>JARQOC010000004.1:405927453-405943370 GCA_033576535.1 Allobates femoralis | reverse complement strand
GAAGGTTCTTCAGAGAGAAATAAGAGCCCTCCTGCACCAGCAACAGGTAGAACTTACAAGTGGTGAAATTTGTACAGTACAGGTAACAGACCCGCTTCCTTTTGGTGTCGAGCAGCTATAGGTCTAAGAGGGCAGAACTATGAGGCGGTAGTGGAGCCCATCAGCTCAGAGCACAGGCCTACACACTTGACAGCCAGGGGGTAGTCGATGTACACAAGGGAAGAGTACCAGCTTGCATCTTAAATTGTGGCAGTGAAGAGGTCAAACCATCCAGGTATTCCACCGTTGCTAAGCTGTACACTGTGCATAACAAAGAGATACAAGCAGTGGGACCCTTATCTCTATCCAAAGAGGCAGAGGATAACAACGCTAAGGGGCAACTAGAGGACTGGTGTCAGCAGCTCCATGTAGGAACGGATTCCACTCCCATGCATAAAAAGCAAGGTGTCTACCGGTAGTCTAAGAATTTGAACAAGTATTTATTAAGCATCCACTTGACTTTGGTAGGATCAAAGGGGTACACCATCATATCCCCACAGTAACACATCCACCAATGAAAGAGCAATACAGGCCTATTCTACCTGCAACCTATCAAAAAGCCAAAGAGATGTTACAGGACATGAAGGACGCAGGGGTCATAAGAGATAGTCGTAGTCCCTGGGCAGCTCCACTAGTCGTAGTCAGAAAAAAGGATGGCAGCATGAGAATGTGTGTAGATTACATGCAAATAAATCGCATAACACACAAAGATGGTTACCCGTTGCCTCGCATTGAGGAATCGCTAGCTGCATTGAAGTCTGCTAATTACTTTTCAACCCTAGATCTCACTAGCAGGTATTGGAAGCTCTCCATTGCAGAAGACGACCATGAGAATACAGCGTTTACCACACCCATGGGCCTATGTGAATTCAACATCATGCCCGTCGGACAATGTAATGCACCTGGAACGTTCCAGAGGCTGATGGAGTGTTGCCTGGGGCATAAGAACTTTGAAACAGGACTGCTTTATCTATATGACATCATAGTGTATTCAAAATTCTATTAAGAACACCTAACCCATCTAGCAGACGTATTTGAAGCCTTGTCCAAATATGGGATGAAGCTAAAACCATCCAAATGCCACATGTTAAAGCCAAAGGTTCAGTACCTGGGACACATAGTGATTTCTGAAGGAGTGGTCCCAGATCCAGACAAGGTCACTGTCATCAGGGAATGGCCCAAACCAAAGACCCTGAAGTAAGTCAGTTCCTGGGATTGGTGGGATACTACCGGAGATTCATCAAATAGTACACGAAGAAGGCTGCTCCACTGCAAAACCTCCTAGTAGGCCAACCCAAGAAAGGCAAGTCTAGAGATCCTCCCTTGGAGTGGCGTAATGGACAAGAATAGTCGTTCAAGCAGATTAAAGAAGCCCTGACAGGTGAAGAGATCCTGGCTTACCACGACTACAACCCACCATTCCTGTTGTACACCGATGCCAGTAACGTGGGGCTAGGAGCTGTACTCTCCCAGAATCAAGAAGGCAAGGAAAAAGTGATTGCCTATGCTAGTAGGATGCTTCGCCCTACAGAAAGGAACCCTGACAATTACAGCTCGTTCAAGTTGGAGTTCCTGGCCTTGGTCTGGGCCATCACAGAAATATTTAAACATTACCTGGCATCTAACAAGTTTACTGCTTTCATGGATAATAATCACTTGACCCACCTGGAAACTGCTAAATTGGGTACCATGGAAGAGAGATGGATGGCCAGATTATCCAATTACCAGTTTACTATCAAGTACCGGCCTTGTCATAACAACGGCAATGCAGATGCCTTATCCAGGATGCGTCACTTAGCAGATGTGGGAGCAGATGAGGATGAGCTGTAAGAGCTAGAGCTACCTGTCTTCCATCAGTTGAGAACATCTCAGTGTCAGCAAATCCACACAGAACTTCCTGAGAAAGTAGTGAACCTGTTACCACACTTTGGTTGGAAGGAATCTCAAGATAGTGACCCAGCTATCAGTTTAGTAAAAGAACTGATAACTCAGGAGTCCGCAAAGCCACCTTCAAATCCTCCACCAGAAGCTAAACACCTGTGGAACGAAAAAAGCAAATTGTTTATTTACCAGGAAAAGCTCTGTAGAAGATATATCAACCCCAGAATCCATGAAATGGTCTGGCAGATCGTAGTACCCCGAACAGAAATTCAAATGGTACTAAATACCTACCACAACCAAACTGGTCACTTTGGGTAGAAAAAGCTGGAAATGTTGCTCAAAGACAGATTCTACTGGGTTGGCATGAGAGGATCCATTGAAAGATGGTGTAAAGACTGTGGACCATGTAGCCTATGCAGAAAAGACCAGGAGAGTCAAAACACAACCACTCCAAATTGTAGCCTTGGACCACGTGAAATTGTCTCCAAGTACAAGAGGCTACACTTATGCTTTGACAATAGTGGACCACTACTCTGGATTCCTGATGGTCGCACCCATAAAAGATCACACAGGTGCAAAAGCCGCAAAGACCTTCCAAAATGTTTTCTGTTGGCCACTCGGCTACCCAGAACAAGTCTTACACAGAGGTTCAGCATTTGAAGTCGAAATCTTCCAAGAGTTCTGTCATCTTTATGATTGTAAAAAGATAAGAACTATACCATATCATTCTCAATCCAATGGGTTATGTTAGAAGATGAACAGCATCGTAATAGACATGCGCAAGATACTACCTCTTGAAGAATGAAATCAATGGCCAGAAAAACTGCCTGATCTGGTAGACATGTACAATCACATCCCAGTGAGCTCTACAAACTGTACACCCACCTATCTCATGAGAGCCCATACAGGAAGATTACCCGTAGATTTGGAATTGGGAGTCGTTGAACCCAAAGCAGATACTTCTAACTCTGACTGGAACACTAACCGTCTAGAACAATATAGACAAGTTCATGCTTACGTTGAAGACAGTCTTGAAAAATCTAGACAAAGACAAGAGAAAAACCTAGTCCTGTAGTGTGTGTTCTCCTGTCCCGTTGTCACGACCGCAACTACTTCCGGGCCGCCCATTATCTACCAGGATATTCACTTCACTGGCTTCAACAGCCAATCACAGACACTATGGGCCCTGGGCATCTGTGATTGGCTGTTTGAGTAATCTGCAATCAGCCCATATATTCTAGTATGGTAGATATGTTATGGGCTGGTTTCAGCTCGACACACAGCACTGTGTCATTCTGTGCCTACTCTCTTTGCTAGTAGATGGTGTTTGTCTGCTGGCAAAGATGTAGCAGAGGTGAAGTAAGAAGACGTGGACTATATTGGAGAGAGTTTTTTTTCTAATAAAGATCAAGTCCTTAAATGTGTTTCGTGTTTTATTTCTAATAAAAAACTCATTCTTTGTGATAGCTTGTGTGATTGACTGTTGGGTCCGTCACACATATAGTAGTGTAAAAATAAATAAATAATTTTAAAAAATGGCGAATCACTCCGCAGTATTTTTGATTGTCAGCAAAGATAAAGCGGACCACTATGGGCTGCCACTCCCAGCTAAGCCTGATAAACTTTCACACGGCACCTGGCTCTCATTCCGTGCCTGCTCATCTCTACCAGCAGACGTCTTTGTCCGTTGGCAAAGAAGTAGCAGAGCTGAGTGAAGAAAAGAAAACGGGATTGCGTCAGAGGAAAAATGTTTTTTGAATTGTAATTAAAGATGGAGTCCCTAAATGTGTTTTTTTTGTTTTATTTCTAATAAAAACATTTTTTCTCTTTGTTGTGTTTTTTTTACTGCTTACTAGAAATTCATGGGGGCTTTGGCGAATTTGGTGTGATGCCATGAATTTTGGGCTTAGTACCAGCTGAGAATACAAAGCTAGTATTAACCCCATTATTACCCAGCGTGCCACCCTCCAAAACGGCTACTGGAAGAGTCGGGTAAAGAACCTGGAAATGGTGCTACAATTAATGCACCATTTTCAGGGTCAGCTGTGGGCTGCCACATTCAGCATGGGGGTGCAGAACGCTTGGGCCTTACCACACTGAGAATCTCAGGCCTTGTTTTACTTGGCTGGTGATCAAAATATGACAGGAGCACATGCATTTTTTTTTATTATTTATTTACATAATTAAAAAAAAATAATGGGCTTCCGTGTATTTTGATTGCCAGCCAAGGTAAAGCCAGGCAGCCGGGGGAGGCAACGTGGCTGTCTGCTTTATCTGCACTGAGAACCAAAAATACCACAAAGCACCATGTCATTTTATTAAATTATTTATTTAGTTTTACATTACTTTGATGTCAGTCAGTCTGTGAAGGGCCCAACAGACTATCACAGACGCTGTCACAAAGAGTGGGTGTCTGTAATTGGCTGCTGGAGTATCCTGAAACCAACCCATACATTCTATCATCTAGAATGTATGGGTAGAGTACAGGTTACTCCAACAGCCAATTACAGAGGTCCATTCTCTGTCACAGCGTCTGTAATTGGATGTTGGGCCCGTCAAACACATATAGTAGTATAAAAATAAATAATTTAAAATATGACATAGCGCTCCACAGTATTTTTGATTCTCAGCGCAGATAAAGCGGACAGCTATGGGCTCCACCCAGGCAGATGATCTTTTCTAAAAGAATTGCATGAAAAACCTGTCACTTGAACAACCAAATGTGAATAACACAGATTGCAGGATTCGCTGAATTCAGTTGGGAATTTCATTTGCACAGAATAAATGTGATGCCCAGGAAAGAGTTAAAAAATCTTTATGCTCATCTCTACTCCGCATCCCCCTATATCTCTTCTATCTTCTATATTCTTTCTTCTATCTTTAATTCAAACAGATTTTTCATTAACTAGGGCCCTCATCATCACATAGGACACATGTCAGACACAGTCACGTATGTTATGTGAGTGCATCTAGCCTATTAGACTAGGTTGAAAGTAAGATAGAAGATAAATAGATAATTAATAGAAAATATCTGCAGCAGTGAAACATGTATAGAGTGAACTGAGGAGCTTTGTGTCTAACACTTTTTTTAACCCCTCCCTAGCAAAATGGTAACTGTCAAATCACAAAACAATAGACTCTGATACATTTGCTTCTAACTAAAGGGACACTGTCAGGTCATTTTTCAGTATGACACTAATATTACCCTTGAATAGTGTCTGGGCAGACCTTTTAAAAACATGTAAAATTATTATTCCACCCTTTGTAGTTTCCATGTTATCAAGCATTGTCAGACCCTACAGGGAGCTGCTGGATTAGTTCTCTCCATTATAAGCAAACAGAAATAGTCCAACTGCTGTATAAACTGTCATGTAATTATGCATTCCCTCTCAGCAGCTCTCTCCTCCCTCACTCCTCCGTTTGCCAACAATGCAATGTCAGATTTCACTTACAGGAGGTCTGTTCAGTTGATACCACCACAGAGGGAGAGAGCTATTCCATATCTGCCTTATCTAGACTCCATTTGTTTCTGTAAGCAGATATCTTGCTGTGCTGTGACAGTTTCTGTGTTGTATTTGACCTCTTGTGATGCTGCACACAAAGAGCAGAGAGGAAGGGGAGTGGACAGCAAATAACTAAGTAGATCACTTACTGTGATTGACAGATGGAATGAATCTCTTTACTTGAAGTTTACAGAAGATAGGAGGGGAATTTAAATAAAAAAAAATTCTTAAATAGAGAGAATTTAGAGGGAGGAATTAGAAAATGATAGCAGTTACATATGGATTTTTGACCTGACAGTTTTCCTTTTATTCCCTCATTACTAATTGGAACACAATGCATTTTTGGAATTATATTTTTTATTGGAGCAGCTACTGAAGTTCCATGTTTGATTTGTATTTGTAGGGTATTAAACCAGAAAAAAGGACAGATCAAAATGGAAAAATTATTGATGACTTTTGGCCTTCTTCAAAGAAAATGTTAGGAGATATGAAGTTTTTGGATTCACTGAAGGTAGGACAACTATATTTTCTTCATTAGTACATGAATATTTGTTTCTTCCTCCTTTTTAAATATTTTGTCTAGCAACACATAGATCTTCAATAAATGCATGCATATAATTGGCTAAATGAATTCTCAGACTTTGCTGTTCATGTATGGCTCTGTGAATGTACAGTATATGCAAAATGGTTGTATTTGAATCATTTCCAATGATTGAAAGCCACATTCGTGCAGAAAGGCTGAGAGCAGGGGAAGCTCTGATCATATTCACTTAAACCCTTAATGACTGAGTGGGTGATTTTCCATTTTTTACCTATTTACTACTAACCAGTGGGCTTGATGCCAGCTCACATCGCACAGCTGACATCAACCCCCAAAAATATTACCTCAATTTCAAACACAACAGGACCTGTGAGAAGACCAGGGCTAAGCATCAGAATTTGTGTATCTAATATGAGGCACCAATTCTGGGGTGACAGCAGGCTGGATATTCCCAGACAGTGAATATCAGCCGCCCAGCTCCCTAATCTACCTTAACTGGTTATCAAAGATGGGGGAACCCCATATTATTGTTTTTAAATATATATTTATTTAGTTCTTAGCGGGGACCTATGAGTATGGCGTGTTCCCCATACTGTTATTAATTCATTTGAGTGTTGATTCCATTCATCTCAGCGATATTCCTGCCTACCGAGCCTCCTTTTAATAGTCTACTGGAAAAATGTTTGGGTTTCCCAATAACTTCCTTTATACTCATTGTTCTAATCGAGCCTTTCTAAAAGTACGACCTGCTTGATTCGAGTACCGAATACTCGAGCATTTTAGTGCTTTCATCACTAGTAATTCTCCATTTACAACTAAATCAGCAAACTAAAAATACAAATAAAACTGTTTTAAATGGAAGAAGAACAGATGGTTATTTAACTAATCTATTTTTCAATGTTAAAAATTGGATCTAGTTTCATTTTATCTTTTAGCTAGACAAAATATTGAGTCCACGCAACTTTTTTGTCCTGTTATAATACTGGATCTATTTCAAATGTAGGAATATCAGACATGTGAGCATAGCCAAAGGTCTAGAAGGACTATATAGTGTTAGCAATATATTAGAACAAAAATTGTGCCCTGTAAGTTATAAAATGCTGTTTTCATTCCAAGCAATGTATTGTGCCCAAACAGTTGTTCCCATCTAAACATGGGGTATTGTCGTATTCAGGAGTAAGTCTGAGATTGAAGTGTACAAGTTCTTCTATTACCCCTATGAAAACGAAAAATTTGGGACAAAATCAACATATTAGTAGATAAAGTAATTTTTTTCATTTAATCTTAATGCAATTTTAAATGATTTGAGAGAGTAGTTTGTTTTTTAAAATTTTATACATTTTGGTGTTTTCTGATATATACACCTCAATTTAATTTCAAAAGGAATAAGGACCTTAAAAATAGGTTTTGAAAAGTGCCTTGAAAATATGATAAATTGTTTTCAAGCTTTTAAGCCTTCCGGCATGCTAAAAACTAGATAATAAAAAAAAATGTAAAAATCATCTCAACATAAAGAAGGTATATGGTTAATGGTTTATTAACTGCATTCATGTGAAAAGACTATTTATCGACATGAAAATTAAAATAATGAATAACTATGATATGTAGAACTACTTATGTCCAGATAAAGTGAAAAATAGTAGATTAAAAAAAATTGAGCCTGGTCAA
Source organism: Allobates femoralis (assembly GCA_033576535.1). Classification (NCBI taxonomy): domain Eukaryota; kingdom Metazoa; phylum Chordata; class Amphibia; order Anura; family Aromobatidae; genus Allobates; species Allobates femoralis. The sequence continues at coordinate 405,935,738 of JARQOC010000004.1, read as the reverse complement.
GAATGGCAAACAAAAAATTGAATTTTAATATAAATTAGCCATTATAAAAAAAAATTATAAAAAAAATAAAATGCTAACATATATGTACCAGAAAAAAATTGTCTTAGAGGGGTTATCTGGAATTTTTTTATTACAAAAAAAAAAATGCCCAAGCACTAACAGGCAGGTAGCTGCCACCTTCTTGCCTGTTGTTCCCAGCATCAGTCCCTGCTGTTCATCCCCGGCACAGAGCGGTCACATACTGCTCCAGGCGGGGACAGCATGGCGGGGTAAACAGAAAATAGCAGAAAAGCAGAGGCTTCTTTTCCACTCTGATCTGTGGAAGTGGGCACATAGCCGGCTGTCAATCAGAGTGATGACGGCTATGCACTTGTCTGCAGAAGGGAGGAGCCTGCCCCTTGACAGTCGTGATGTTAGCATAAGTTGAAAAATCACCAACAGGAGTGGTCATTTCGGCAATGAATGTTGCCAGGCACAACAGGCAGGTAGGTCCCAACTACCTGCCTGTTACTGCTGGGGCACAATTTGTTTTTTGAAAAATCCCAGATATCCTCTTTAAAATGTATATTTTTCTATATATATGGAGTCAAAAAATAAGTAGCTGTAACACCTGCTGAGATAGCCCTCTACTACAGTAAGAAGAAGCATTACATTTATAGCACCCAGAATGTGAGTAAGCAATAAGGAAAAAAAATCTCGGAATAATTTTGAAGAGATTTTCAGGAAGAGTTAATGATATATTAAAATCATTAAAATCTGAGAATCGTCAGTGGTTGATACCTTTTGATGGCTAACTGAAAAGATGGTAACAAATAGCAAGCTTTCGAGACTCTAAGGCTTCTTCATCAGGCTCATAATGACACAAATTCTGAACTCACACATGGATGACTGGATAATGCAGTACATAAGGCAGGTGATGTAAAGCAGAAAATAGTGGTCAGTGCTGGGAAGGAGGATGAGAGCAGCTAGGGCAGTGAGTTCAGAGATAAAAAACATAGGATAGTTTTATTGTCCTTGATCTTGTGTTACCTAGCACCGCATTCTAACACCGCTCCTTTTATCATTCATAAATCCATGCAACACATTCATTCCTGCTCTGAATGTGTCAAACGTCAACATCAATTTGTATTCCTAGATTCTCCTGTCTCTTTAGAATTTGAAATGATTTTTCAAAACTTGTATTTTCATATCCATTATGGTGTCATCAGGGCTACAGAAATATTTAGGCCCAGGTACATCTATTATTTTTTCTTTAATGAGATGAGAGTTCATTCTAGTGCTGAGTTGTCACATCCTCCCTACATGCAAATTCTCCCTCACACATTTTGTATATATACCGTATATACTCGCGTATAAGCCGACTTTTTCAGCACAAAAAATGTGCTGAAAAGTCCCCCTCTGGGCTTATACGCGAGTCATATACTGGGAGGGACAGTAACCGGGGGCTGGAGGTGCTGGGGGAGGCTGGAATAGGAGCGGGAGGTCATGTGACACCGCTCATTAAATATGCACGGCTCCCCGTGTCAATCAGTGAAAGGGGGAGCCGTGCATAATACAGTGCGCCCCCCCACCCCGCTGTCGCTGCAGGAGCAGCAGAAATCTCACCCTCCGCCGTCCTCTGGAGCCACCCGGTGTCCTGGGTCCTCGGTCCTAGTCTGCCGTCCTTCCTCCAGCCTCATCCTCGGTCCTCCATGCTCTGTTCTCCCTGTATGCACGCTTCCCGTGCTGTGGGCGTCGCAGCATCATGACGTCATCGCCGCTGCGTCCAACCCGCCCACAGCATTAGAAGCGTGCATACAGGAAGAACAGAGCACGGAGGACCGAGGATGAGGCTGGAGGAAGGACGGCAGACTAGGACCGAGGACCCAGGACACCCGGTGGCTCCAGAGGACGGCAGAGGGTGAGATTTCTGCTGCTCCTGCAGCAAGGGGTGTCTAAAACGATGGGGGGTCTGCATAACCCCTACTGGGGGGCCTGTATAGCCTCTGCTAGGGGCCTGTATACTTGTGCTGGGGGTTGTATACCACTGGGGCTGTATACTACCTCTGGGGCTGCTGTATACTACCACTGGGGCTGCTGTATACTACCACTGGGGCTGTATACTACCTCTGGGGCTGCTGTATACTACCTCTGGGGCTGCTGTATACTACCACTGGGGCTGCTGTATACTACCACTGGGGCTGCTGTATACTACCACTGGGGCTGCTGTATATACCTCTGGGGCTGCTGTATACTACCTCTGGGGCTGCTGTATACTACCACTGGGGCTTTTTATACCTCTGCGGCTGCTGTATACTACCACTGGGGCTGCTGTATACTACCACTGGGGCTGTTTATACCTCTGGGGCTGCTGTATACTACCACTGGGGCTGCTGCTGTATATACCACTGGGGAGGCTGCTGTTACACTGCTGGGGCCTGTATATACCACTGGGGTGGCTGCTGTATACCACACTGCTGGGGGCTGTATACCTGTGCTGGGGTCCACCCTCGGCTTATACACGAGTCAATAGGTTTTCCCAGATTTTGGGGGCAAAAGTAGGGGGGTCGGCTTATACACGGGTCGGCTTATACATGAGTATATACGGTAATTAAATACAGAACATAGGTTGTTGTGCAGCTGAAGTTACCTGAGATCTTGTAGTCCTGATCTGTACTGGCAATCTTTATCTTGTCCATTGTCATTATGAATAGACAGGTTTGCACCTCTTCTGGTTGCAGGGAAATGTTCTTGTTGTTTTTGTAGGTGACAGTGAGCTTCTGACAATGATATATTTAACACAATCTTTCTAAAATCAAAGTGTTTTCACTTGTCGTGACCTTATTTTATCTGAGTAATTCACATATATATTATCTATGTTCATAGCACAATACAATAGTTTTTGCTTCTTGGTACTAGAGGTGAGCGAACACCACAGCGTTCGAATTCAGATTTGTTAACCGAATGTTGAGTGTTCATCGAATAATTCGATGAACATTCATTGAATTTTCTGAACAAGTTTGAAATCAATGGCCTGCAACTTTCAACGTGTAAATAGGAGACCGGGTGGATGGAGGTCCGCTCTGTTCAGCAGAAAATGGATGTCCAAATCAGTTCAAGAAGTACAAAACTGTGTAAAAAATTATCTTGTTCTATTGAAAAAAAGAGGGATTTTTTCTATTGATTACTTTCTGTGATAATGTGTGATTTGACATCATGTCCGATGTCTTTATATAGACACTAATTGATGGTGCCTGTAAAAACAGATTTTAACTCCTGATGAAGTGCGCAGTCAGCGAATGAAACGTGTTGAGGCCAATAAAATCTTTTGTACTCCTTGAACGGATTTGGACATCCATTTTCTGCTGAACCTCCATCCACCCAATCTCCATTTTACATGTGGATTACTTCTCCTTGGGTGGCTCCCAACAGTTTGGCATTTACAGCAGTTGTGTCTTACACAACCCCACGAGGTGAGTGGCTTTGGCCTTACTTCACCACCTTTTTTGCCATTGATAAGACCCTATTGCACCTGTCTTTCCTTTTTAGTGTGTCATACGCAACTTTCAAAGCATAGAAAACACCTTCAAAGGTGTTCGAAAGCTGCAAAACACACACAGACACACACAGATCATGTTACCATGTCTCGGCTGCTTGCTTGTGCTAGTCCATTCTAGCATGAACCCTCTCACTTCTGCATCTGTGCTGGTGTGGCGCCCTGCATTCACAGGTAACCACAGGCCTTCCTAGAACATAGGTGGATCTCCACAGCAGGTACACAAGTGCAACCAACACCTTCCACCTCAGCACAATAGGTGGAGCTCAACTTGCTGCCCTTATGCAAGATCCCCAATAAATACTGATGCTGGAGAAGAGTTAGTCAGAGTGTGCAGATGCTAGGAGAGCTGCAAATACTTCCTGGTGATCAGTGATGTGTTAGGCCCGAACCAGTGACCCTGAACAGCCGAAGAGCAGTCCTGCAAGGCCCACGAGTGGAAACGAAAGGCAAGGAGAAAAAGGAGAAAGAAAAGTGGGAACTGAGGAGCCAGAATAGGTTCGCCCGAGCAACACACTGGACACCAGGGCCCGCGTCTGCAGGAGAGCTACACGCCCAGCAGAGAACCCCGGCAAACCATGGAGACTCCAGTCACCCGGTCATCTGTATAATAACAGTTCAGAGAGCCAGACACCATGGAGAGAGAAATGGCCGTAGTCATCAGAGGTGTCCCGTTGACAGCATAGGTGAAAAGAGAGTAGAGGAGGCCAGCCAAGTCCTACACGGAACAGGGGCTTCAACACGGGGAAAAGAGGACACGGAGGCCTTACACCCACTTGCTGTGGAGATTGAACTGTGTTTCCTGGTCACCAGAGAGTGTTCCGGACTCTTACCTGCTATGCCACCAGTAAAAGGTAAAGAGACATTCAACAGCGTGTGTGTGCATTCTTCACCCCTGTCCCCATTATCCGCAGAGACTATCCCATTGACCAACAACTTGGCCAAACCCCTGCTCCGTTCCTCACAGTCATCACTGCCCCAAAGGCCCAGCTTCACCTGTAGGAAGCTACTCCACTCTACCCGCAATACCACCACCCTCCGGAGGACTGTGGCGGCGCTGGTGTCTAGTCACCAGGTACTACAGGTGGCATTACGAGACTTTCATCCCTTGTAAATACAAAACCCCTTCTTTTAGGCTGTCCCTCGGGGCCATGGGTCTGGGCAGGCCACCTGCGACATTCTCCGATTGGAGAGAGAGAGAGGCCCAGACATCCGAGTTCCCATACCCTGGGGTGCTACACTGGCGGTGAGTGACATGTGCGGTCAGCTGATCTAATCACCATAGCAATCGCATCATGTGACCAGATAGTTTCAGCTGATCCGGTCACCTGACTTGATTACTATGGTGAACAGATCTGTTGCCCCACAGGTCAAGTCACTGCCAGCTCTGCTTCAGGTGTGTGGTGACTTGCTGATGTTACCTGAGCTCACCATTCAGGTAACAATGGTAGCCGCGAATCATAGCAGGTACCGTGATTACCTGAACGGTGACCTCAGGTTACATCAGCGAGTCATCGCTTACAGACTGAGCTCACAGCTCATTCTTTCAGTGACTGGAAGCTGTGGTGACAGAATGCTATATTCTTCACTATAGCCTCCAATGAAGAAGATGTCACAGATGATCGTGGATGATGTACGAGGGTGGGGAGGGGGTAATAAAGATGGAGTGACTAAGTGTCTCTGTGTTTTTATTTTGAATAAAATTATTTTTCTCAGTGTTGTTTTTTTAACCATTTATTTGAGACTTTTAATGGCCAAGCCTACCTTGGCCTAACATTAAGAATCTCAGGGCTAAATACCAGCTGAAAATACAAAAGTTGGCATTAACCCCTTATACCCAGAAAATACCCCAAAAACAGACCCGCTGCACCCGCAACCCCCAAACATGCCCCCCATATCCCAATTTTGTGATAGTAGGTGCGACGGTGCAAATTCCTTTAGTGGACATACTGTACATGTATACATTGTGAAGAAGCAGGCCATTAAGGTGGTGGAGCTATGAAGGAGCATGGCTATGTGGAGTGAGTATTACTATGCTGAGCGGGTGGGGTTATGGCACAGCTGTGGAGCGGATGTGGCTATGTGAGGTGGGCAGGGCTATGTGGAGTTGGCAGGGCTAATGCCACATACATATTTATCTTTATATATTAGATTATGGTAATCCTAACTGACCTAAGACAGGAAAGGTTTATTCTGATGTCATGTCAGATAGTGAGCAAAGCATCCATATGTGTCTTTTTGTATAGTTTATATAAACTGGCTTCAACTTTGTCTGGTTCAGAAGCAGCATCTTCTAGAACGTTTCTGAAAGGTTCTCTTCGAAATTTCATTTATGAAGTATAATTGAAAGTTTATTAAACATGCTTGATCTACATTATTATTATTATTACTTAAAAATGTAAACAATGATTACACTTTAAGTTCTTTTGACCAATCAAATTATTTACAAACAACAATGTCTATTAATGGCTGTTGAAGGGATTATTAATAGTGATAAACGAGTATGCTCTGCGCTGCTCGGTACTCGCACGAGTATCACTGTACTCGGGCTACTCGGCGAGCACCGAGTAATCTCGCTGTCACGTCCTACTGACGGACCCCACACGTGGACCCACTGGACCGCGTAAAGCGGATGCTGATACCTGGTTGATAGAGAGGCGGACCAGTACAGTCGAGTTAACGGGTTTATTGAACAGAACACAACAGAATAGAACCCACGCCCCAGGGGAGGGCCACACGGCCACAGCACCGGAACACCAGCGAGGGAGACCCCGGAGCGCTTGACCCCTATACAGGGATACCGCCGGGACCAGCCCCGAAGGGGCCAATGAAGCGGACACGTGTGTCAAACCGACCCAAGGCGACATGGAAACAATACAGCAACCGGGTAAGATAGAACACAGAGAACTGGAAACACAGAGAATCCGGAGCAGGACCTGAATCCGCAATTCAGCTTGGAAGGGATCCAGGAGGGTGACCCGGAACACGGGAGTCAGCAAGGAGCCGGTAAGGCGGAGATCTGTAGGAGGAAACACACAGAAATCAGTTAACCAGCAAAACAAGGAACAACCGGACCAGACCAGGATTAGCCACTTCAATAGGTAGAAGTTGCCCTGGCAAGGACTGACAGGAACAGGAAGCTTATATATCAGCAGGGCGGTCCTGATTGGCAGGACACAGAGGCTAGGCGATTGGCTGAGGGGAGGAGCATGCTCTCTGCAGTCTGTTCAGAAGAAACAGGTTTGGAGATGTTGTTTCATGTGCTCAAGCAGTAGCCATGGAATTTGGGGAGCTGAGTGGCGCTACACCAGCAGAGGGCGCTGGAACGTGGGTGCCAGGCGGGGAGGTCTTCTCTGGCTGCTGAGAGTGCAGGGAGAGGTCGCAGGAACGCTGCAGCAGACCCCCGGGTGGTAACAGTACCCCCCCTCCACGCCCCCCCCCAGACGAAAACCGTCCAGGAACCCGAGCAGGAGGCACGGAACCATGACAACCGCCTCCATGGTCCCGAGGGCCCCGGAAAGGGCAGAAGGGGCCCGAGAGCAAACGCTTGGGCGGCTCGTGTCGAGCACAGGAGGAACAGGCGGAAACTCAGTCGGTGATGTCCTGACGCATCCGCGGCCACTAATAGTACCGACCAATCAAGCGCAGGGTCGTCGTCACCCCCGCATGGCCTGCGAGTCCGGATGCATGGCCCCAGTGAAGGACGCGCCCCCGATCAGCGTCGGATACCAGCGTTTTACCTGGGGGCGGCCGGGACAGACGGAGGGGCGCCGCCATGCAGACGTCGGACGGATCGACGATGGAGCGTGGCTCCTCCTCTTGACATTCGGACATTGGAGCCCCTGGTACCGGATCAATGGGACAGTCAGAGGGTCCGTGCGGAGGCAACGTCTCAGCCTCCCCCTTGTCGAGGACGTCAGCATACGACCGATAGGCCGAGGGCAGACCAGGTAGCGCTGCCGGTGAAGGTGGCAACCGGACCGGGGACACGGGAAGAAGGCAACGACTATGACAAGCCTGCCCCCACCGCAGGACCTCACCTGTTCGCCATTCCAGAACCGGTTCATGAATACGGAGCCATGGAAGACCGAGCAGAAACGGGGGAGACAGTACCGGCAGGACATAGAAGGTAAGACGCTCAGTGTGACGAGGACCGACCTGTATTTCCACCTCTCCGGTGACACCCGTCACAGCGTCTTGTAAGGGTCTCCCATCGACCGAGGTGATGACGCGGGGATGCTGCAGGGGGTATATGGGAATTCCGTAGCGTTGCGCCGTCTCCAGCTGCACAAAGTTACCCGCGGACCCGGAATCCAGACCAGCCAGCTCCGAATGGCGTACGTCTCCAACCGTGACCTGGATGGCAATAGTGAGAGGTGGAGAGAGCTTGCTCTCTGTTAGGTGAGCCTCTCTTACCTGCCCTAGCTGGAGGTTCTCTGGCCGTTTGGGGCATTGGCGGCGAAAGTGGCCAGACTCTCCACAATAAAGGCACAGGCCCCGGGCGATCCTCTCCTCCCTCCTCTGGGTCCGGAGCTGAACACGATCCACCTCCATGGCCTCGTGCCTTGCTGGGAGTGCCGAGGTCTCCGGAAGAAAGGACCCTCTCTCCAGTGGCCTTTCCTGCACTCTCTCCTGGAACCGCTCCTGAAGACGACGGTCAATTCGGACAGCGAGGGCGATGTACTCCTCCAGGGAGCTGGGTAAGTCCTGAACCGTAAGTTCATCCTTGATACGGGTAGACAATCCCCGG
>JARQOC010000004.1:405561611-405921025 GCA_033576535.1 Allobates femoralis | reverse complement strand
CTTGTAATTCTCTTGTAAGCCAGTGAAGGGTGAGACTCTGTTGCTTGTTATATTCTGTGTTTGTTTGGTAATGTGTTATATGCAATTAACTGTTTGGGGGTCCAATAAAACCTTAATATTGTGGTTCCCTCACCCTGTGTTGTCTGAGAAGTGTTCCGCCCACGGTTAAGGAGCTCAAGCATTCAGTTGGGATGAGCCCTGGTCCATGCTCTCTTTCTAAAGGCGGCCAGGCCAGCGGATAAAAGCACCCACTGACCCCAGTGTCTTCACACTGTGTATGTCAGCAGTATTTTGAGAATGATAAGGAAGGTATTATTTTGAATTACACTTTTTATTCTGGGTCAATTGATGCCAATTTGCTGGTATCTGGCCATATTTTTTTTTGAAATGGGGACACTTTTCTTGTGGTGTCTTTTTTGTGCGTTTTGTGAACTTAGCTAAGCTCTGCGAGCATCATTCCTTCACCTTTCACTCATCTCCCGATTCCTGATCAACGTTGAAGCTCTGCTTCTGCTATACCACTATCATGACACCATTGATCTGAATGGGGTTCGGTAATTCAGTGATCTTTTCACCGTTATAGTAGGCAACCATATGCCTGTTCGCAAACCAAGCATGAACTTCATAAGATTTGGTCATTTCTAGTTAACATCCATTTGAAAAATGAACATTTTTGTTGAATTTAAGTTGGGTTGCTATGATCTGGAGGGATTCGATTAGAAAATATGAAGAAATCCAGTCCTTGTTGAATTTAATCAGAGTAAGTCTTTCTGCATTTTCCACGAAGAGGCGTGTGTGTCTATCAGTAATGATTGCCCTAGCGTGACTGAAAACATGCTCTGACATCACACTAGCAGTAGGGCAGTCCAGCACCTACAAGGCATATAAGGAGAGGTCAGGCCAAGTGTTCAGCCTGGACACCCAATAATTAAAGGGAATTGAAGCATTAGAAATGATGCAGGTATGGTCTCTTAAAGGGAACCAACCACCTCAGATCACCCTAATACACGGTTAGTACATGTCCCTGCACCCTAAGGATACCTTTCCAGCACTGTTTTTGTGTAAAATCTTGCATTAGTATAACTGATATAAAGAGTTTATAAACTTACTAGCCTGGAGACATCTGGGCGTATCCCTCCTTCTGTTATACTTCAGGGCTGTGCATTCATTGCATGGCTGTGCTCCCCCTCCCTCTGTGCAGAGGAGATAACTATCACGCCCATCAGGGCAGGGCAGCAGGCACGGAGGGAGGGGGAGCACAGACATGCAATGCACAGCCCTGAAGTATAACAGAAGGAGGGATACGCCCAGATGTCTCCAGGCTAGTAAGTTTATAAACTCTTTATATCAGTTATACTAATGCAAGTTTTTACACAAAAACAGTGCTGGAAAGGTATCCTTAGGGTGCAGGGACATGTACTAACTGTGTATTAGGGTGATCTGAGGTGGTTGGTTCCCTTTAAGTATCCCTTAAGCATGTTGTTTAACTTAATGTGATGGCTTACTGAAAATGGTCCAGTTTGTGCACATTTTCCTCCCACCTCTGTTGGAGCAGGTCTGTGTGTCTCTCCCCATTAATCCTTGCTGTTGAAAAGAGCCAATACCTCTGCCACCAGCATTGTCAGAGGGTGATGTTTTCAGCAACTGATCTACAATGGCACCTCTTGAAAAATTATACTATGCAACCCTTTAGTGACTCCATGAGGAGAGAAGAAAATATCTCCTTGTCGGTCAAGAAAGGTGGCTAACCTGTATATATTGTTGGTGAAAAAGTATATCACGCGAGTCTTAAAACAGACACGTACACATGAACTGTGTCATTTGGGCCAAGCTTCAAACAGACACAGGTTCTGTGTACCCAACAGGAGGAACAATACCCATCCTCTCCTCACATTAACTTGCCTCTTCCTCCACCTCCTCCTTTTTAGCCCATTCAAGCTGGGGTTTGGATTCCCCTGTGTAGCAGTGAGAGTCCCCTTTGTAAGGCTAGGGTCATACTTGCAAAATTCTAAGTTCCCTGCGTTGTTTTCAGAGAACTTAGAATTTTTCTCTCACTACGCAGCCTTCACGCAAGCTGCATAGTGGAGAACGTGGTCCCTAGCAACCCGCTGTGTTTCCTGGATACCAGCTACACAGTGGGCTGCGGGGAGTGCGATTTGCACCACACACGCACCACACACAAGGGAACGCATCATGATGCTTTCCCCTGTGTGTGGTGCAAATTGCACTCCCCGCAGCCCGCTGTGTAGCTGGTATCGAGGGAACACAGCGGGTTGCTAGGGGCCGCATTCTCCACTACGCAGCCTGCTTAAGGCTGCGTAGTGACAGAAAAATTCTAAGTTTTCTGCAAACCATGCAGAAAACTTAGAATCTGTCAAGAGTGACCCTAGCCTTACATGGAAAAACAAATCCTCTCCCTCCTCATCCTCATCTTCCTAATAATCACCCAAAGTTGCCTCAGAATATTGGCTGGGCTGAATAGTATCAGGCATTGGGAAATCTTGGTCCATAGTCAAAATTCTGCTCATTCATAGCTTCATCTTTGAGATTATGCAGTGATTATTTCAACAGACAGAGCAGAGGGATGGGTACGCTGATAATAGTCTGACTGATCACCGCTCACAAGCTTGGTGCAGTACTCAAAGTTCTCAAGAACCTCACAAATGTCAGTGATCCATATTCAATTGACAGTTGTTATGTGTGGTGGCTGAGTCTCAATGTAATGGGCATATTCAACTACAGCCCTCTGCTGCTCACTAATCCTCGACAACATATATATTGAGTTCTACTGCGTGGGCAGGTCACAAATGAGTCGGTGACTTGTCAAATTCCAGCACTTTTGCCGCTCTGCAAGACCAGCAAAAGAGGGCGGTAGAGAAATGGCGTAAATGGGTACTAATACAGCGCGCCTTCTGAATTATGTATGGCAAATCAGGGAATGTTTTGATTAATTTCTGAGCAACTAGGTTCAGCATGTGAGCCATGAATGGCACATGTACCAGCTTGCTGACCTTTAATGCCGCCACCAGGTTACTGACATTATTACACATGACCATGCCCATAGAGGATTGCCTTCCAAAATGAATAGAGAAGGGCCCTCCCTAATGTACAGATGACCTTCAGTGGCATCAACCATGGCTTTGCTTATGCTTTTAGTTTTAAGTTTCACATTAGCGTTTCCAAGTGCAGCGGATAATCTGCATGCGCAATCGCATGAAGAAAATGCATACATGCATGCTTACACAGCATTTTCTATCCACATCTGTTTATGCTTAACACCACAAAAATGCTACGCACGCATACCTTTGCATGCGTTTTTGCATGCATATGCGTTTTTTATGCGCATGTGTCCAATATTTCCAGGAGAATTTCCAGAAGAATTTACTTGTCACAAGTCACTCCCAATGAGTATGTCTCATTGAAAAACTGTATATAGACCCTGTACAGATGAAATCCTCTTCTTTTGCTGCTGTATCCAGCTTCAAGATTGATCTTGACATGGAGGGCTTCAATCGCAACTCGGATTTGTCATTGCAAATGGCTATATCCTTTGCTGTGGCTTGTGAAAACGAAAGAACAAGATGGAGAAGATGTCGTTGTTGCTACTGGCAACACCCCATCACTGAAGTCAGAGAGAGCCGTGGAGCCTACTACTTTTTGTACACCAAGCTTCATGAAAACCCAGAGAAGTTTGTCAACTATACGAGGATGTCGGACCAGAACTTTGAAGACTTGTAAGCTCCTTTAATTTCAGGACCCTATTGCCACCCCGTCTGCCAACGTGTACCTGCTCAATGATTTGGTACTTCAATTAGGGCCACGGTGTGTCGGTGTTCACTGAAGTGGTGTGGTATAGGTAACATGTCATGGCCACACCGAATGGTGGACTTATGCTTCCCTATGCGGTCACGGGCATGCCGGCTGGTCTCTCCAACATACCTGAGACAGCACGGACATTTGATGAGATAGACCACATACATGGAATCACATGTGTAAAAGCCTTTAATCAGATATGCCTTCCCCGTCTTAGGGTCTCTAAAGAACTGACCCTTCGTGATATTAGAGCAGTGGCCACATCCCAGGCATGGGAAGGTCCCCTGTTTTGATGTTGAAAGAAAGCGTTGAATTTTGGATGTTTTTTGTGTTCCAATATCAGCCCTCACCATTTGGTCTATGAGGTTGTTTGGTCTTTTATAACATACTAGTGGGGGATTTTTGAATTCAGGAACATTTGGATAAGCTGTCCTCAAAAGGGGCCAGTGTTTGCAAATAATGCCATATACATCGCTTTGCGTGTTTTTCATTTACTGCATTAATTACTTACTGATTGCCGTTTTTTTTTTTCTATGATGAAAAAACTCCATTCCTACTGTAAAGCACAGAGGTGGATTGCCAATGAAATGGGGATGTGCGAGCTACAAGATCACATGAAACTTGGTTAAAGTTGAAGGGAAGATGAATGCAGCATGTTATCAGCAAATACTGGAGGCTGGAAGCTGCGTTTGGAACGTACTTGGACATTTCAACATGACAACAATCGAAAACACAAAGCCAAGTTGACTTGTTATTGGATACAACAGAACAAAGTGAAAGTTCTGGAGTGGCCATCTCAGTCTCCTGACCTCAAAATCATTGAACCACTCTGGGGAAAACTCAAGCACACAGTTCAATGCAAGCACAGGAATTTACAGAAACTGGAGGCTTTTCATCAAGAAGAATGGGCAGCTTTATCATCTGAGAAAATAAAAAGCCTTATCCACAACTACCACAAAAGACTTCAAGCTGTCATTGATGTTAGAGGGGGCAATCAGTGCCGGCTCCAGGTTTTTGTGGGCCCCGGGTGAAAGAGTCTCAGTGGACCCCTTTTAACACATACTGGCTGTGTATATATAATAATAAATGGTGGGAACTGTATTATTTATCTATATGTATAACCCCCATAAATATAATCCCTCTTGTGCTGTCTCTCCCCTCTCTGTGCCTGTCACCCCCTCGTACGCTGTCTCCCCCCATGCGATGTCTCCCCTCTGTATGCTGTCTTCCCCCATGCACTGTCTCTCCTCTGTATGCTGTCTCCAACCTGTGTGCTGTCTCTCCTCTGTACGCGGTCCCCCCCCCCTGTGTGCTGTCTGTTCTCTGTACTCTGTCTCTCCTCTTCTGGCCTGTGACACAATTAGGGTTATCCCCAGTGGCGTAACTTAAAGCTCATAGGCCCCGATACAAAAGCTCCAACTGGGCCCCCAATTATTGAAAATGTTTAATATAATAAGGCTACATTCACACTGTGTGTTTTTTGCATCCATTTAGTGCAGTGCACAGCACAAAACGGATCACACAAATGAATTCTCAGCCAAGTCAATGGGTTTTCAATTTTGCCTTGAGCATCAAAAGCCCCCTGTGTGACTGAGATAATTGGCTATGGAGTTTTGGCCATCAGAAGCCCCCTGTGTGACTGAGATCTGCGGCTACGGAGTTTTGGCCATTGAAAGCCCCTTCTGTTTGACTGAGCTGCTCAGAGTACTGTGCCCCTTCAGCTCTGCACCTCTGTTAGGTGATGTTACCACCAGGGCTCTTCTTATTGACTAAAAGGGGCACACAGCAGTGAGGAGACCACTGCCCCTTGTGGCCATGAACTTTGGGGGAAAAGGTCTGAGACGTGTAGCTAGTACAGGGTGCCCAACTCTGCCTCACCCTGCAGCCCTTCTGCCTCTCCCACCCACATTACACAGCAGGAGCCTCCTCCTGGCACACCTACCTTCACCTGCTTGTGTTGCGCTGTCACTGCTGTGGAATGGCCAAGTGTAGATGACCAGCGGCGGCTCCGAGTATATGGTGCAGAGGTGAGCCGCCAGCACGTACAGCGCCAGGGAGCTGCCTGCCATCACTGCCAGAAATAAAGCAAGAGTCAAGGAGGGGGACGGGGCGGACACCGGCACAGCTGTGAGCAATGGTAGGAGTGGGGCGGTGTCCTCCAGTGTGTCCCGCCCACTCTGCTCAGTCTCCTTTCGGATTGGATGTGGGTGTTGCTGGGGGAGTGGTCCAGACACGCCCCCTGGATACCTGACCGCGACCTTAGTTACAGGGACAGGGGCGGCCGGCCTGCCTCAGAAGAGAGAGAAGAATACAGGGAACAATAATCGTTGCGGTGTGATGGCGCAATGACAATGTGTGTGTGTGAGCAGCGGTGAACCCCTGTATCAGCTCAGGCCCCGGCACTTGCCCGGGTACGCCGGATGCTGACGCCCGCCCTGGGGGCAATACACAGTATTAAGAACTGTATTATGTGAATTTTCTCATTATGATTTCAAAAGAGAAAGCACAGTAGTTTGACAGTAAATGACTTCACCCAACCACTAACCATGAGAGGAAAAAAAGTTTGAATTATCATTCATATTCTCTGAAAAAGAGAAAGCAAAAAATCTTCTAGGATATGTACACTTTTAAGCGCAACTGTATGTCTCAAAAAAAAAAAACAATCTTGGAATCACTGGGATCCACCGAAGTGTTCCAGAGTTAGAACCTCTTGAAGAGTAAGCTTTTCTCCTTTTGGAGTTTGACACACCAATCTAGCATGCCAGTAGTGAGGAGACTTATAGCCACAGTGCTCCTCTGGGAAATATGCAAACCGATCCTATACTTTGCACTGACAAAGGGCAATCACCTCGAAATGCAGTGTCTGCAGATTGTGGTTCTGATCTGGCATAAGTCCTTAATCACCTTGCAAAGCTTGTTAAAGAGTGAATTTTGACTTTTAGGATTGCTACTTACAATAGGTGGCAATAGAGTTTGCCTACTTCCTCCTGAAAAAACAATTTGCATCCCTCATCCATCAGATTTCTAAAATTTGAACTGGTCATTATTATCAACATTGGCGCCATTAGTAAGGGGTTAAAATCTCTATATAATCCCTGAAAATCAACTCTTTCACTCAGAAATTTAATATATGTAAAATAACTATATGTTATAATGTATTGATACCTAAAGTTGAGGTTCTAGTGGACCGTGACTAGCTTTGAGTTGATTATAGATGTACTTCTTTTTAGTGTTTTACTGGTCTGGAGAACTAGATCTGTTTTTTCCTAAATGAAAAGGTGGATTCTTTTTATGTCGGTTTTACTGCAGGTTCTTTATCCTTCTCCAGACAACTACTCTTTCTTTACATTTTACCCAACAAATCTTTCTCCAACTGTAAGAAGATAGATTGTGTTTTCTCTCAAGCGTTGAATTTGTAGAATAAATTTTCTGGCTTCTTTTTCAGTCAGCAGAGTTTGTAAGATGAAAGAGTGTAGGGGTTTGCTATATCTTTTTCTTATCTTTTAGGTGACATCTTGTCTTTCTTTAACTTAAACATCAATGCTCTCTAACTCTTTTCACTCCAACACTTTGCTTCAAACCTGAATTTTTTAAGCTTTGGGAGAATGTGACAGGCGGAATAATGTCAAACCGTTCCAGAGACTGCTTAATATTTTAACATGTTTACTTATGTAGTGCATTTTTCGTTCTCATATCACAGTTTAGTTAACGAGCCAAAATATTTGATGTTTGATCTTGTATATTATCTCTGATCAAGGCACCATTGCCAACAACTTCTGTATTTAAGAAAAAAAAAACAATGTAATATGTGATGGAGTTGACCTGAATATTTTCACCAATAAATTATGTATTTTGATTTTCCAAGGGTGTGTGTATTAGAACTAAACACAAACTGATTTACATTACATGCTTATGGAGAATTTTAACGCTAAACACAAAATAGAGGCTCTCAGGGGTGATGCATGCTATCAGTGTCTGTGTCAGAAGTTCAGTGAGTTAGGTCACCTAAGGATTAGGTACCACGGCAACTGCTATCCATGATCAGCTGATATAGCTACCATGGTACTTCATCTGTCTCCTCAGGTGACCTCACTTAATGCACCACTGGCATGGCCGAAGTTCTCAGTGTGTGCCTGTAGGTGAGCCGCATCTCTCACGGCACTCATTGTGTGCTCAGAGGCTGCATTGATAGGATATTTCTTCTTCAGTGTAATCTCCATTGCAACAGAGCTGAGATGCAATGAGGACATCATTGTGGATCATCTGCAGAGAGTATGTTTGGAGTTAAAAAATTGGAAAATAAAGGCTGTCTTTTTATTTTATTTCTAATAAAGGATTTTTATGTGTGCATTTTTTTAAATTTTTCCTTACTGGATTGGTAATGGGTGGGTATCATTGATACTTGAACATTGCCAATTTGGGCTTAATGACAACCTGTCAATACTCAGCTGTCCTTAACCCCTTCTGTTACCCCAGTGCCACTGCATCAGGGCATCGGGAAGAGCCAGATAAGGCACCAAAAACTGACAATTCTAATACATTTCCTAATTTCTGGGATGGCTGTGGGTTGCTATTCTCTAGTATGGGTGGGGGCCCAATAACTATCTGCCTCACCATGCTAAGAATACCAGTTCCCAGCTGCCTGGTTTTACCTTGGCTGGCAGTCAAAAATAGGGCACAGACCATGCATTTTTTTAAATTATTTATTTAAATAATTAAAAAAAAATGAATGGGCTCCCATGTAGTTTTGATTGCCAGCCAAGGTAAAACTAGGCAGCTGGGGGCCCATATCTGGCTGCTTTATCTGCACTGAGAATGAAAAAGACGGTGACCCCCTTTGCATTTTTTCCATTTATTTATTTATTTTACACATATGACTGCAGGTTAGCTGCCATTCACTAATGTATTTGCAACCAGGCAGAGACACTTGAACAGATTGTGGAGGTGGAGACTGATTGCAACAGTCAATTACAGATGCTGTCACAGAGAGTGAGCACCTGTGATTGGCCATTGCAGTTCAGTGTATTGAATATCCATGAAGTTTAATGAGTGGCTCCAGAAGCAAGCAGCAGGAAAGTGGTGAGCTCTATCCATCTAGGAGGATCCTCAAAAAGATCTATCAAAAAAATGTACAATAAACTGGATGCTACCGGATGACACCATCCAGTATTATACTGATGGTTTCATTCGGTTGCATCTGGTTTAAGGGCAAAATCTGTAACCAGATGGATGTGGATTTTAGTTAAAAAATAAATGGGTTTCCACCGTATTTAAAAAATAATGCTGGTATGAAACCAGCCGAAATCATTCAATCTTGCCAGCTTCAGAGTAGCACTTAGTTCCGTGCCTAGGATACAGACTGTCATTGGTAGGTTACTGCAGTAGTTGGTAATCTCAGCAATGTGCAGCAAGAATATAAAACAAAAAAAACAAATTTTTTTGAGAATAGGGAGCTCTTTCAATAACATGTAAATTGCAAAGTTTCTTATTTTAAGAGTTTATCATCATGAGAATAAACTTAAAGGGGTTGTCCGGGTTTATTTTTTATTTCATATTTATATCTAGGCTGCAAAATGTTGACAATCTGCAATATACATGTTGTCAACATTTTGCAGGGTTTCCTAGATATAAACACATTTACTGATGGCAGAGAGTGTCCAGGGGGTGTGATTGTGCAGGCTGGTCGTTTACACCTACTGTAGCACAATCACACCCCCTCCCCTATACCTAGTATGGCCAGCCACCCCCAGGCCATACATGCCCGCCCCCTCCCCACTGTACTCTATAGAATGCCACCACTCCCAGGGATCCTACTGGCCGCCCCAGCCCCTAAATCACCACCCACCCTCTGCAAAACAGCGGTCCCCAGTGCACTGATACAAGGTGCCGAAACCGCTGCTGTGAAAGCGATTCCGGCACACTGTGTCAGTGCAGCCGGGGACCCGCTGCATATGTGTGCTGCTCTCACCCTCCATGTGCTGCTCTCACCCAGCCGGTCCCGGTCCGCCCAGTCCCGGTCCGACATGGTCCCGGTCCGCCCAGTCTCGGTCCGCCCGGTCCCGGTGTTGTACAGCCGAGCTCCACACTGCAGCCGTATCTGTGGCGCTGTGTGTGTGGAGCGGTGCCCGTCCTGATCTCCCCAGACCTCCAGTACCATAGAGCAGAGGCTGTGGAGCGGTCCTCTCTATACCGCTCCACCAGCTCTATGGTACTGGAGGTCTGGGGAGATCAGGACGGGCACCGCTCCACACACACAGCGCCACAGATACGGCTGCAGTGTGGAGCTCGGCTGTACAACACCGGGACCGGGCGGACCGAGACTGGGCGGACCGGGACCATGTCGGACCGGGACTGGGCGGACCGGGACCGGCTGGGTGAGAGCAGCACATGGAGGGTGAGAGCAGCACACATATGCAGCGGGTCCCCGGCTGCACTGACACAGTGTGCCGGAATCGCTTTCACAGCAGCGGTTTCGGCACCTTGTATCAGTGCACTGGGGACCGCTGTTTTGCAGAGGGTGGGTGGTGATTTAGGGGCTGGGGCGGCCAGTAGGATCCCTGGGAGTGGTGGCATTCTATAGAGTACAGTGGGGAGGGGGCGGGCATGTATGGCCTGGGGTGGCTGGCCATACTAGGTATAGGGGAGGGGGTGTGATTGTGCTACAGTAGGTGTAAACGACCAGCCTGCACAATCACACCCCCTGGACACTCTCTGCCATCAGTAAATGTGTTTATATCTAGGAAACCCTGCAAAATGTTGACAACATGTATATTGCAGATTGTCAACATTTTGCAGCCTAGATATAAATATGAAATAAAAAATAAACCCGGACAACCCCTTTAAAATCTAAGGTATTACAATAACCATTACTAATTATCAAAGTTTAGCAACATTTTTAGATGTCTGTCAGAAACTCCTTTTTGAAAGGGAACACAGTTGAATTGATAACAAAAGTAAAGGGAAATCTTAATACTTCAACATACCAACAAATTTTGGACAATTGTGTGCTTCAAATTGCATGTTTTGTAAGAACAGTTTGGGGAAAGCATTTTTTGTTTCTAGCATAACAGTGCCTCATTGCACAAAGCAAGGTCCATGAAAGCATGGTTAGACAAGTCTGGTGTGTAAGAACTTGACTGGCCTGGACAGAGCCCTGTCCTCAATTCCATTGAATACCAGACTCTCTCATCCTTCAATATTTCTGTATGACCTCACACATTCTGTTTTGGATGAATAGGTAAAAATTCCAACACACGCTCCAATATCTTGTAGAAAGCTTTCCCAGATAAGTGAAAATCAGTTCTAGCTTTAAATGGACACTTGCCCCAGATTTAGGTGTTAGGGAAAGGATGTTTTAATAGGTCCTGTGCGAGTGATATATAAGGAGTATACTCAAGTTGTCTCTTAAGTAGAGAGGAGCTGAATATCTGAACCCCAAGGGTGCAAGCTTACAATATATATGGTGTGGGACATTATATAGCTGTTTGACATCGATCTATATTTAAATATATCTATTTTTTCCATTAATCTATAAATCAATCTCAACTTTAAATCCATCTATCTAACCATTCATCCACCCACTTGAACAGCTGAAAATATGAGTATTCTTTAAAATCTTAAAACATATTAAAAGCTTGAAAAAAATTACCAGGTCACAGCCACCCCGGGAGTGGAGCCCCATTACATGCATCACTCCTAGTACTTCACCCCTACTATCGCACTACCAAGGTGCATTGGCAAGTTAATATTATTTGCAGTTAATGCCATCTGGGTAATGTCAGCTGACAGCAAGGCCAAATGTTAGTAAAATCGAGGTGTCAATCAGATAGTTTATATTACTAACCATGTCAGTAGGGGCACAAATAACCACACCTATAAATATTTTATTTGAAAATGAACCCCAATACATTCCTTTTTCACCTTTATTTATTATTAACATCCATTTCTTGAAAGTCTGCTACTTCACCTATCTTCCCCCCACAAAAAGGTATAAAAAAATAATTAGAACTCCCTCAAAAAAAAATATTGAAACCCAAATAAATGTTGCAATAGGCACATAGGCGTAAAGATCAGTGACTGCATCCCCATATTGTGGGACACCAGGCCATGTAAGGCTCCAGCAGTATGACAAGCCATGACTTACCTAAGGGTGTTTCAGGTTACACAGTGGGTATCATGCAGCAGGGAATCCCACTGTGTGACCTGAGATAATCTAAGTGGCATCAGCTCTCATAACACTAGGTGTCTTGTGAGTACTGCTATATAATGAGAGATGTAGTGGATATATCTTGCTGGTTTCATGAGACAGTGCGTGTGAGGAACGGTGATGACAGGGTATGCAGTGCAGTTCAAGTTTGCGGGAAAGCCCCTTTGTGACCCCTTGAGTCTGAACTCCAGTAATGTTTGTGCTGGCACTGCTTGTCACACTCTTACCAGTGCCTGCATGCCTGCTCTCACAGTATATGTGGAATGCTTTCTGTGAACTTGACCCCACCATACTGTTGTAAGGCCTCGTGCACATGGTATGTTGTGTTGATGCTTCTTTTCGAAGCAGATTTTGAGAATGTGCATCAAAATCTTCATGTCTATCCTGAAGGCAGCAAAATCTATGAGAGTTCAGAAGTGCTGTGCAAAGGTGCTTTTCTTGCTGCAGTGCAGGTTTAGTGCAGAGTTTCTGGCAGAAAAAAGAAATCTGAACCACATGTGCAAGGAAAAAAATAGCAATGTGGGCCCAACACTTCTCACCAGATTTTCCTAGCCTCAGGATAGACATGCAGATTTTGTGCAGATTCTCAAAATCTGTTTAAAAAAAGCTTCAAACAATGCATCGTGGGCACATGGCCTAAGGGGGCCAGGGAGAACCACAGTTGTGGTGAAAGGGTTAAAGGATTCCTTTTTCCCATAGAGAAACAGGACCTTCTGCCTCTACTACCTCCTCCTCATCCTCATTTTCCTCATCATGATCCTGGATTTGACAACCCAGTGGCTGCAGCACTGGCTGCAGATGTAATAATGCCAGGCATGCTGCAAGGTCCTCCCAAGTTTGACATCTATCAAAGCTAGCATGGGGAATGGCTCATTTCCCAGCTGTGAGTTCATCATGACCTTCTTTGGCATCTGAGCCCAGAGCACGATCCTGACCTTGCTGCATATAAGGTTCAATGCCGGCTAAAGCGCTCAAACACAGTGAAACCGTTTTCACTGTGTTTGAGCGCTTTTTTGCTATGAAATTAATAATTTGTCAGTGTTTATTCTAAGTCTGCAAACAACCTGTACACTATTTATTAAAAAAGCTATCAGTACATTAGAGTGAAAGGAGTTACAGAAAGCAAGTACATTTTTTGGTTATATTAATGTTATTTTCTAATTGCTGATTTTCATGTAGTCTTATTAACTAAGGCAATTTAATAACATGACAATACCCCTGTAAATGCCCCAGGAGTGGAGATGAGAGGGAATTCCATCTTCCAAGTGCTAGAGCCATGTTCACTGTGTCCCGATACCCTGGGTGGTTTGGCCAGTGCAAGTTGCTGGTAGTATGTGATCGTCTCACACTGGCGTTATTTCTTGCATTATCGTCTGTAGTGTGGTTGGAAAATACAAAAAAAGTTAAAGATCCTCCCTCCCGCTCCCGAGAGTTTTTTTACTTATGGCTGGTTATTGTGGGCGGAAAGTCAATAAGTGACTTCCGAGGATGTACGTAGTTACACGAGGGTACTGAACAGACAGCACCCAAACCTGAACATTCAAACATTCGCTCATCTCTACCCAGCAGTGGATAAGGGCAAAATTTTGTCAAATAATGGGAGAAATCTGAGAGTAACACAAACTTCATTAGAAGCTATTTGGGAATTTTTGGAACTCAGAAAAAATTAGTTCATTGTACATGCCGTTTATTCTGTGGACAGCACAGTATAGAGAAGGAGAAACAAAAGCAGAATGATAATACATTTGTTGAAAAGATTGACTATGAATTATATGTTTCCATTAAAATTCCTGATATTTGTATATAAATGAGTCCAGTGGGTGGTTTAACTGGTGATTGACATCTAACATCTGCATGCACTGTCATACAGGGAGGCTGTCAAATACTGAAAAGGACCACCCAATGGAGTCATGTATTCCAACACCAGAGATTTCAATGAACAAAAAGCAAGTTTTATGGAAACTTTTCCTACAAAAATGTGTATTAATATGAACAGCTCCACCTGCTCTATAACATCGTGCCTGCAGAGCTGATGCCATTTTACACATGGCAAGGTTCCTCTGAAAATACAGAGTGAAATTAGAAAATTATAGCTATAACAATTTTACATATTTATCTTGTTTAACTTTGCATTACACATCATTTATTGTAGCACAGGGTTTGCATCATCACATTAGAAAACCATTTGCCCCTAATACCTACTATTTTGTTTCCTAGGAATTTGATAAAGACAATATTCCATCAAAGGTTATTGCCCAGATAAGAAGAGATTTTATCAGCAATCCGGAGTTCCAGCCAGCTGTCATTAAGAATGTCTCCTCCGCCTGTGAAGGGCTTTGTAGCTGGGTCAGGGCCATTGAAGTCTACGACAAGGTTGCCAAGGTAACTACTGTGTCCTAAGAGTCTTCATAGGCATCAAACTTTCATCTTGTTAAATTTGTATAGGCAAAGCATGGTGTGATGAATGTTAATACAATATGAGGACAGCTCAGTTCTCTTCAGTTTATTTATTCATACAGGCTTGGATAGTTTCCTAGTGTCACACTCCACTTTGTACTCTAACTGCATAATAGATTTACACAAACTTCACAACCTACTCATGGTTATACAGTCCTTTATTATTTCATATAAATGTCCTGAATAAAATGTGTGTATATATACAGTATGTATATATATATATATATATATATATATATATATATGTATATATGTGCATCTCAATGAATTAAAATATCTTAATAAATCGATGTAATATTGCCATGTTTCAGGGCATTTCTGGGAGCCTTAAAACACGTTGACTAATAAGTCAATATTATATATATGCTTTGATGTCTTGTGTAATACGGTAATGTGATTTGTAAACATTCATCCTCCCTACTTTAATTTTCTGATAAAATGACCTTTGAGTTTTCATTGGCTGTAAGCCATGATCATCAACATTAACAGAAAAATGCACTTAAAATAGATCACTCTGTTTGTAATGACCCTATATAATGTAAAGCATTTCACTATTTGTATTGAATTACAGAAATAAATTAACTTTTTAAAGATATTCTAATTCATTGAAATGCACTAGTGTGCATATATATATATATATATATATATATATATATATATACCGTACAGACCAAAAGTTTGGACACACCTTCTCATTCAGAAAGTTTTCTTTATTTTCATGACTGAAAATTGTAGATTCACACTGAGGGCATCAAAACTATAAATTAACACATGTGGAATTATATACTTAACAAAAAAGTGTGAAACAACTGAAAATATGTCTTCTAGTTAATATTTAATTATTATCATTTTATAATAATATTCTAGTTAATTCAAAGTAGCCACCTTTTGCTTTGATTACTGCTTGGCACACTCTTGGCATTCTCTTGATCAGCTTCAAGAGGTAGTCACCGGAAATGGTCTTCCAACAGTCTTGAAGGAGTTCCCAGAGATGCATAGCACTTGTTGGCCCTTTTGCCTTCACTTTCCGGTCCAGCTCACCCCAAACCATCTCTATTGGGTTCAGGTCTGGTGACTGTGGAGGCCAGGTCATTTCTGAGGCTGGTGACTCAGCAGCAGAGGTGACTCTTGGTCTTCCTTTCCTAGGTCGGTCCTCATGTGAGCCAGTTTCTTTGTAGCGCTTGATGGTTTTTGCAACTGTACATGGGGACACTTTCAAAGTTTTCCAAATTTTTCAGACTGACTGACCTTTATTTCTTAAAGTAATGATGGCCACTTGTTTCTCTTTACTTAGCTGCTTTTTTCTTGCCATAATTCAAATTCTAACAGTCTATTCAGTAGGACTATCAGCTGTGTATCCACCAGACTTTTGCACAACACAACTGATGGTCCCAACCCCATTTATAAGGCAAGAAATCCCACTTATTAAACCTGACAGGACACACCTGTGAAGTGAAAACCATTTCCGGTGACAACCTCTTGAAATATAACTTTTAAGAAATATTTGTTAAAATAACAAAACAGTGTTGTCCCACACCTTGTGTATATAAAAACACACACTTCAAACAGGGATGAGGTTATGTCCCTACTATGTCCCTAGGGACATAGTAGGGACATAACCTCATCCCTTTTTGAAGTGTGTGATTTTATAGACCCAAGGTGTGGGACAACACTGTTTTGTTATTTTAACAAATATTTATTAAAAGTTATATTTTAAAGGTGCACCTTAAGTAAGAAATATGATTTAAATGGGAGTCACAATTATCATATATTAAACAAAAAAAAAAATTAAGCCATAAATGGCAGGCTTTCTGTCAGGTCCGGTAGACAGAGCGAGATGGGCCCTCGAGGCTAAGGATGTATTTTCAGAAACAGAGGATGGTGTTGGTGCAAGTTCCTCAGATAATTTAAAAAATCTCTTTCACGAAATAACGATCACATACAAAGAAAACGTGAGGTTTTGGTGGGAGATCAAGTGCCTTGAGAAATACTTAGCGAATAAAATTGTACCTAATGGTCTTCGTTTAAACATTATTCCTGCTCAGAGATCTAGAACCCCGGCCCTTCTTGAGAAGTGGGAAGAGGAATCCATAAATAGCTCACTGAGATTCATGAGCATCCTTTTAGAGGAGGAGAAAAAAGCCTTTGAGATAACATCACAGAAATTGGGGAAGTTAACTGAGGAAGCCAAAAAGCATAAGGAGGAAGCGGATTTTGGCAGACGAGAGGCGATATTAGAACATAACTTGGGTAGACTCCAATCCTTTATTAAGGAAAGAAAACATAAACAGTTTTTGAGGGACTCAGCAGAATATAAAGAAAAACGGGCATACCTGTTCATTCAAAGAGGTGATCGGGATTTGGGTAATACGGAGACATCAGCATCTGAGCCTGATCAGTCTGATAAGGAAGGACAGGAAGGTGCAGGAAGTAGGATTCCGAACCCGAAGGGATACAAAAACAAACCTAAGGGTAAAAAATGGAAAAAGAAAGGAGGCAGGGGCAGAGGGGGACAGGGCAGAGGAGATCGGGAGGAGGAAGGATATGAAGGTCGGGACCAAAGTCCCCCAGGACAGGGACAACATGGTGGTGGTTCTTTTCCACGATTTGGATCGGGTATATCTGGGCCAACAACTTTGGGGAGTTATGTGACTGGGCCTTTTTTAGGGAGGGATCCCTACCCACTAAGAGGCAGACTTCCAGACCATTTGCCACGACCAAAGCGATAGATCCGAATAGAATCATAAACCTGACTGACTATACCTTGACAGATAATGAAAAGCGAGTATTGACGAAAGGCTTATCGTTTGTGCCCACCAACTACTACAGTGACTTTGACTGGGTGAAGGACATAAATCTCTTTGCGAGAAAACTCAAATGGAAAAGGTTTTTTAGATTGAATACGGAGGAGAAGTACCAACAGTATGACATCGAAGAGGAAGACATGGCCATGTTTGGGGATCTTGTAGATCTAGCAAGGGATTCCCAGAGGGTGGAGGGCATGGGACCATTCACGGACTGTAGACCTGTAAGTAAAAAAATGCCTCCTGCTAGTGAATTGACGAGCATTGACATTTTTACGAGTCTTGTTACAAAGGAGTTGAGGGAATTGAAACATCAGAGTGTACAACATTACCCGAACCTCACGAGGGAAGAGAGAACAGCACTTGAGAAAATATAAAAAAATGATCATCTAATTATCAAACCAGCCGATAAGGGTGGAAACTTGGTCCTGATGGATCATGATACATATAAGACCATGTGTATTAACATATTGGATGATCAGACTACGTATACTAGACTCAAAAAGGACCCGACGGAGGGGTTTCAATGCGAATTGGAGCAAATCCTAACAGAGGCTTTTGAAGAAGGGAGCATATCAAGGAAGGAGAAGGACTTTATGTACAATAAACACCCAGCCATGGCAGTTTTTTATTCGCTTCCCAAAGTACACAAAGGCCTGAATCCATTAAAAGGCCGTCCCATAGTGTCTGGGATTTATTTGGGTACCCAGAATTGTGGAATTTATCTGGACAAAGTCCTCCGAAATTATGTCACTAGTCTGCCATCATATATACGTGATGCTGTAATAGGAACAAATGCCGAAATGCCCGCGCTGCCAAACAGGAATCACCAGGAAACGAAGCGTTAACTGGGCAGATTTTTTCTTTATTTCATCCTACGCGTTTCAGAGCCTCTATCCGAGCTCCTTCCTCAGGGAACCATATATATACGTGACACTTTGGATTTGATTGGCAAGCTGGATGGCATTACGGTGGATCCTGAGGTACAGTTAGCCTCCATTGATGTGGAGGCTCTGTACAGCAGTATACCCCATGAAATGGGACTAAGGGCAGTGGAATATTATATGAGCAGCTGTGGCTATCAGTACAATAAACACAATAAATTTGTCCTTACCCTACTCAAATATGTCCTGACTCACAACTGGTTTGAATTTGATGGCAAACTCTGCCACCAGCACAGGGGCACGGCTATGGGGAGTTCATGTGCCCCTAGCTATGCCAACTTGCTCCTGGGCTTGTGGGAGGACTCCGTTGTCTTCGCTGAGGATGAGTCGTCATGGTGGAGTTCCCGGATATTATTCTGGGGATGCTATATTGATGACGTGATGATACTGTGGAGAGGAGGTGTGGAACTATTTGAGACCTTTATCAGACAGTTGAATGATAATCAGATAGGTCTGCGCTTCACGTCTGAAATACATGAGAACTCCATTGATTTCCTAGATGTCACAAGGATGGAATGGGCGGCCTACAGACAACCATTTTTAGAAAACCCACGGCAACTAATGATCTCTTAAATTGGGATAGCCATCATCCTAGAGGATTGAGGGAAGGTATACCTAAGGGCCAATATTTGAGAGCGAGGCGGAACTGCTCAGAGATCAATAGGTTTCATGATGAGGCTAGAAAAATGAGGGATCGCTTCGTGGAGAAGGGATACCCTTTTAACACATTGAACAAAGCTTTTAAAAACGCTTGTCAGAACAGCAGAGATACCCTTCTGAAACCTAGGACGAGAAAATCTGATGAGGTGGTTCGCATCATTGGGACTTTTGATAACAAGTCCAATGAAGTAAGGGCGATCTTTGAGAAATATTGGAGTATACTTATGACCGATCAGGATGTGGCACCGTTAATTCCCAATAGGCCAGCGATAACATACAGGAAAGGAAGATCCATTAGGGATCACCTGGTGCATAGTCACTACCGTTCCCCCCAAAAAAACGGAACCTGGCTTGAACAAAGACAGGCAGGCACCTTTAGATGTGGAAAATGTTCCTTTTGTGGTTACATCAGGGTATCAAAGACCGCACAGAGCAGTACTACAGGAGAGATATTTACTAATCGGCAGTTTGCGAACTGTAGAACGGAAGGGGTGGTCTATTTATGCCAATGCTCCTGTCCTATGGACTATGTAGGAAAAACTAAGACACAATTTAAGAGACGGATAGGAGATCATTTGGGTGATATTCGTAATGAAAGGGACACACCAATATCAAGACACATCAGAGACGTGCATGGAGGGGATATAGGGTGTATGAAATTTCAGGCCCTAAAGGTGATAGACAGACCAAAACGAGGTGGAGATTGGGATTAAAGATGAGCCACCACCCCGGTGTTCGAATTCGATTCGATTCGTCGAATCGACGGGGTGTTCGACGAATGTTCGTCGAATGCTCGAAGAACACCGTCGAACACCCCGGAAAACGAACAAACCGGGCCTGTGGGCATTTTCACTTCCACAATGTATATACATACATTGTGGAAGTGAAAAAAAGTGAAAGAAAGTGTTAAAAATAAAAAAATAATCAATGCTCACCTGTCCGCGGTCCACCAAAGCCTCCGGCAAGGTCCTGCGGCTTCTAGGACCTGTGGTGACGTCATGTTCTCACGCGAACTCCGGTCACATGACCGGAGTTCCGCGAGAACATGACGTCACCACAGGTCCTGGAAGCACAGGACCTTGCCGGAAAGCTTAAAATAGATATTTTTATGTTTCGGACCCTTTCCTTAAGTAAAAGTTAGTTAAAGAAAGGGTCCGAAACATAAAAATATCTATTTTAAGCTTTCCGGCAAGGTCCTACGCTTCCAGGACCTGTGGTGACGTCACGTTCTCGCGGGAACTCCTGTCACGTGACCGGAGTTCCGGCGAGAACATGACGTCACCACAGGTCCTATAAGTTAAACAGTTAAACAGTTAAAACTGGTTTGAATCACTGACTGGTAACCCCAACTTACGATTTTACTTAACAAATGCTTTGGCCCAATTAATTTGCACAGCACTGTAGATTATCATCAAAAAGTTTATATATATATATATATATATATATATATATATATATATATATTCAAAAAAGTTAATTTCTTTACTCATTAATGTACACTCTGCACCCCATCTTGACTGAAAAAATGTAGATATTTAAAAATGTAGATAATGTAGATGTGCAAATTTATTAGAAAAGAAAAACTGAAATATCACATGGTTATAAGTATTCAGACCCTTCGCTCAGTCTTAAGTAGAAGTGTCCTTTTGAGCTACTACAGCCATGAGTCTCCCTGGGAATGATGCAACATGTTTTTCACACCTGGATTTGGGGATCCTCTGCTATTCCTCCTTGCAGATCCTCTCCAGTTCTGTGAGGCTGGATGGTGAGCATTGGTGGACAGACATTTTCTGGTCTCTCCAGAGATGCTCAATTGGATTTGGGTCAGGGCTCTCCCTAAGTCAGCCAAGAATGGTCACAGAGTTGTTCTGAAGCCACTCCTTTGTTATTTTAGCTGTGTGCTTACGGTCATCGTCTTGTTGGAAGGTGAACGTTTGGCCAAGTTTGAGGTCCAGACCAATCTGGAAGAGGGTTTCATTCAGAATATCTCTGTACATGGCCTCATTCATATTTCCTTCAATTGCAATCAGTCGTTCTGTTCCTGTAGCTGTAAAACACCATCATAGGATAATGCTGTCACCACCATGTTTCACTGTTGGGATTGTATTGGGCTAGTGATGAGCAGTGCCTGGTTTTCTCCACACATACCGCTTACAATTATCACCAAAATTTTCTATATTTGTCTCATCAGATCCGAGAATCTTATTTCTCAAAGTCTGGGAGTCCTTCATGTGTTTTTTTTGCAAACTCTAAGCAGGCTTTCATATGTCTTGCACTGAGGAGAAACTTCCGTCAAGCCACTCTGCCATAAAGACCTGACTGGTCATAGTCTCCTTGCCACCATTATTATTATCCAGGGACTCTCCTCCATCACTTTGCCGGCTAGGTGCCTCCATCTTCCTCCTCACCTCCATCAGAGTCCTGCCACACTGTGCCCTCTGTATCTCAGGCAAATCTCTCCAGCTTTGCAGCTACTTGCATGCAGCGCTGACAGGCTGCATTAGCCTTTGCCGCCTCCTCCCTCTTCTCGGCGCCATCTTGGGATCTGAGACCTTCTCCCCAGCCCGCATCTTTCTGCCTCCTGCGGGTCATTATGGCTCACCAGACCTCGTCCACAAGCTGCAACATGCTCCACTTCCCTTCACACACCCTCCGGTCGGCTGAGGTTGGCGGTGACGACGGAAGATCAAACAGTCAGACAGTTACATCAGGCATCAGCGGGAGAGCTCTGGAGTGCGACCGTTCACATCGCCTGCCAGGCTCCGCCCCCAAGAAAATATATTTATAATGTTGCTATTGATTCGAATTTCTCCCTAGATGTCAGTAACAATCCATCAAATCAACAACAGCAAAAAAATTCAAACCATAGATATTAATCAATTAAGTTATGTGTAATCATTAGAAATTACAAGGGCAAACATCTTTGAATACATGATGAAAGAGAGCTACAAAAAGCCACAAAAAGTCATTTCAAAATCCTTTTATTATTTTTTTATTTAAAAATATATTAATAAATTCTAAAATTAATAAGCAATCGTAAGAGAACAGAGAGTTTTAGAGGAAGAAATAAAAGATTTTGGAAATGGTTACGTTTTATTAGTTTGGGAATGATAGAAGAAGAATGGAATGATAAAATGATAGAAGAACAATGACGCCTGAAATGTTTTGAGAGTGAACTCAAATGACCCCAGCATCACACGGCACCAGGAGCCCAGCCATAAGTGACCGAGAGAAGTGCTCACATTACAGCTGGGCTTTGAGAGCCGTGTGATGCTGAGGTCATCTAAGATCATGGCTCAGGCATGAGCTCAGATAACCTTTCTCATAGCCAGCTGTTCAGTTTGTGCCTGCTCTCTCTTTGAGTATACGTGTGTGTTTGCACGCAGAAATGTAGCAGAGCTGAAGAAGATACCCTGTGCATTAGGTCGAAGGGAGGGTTTTTTGTTAATAAAGATGGAGTCTCTAATTGTATTGTGTTTTATTTCTATTAAAATATTTATTCTTTATGTGTTTTCTTTATGTTTACTAGAAATTCATGGTGGCCGGGTCTAATATTGGCCTGATACCATGAATTTTGGTCTTATTGCCAGCAAATAATACAAAGTTGACATTAACCCCTTATTACCCAGCATGCCACGGCCACCAGGGCCATTGTAAGAGCTGTGTGAGTGGCCTAAAAATGGTGCTTCTTTGAATGCACCATTTTCAGGGTGGATGCAAGCTATGGTTTTCACCATGGGGGGTCTAGAACGCTTTGGCTTTACCATGCTGAGGAACACAGCCCCCAGCTGCTTGGTTTTACCTTGGCTGGCAATAGAAAATATGGTGAAGCCCACACAAAGCCAGTGTCACGCAGTTAGTTTGCGCTGACATCACTGGATGTTGCTGCATGTGTTGTTTTCATTTAAGGGCTGCTTGAGGGATTGGTGTGAAGGTCCTGACTCCTGTGTTGTGGTCCGAGCTGCATTCACTATTATATTAGCTGCTCAGATCAGGGAAAGCATCAGGGTCAGATTAGACTCTCTTGACCCTCTTTGTTCATCACACCATCAAGTTACCTGATTCCCTCACCTCCCAAGCGTGACATTATAAACGGCCCACTACTTTTTTTTTTTCTCTGAGCCAATATGTCTCAGACATCCTCTGCAGATGCCTTCTCACAACTGATGCAAATCATCTCAGCTGAGGTCACTGGTCTGCGGACGCAGGTGGTGCAGCAGGTTGTGGGGTATCTGGCCTCGGCTAACACCCAGGCCATACCAGAACCCAAGATATCCCTTCTAGATAGGTTTTCTGGGGGAAGAGATAAATTCTATGTGTTCAAAGAGGCCTGTAAACTATATTTCAGGCTTCGGCCCCATTTATCTGGGAGCGAGGAACAGTGGGTGGGCCTTCTCCCTCCCAACCGACTCACCATCGCTGCAGTCGGTGGACTGTTTTTTTGCTGCTCTGGCACAGGTGTACGGTGAACCTGATAGGGTGACTCTTGCTGAGTCAAATCTCCGTAAACTCAAGCAGGGGTAACGAGCAGTGGAGGAGTACTGCTTGGAGTTTCAGAGATGGGTGACTGACACTCAGTGATATGATCCAGCCCTAAGGAGTCAGTTCTGTTTGGGTTTGTCAGCCAGACTGCAAGACACCCTGGTTCAGTATGTCGCACCTGAGTCATTGGAGGCTGCGATGTCCCTAGCCATCAAAGTAGACAGACGTCTGAGGGAAAGACCGATACCAACTTTGTCCCCTGCGGCTATTCCTGTTGAAGAGGCTTCACGCGATGAACCTATGCAGTTGGGTTCAGTAGGCCCTCGTGTTAAACCCCTTGTAGTTACAGGTCATCAAGTGGGCGAAGCTTGTTTTTATTGTGCACAAGCTGATCATTTTATCAAAGTTTGTCCACATTGCTCCAGGACAAATACGCAGTCTAAGACACAGCCTCCCTCGGGTCGTTCGGAAGGAGATGACCAGAGAGTTTATATCTCCTTTTTTTAAAGTCTCCGTTCACACTGTCTGCCAAGGTGCTGGTAGATGGAAAAACGGAGACTATACCAGTACTAGTTGAAAGTGGAGCGGGAGTTGTTCTTATGGATTCTCATTTTGCGCAGACCCATGACTTCATCTGTAGCACCTTAGCGAGACTCATTTCTCTCTCTGCCATTGAATAAGTTCCGCTCAGCCAGAAGGTAGTATCTCAAGTGGTACATAATGTAAATCTGAGAATAGGAACTCATCAACAGGAGTTCCTCTCTTGTTACATTTTGGAGAATTTACCAACCCCCATTGTCTTGGATCTCCATTGTCTGAGAAAACACAACCCGGTAATTGACTTGCGGGCCCGGGAGGTGGTTCGCTGGGGTACTGCCTGTGAGGGTTCTTGCCGGGGTACTTCCATCTCTGCTGTGCTGGTGACGGCTACTCATGGAGGTTAGGAGTTTGCCTGGGGGTGGCAGGGGAGTGCCCACCACGCTCCCGACTACTGGTGCCTCTGGGCATCATCCTCAGAAGAGGGGCAGGAGGAGGGTGGTTGCTTCTACTGTGCGTCCCAAGGGAGGGAGTCCTGCGGTCCGGAGAGACGCGCCTGGTACCTGCCTTCCTGAGACTATACCCTCTGTCTGTGCCCGCATATGTAGAAATAAACGTACAGGTCCATACCTGGGTGTGAATAAGTATGTGTGGGTGTGGTCCAGGCACATCAGGTGGAGGCGTACTACTGGGGCTCCGAGTTGCGGGGTTGTAGGACCAGGGGGTAACTACCGGCATAGCAGACGTAGCGTCGCTTTGGGGCCCGGCGCTTGTGGGGGGCCCGGACCCAGCGCCGCTACGCTGCTATCCGGTCAGCTACAATACCTTG
Organism: Allobates femoralis; assembly: GCA_033576535.1. Taxonomy (NCBI): domain Eukaryota; kingdom Metazoa; phylum Chordata; class Amphibia; order Anura; family Aromobatidae; genus Allobates; species Allobates femoralis. The sequence continues at coordinate 405,896,293 of JARQOC010000004.1, read as the reverse complement.
TGTGGCCGTCAGGTGGGGGGGTGGGGGCCCGGCGGGGGGCGGCCGCGCCGACGGGGTCCCCCCCCGTCCAACGGGGACCCCCGGCGAGGTGGATGTCGCTGTCACCGCTCTCCATCGCGCTCCTCCGGGTCTTCATGCTTCTACCTGGTTGTGACCGGCAGGCTCAGGCAATGACGTCATTGCCTGTGCGCCGGAGGAGGAAGCACGAAGACCCGGAGGAGCGCGGTGCAGAGCGGCGACAGCGACCGTGGCAGGGATAAGTATAATGATGTATTCCTTTACAGGTGTGCAGCAGCAAGGGGGGGCCATGTATACCACCACTGGGGCCTGTATACCACCACTGGGGCCTGTATATACCACCACTTGGGCCTGTATATACCACCACTGGGGCCTGTATATACCACCACTGGGGCCTGTATATACCACCACTGGGGCCTGTGTATACCACCACTGGGGCCTGTGTATACCACCACTGGGGCCTGTATATACCACCACTGGGGCCTGTATATACCACCACTGGGGCCTGTATATACCACCACTGGGGCCTGTGTACACCACCACTGGGGCCTGTATATACCACTGGGGCTGCTGTATATACTGCTGGGGCTGCTGTATGTACCACTGGGGAGGCTGCTGTAATACTGCTGGGGCCTGTATATACCACTTAGGAGGCTGCTGTATACCACTGGGGCTGCTGTATATACCACTGGGGAGGCTGCTGTATACCACTGGGGCTGCTGTATATACTGCTGGGGCCTGTATATACCACTGGGGAGGCTGCTGTATACTACCACTGGGGAGGCTGCTGTATACTACCACTGGGGAGGCCTGTATACCACTGGGGGGGCCTGTATACCACACTGCTGGGGGCTGTATACCTGTGCTGGGGTCCACCTTCGGTTATACTCGAGTCAATAGGTTTTCCCAGGTTTTGGGGGCAAAAGTAGGGGGGTCGGCTTATACACGGGTCGGCTTATACACGAGTATATACGGTAAACTGGGTGGCGTCAGACTGTTAACACCGATTCGGTAAGGGGGTGTGTCTTGAAGGGGGCGTGTAATTGGGGGCATGTCTTGGAGGGGGCCCCGTTCAAAAGTTTGCTATGGGGCCCTGCCAGTTCTAGTTACGCCCTAGGACCTACCTCCAGGTTTGGCCACCTGTAATGTCTTTCATATCTCCTCACTCAGGGGATGTGGACTTATTTCGGATGTAAGAGTCAGGAAAGGGGGAAGGAGAAAGCTCACTCATGCCTCAGGAGATCCAACACAGGTGCACAGTGATGACTGGCATCCATCTTGTCCATAGACATCAGTGAAGGATGTGAAGGTCTGGCACACTGATTCCAATTCAACAAGATTCTTTTATTAAAGTGCTCAAAACATCTTAAAAGAAAGCATCCTAGTTAGGCTCGCAGGCCATGTCAGACGTGTTTCGGTTAAAAACAACCTTTATCAATGACTCATTTCTTATGATTAACAAACAATATAAACAGGCAAAGTGATTACAGATGAAACACACATGTGCTACAATTACACCACATAGAGTTAAATTAACAAAAAATCTCATGTGCTGTTAATCTACAGGGAACATGGTTTACAAAGTTTGATCAGAGGCTGACAACAAAATTACCTACTAAAACACCAAGTGTGACATTAGTCATTAAAGTTTTATGGAAAAACATTTAAACCAAATATATTCATGTAACGTACTTGCTATATATATAAAGGTAATAAAACCTATCATGTCAACATGCAGTGTAACATATTGTTCTCCCAAGGAGTGTGTGACCAAGATGTAGCAATATTGAGGGTTGGGTCGCATAGTATACTGCTATATAGAGAAAATTCACTAGAAAACCAAATCACAAGTATGTTCAATAAAAATACATTAAATCATTCTTATAATTCAATCCACGAGGAAATCTGGTATTTAGACGTAGTATCCAGAAATTTCCCCTATTATGCAGTTTGGGAACCCAATCTCCCCCATGTACCGGTTTCCTCACCAGTGCAATGCCTTTTACCACTAAGCTACCGAGCCTGCCGTTATAGGTCTCTAGAAAATATTTAGATAGACCTGAAAGGGATCTTTTACTGCTTGCTGTGGAAGAATCCATAGCTGTAATGTGCTCTGACAGACGTTTCTTTAGGGGACGGCTAGTACAGCCTATGTAACTCAAATTGCACAATGTGCATGAAGCCATATAAACTACATAAGTTGAAGAGCAGTTGATGTAAATGTAATTTTATATGATTTATTACCTGTGCTGCCCTGAAAAGAGTTAGTCTGGCTCATGTATTTAAACAGACCGCCCTTAACCTGTCAACATTTAAAATTGCCCATGAATTTGAGCCAAGTTGGAGCAGATTTTTTCCCAACATTACCAAACATGCTCGGTGACCCAAAACTAGCTAGGTCTCTCCCTTCTCTAGGTACATATCTGCATCCATGTTTAAGGATCTCATATAAATCAGGGTCTTTGTACAATATAGGGATGAATGTGCGCATTATGGTACTAATCTTATCGAAATCCGCACTATATGGAGTGGAAAAAGTTACTAATTGTTTAGTGTCCCCCTTCCTGCACTTCACTGGTTCAGTATAAGATAACAAAGATGCCCGATCTTTTGATTCCACAATTTTTTTTACCTTGATTGACCATCCAAGATTTGTACCCCCTAGCATATAAATGTCTTTCTATGTCATCACATTGCCTTTGGAAATCCTCCCCTTTTGTGCATGCTTTCCTAGCCCTAGTTAATTCACCCACAGGTAGACTTTTAATAGTATGTGCCGGGTGACAGCTAATCAGCGGTCCTGAAAGTAGATGTGGCAGGAAAGCGAGACAGTGGAATGGCAGGATGCGGTAACTATAACGCTTATCTTTAATAACTGTTTTCTTTTTTTCTACAGCCCCATATCCCCAAACCCGGCCCCGAACTGTAAAATGGACTTCCCAGGGAAGTCCATGTTCAGAATCTGTGTCCGAACAGTAGGTGTTTGGTATGGACCTCGAACTTTACATTTAGGGTTCACCCACTACTAATAATTATCTCCAAAATTGGATGTGTTTAAAAAAATGTTCCTGAGCTAAGATTATCAACATATTATCATTTCATTCTATATATTTTGCGAAGGGCTCCACTATCAGTGCACAGAGAAATGGTGTGAGAGGGCACCTCTGTCTCATACCATTGTGATGTGGAAGTTTGATATTAAGTAGTTATTAGCTAGCAAAATAGTTGTGGTGACTGAGTATAGTGCCATGATTCATTTTACTATTTGGCTACTAAATTCAAATTTTTCTAAATTTGACTGAATATACAGTATGCACAGTGTACTCTGTCAAACGCTTCCTCTACATCAAGAGATAGAAGCTGAGAAGGCATTTGTTTTTCCTTTATAAGGGAGTTCTGGTTAAAGATTTTCTCTAGTTCTGTCAGAGGTTTGTATTTCACTGACAAATCCAGTCTTATCAGAATGAAGCACACAGCGGATACGTTTTGGGCTAAAAGTTTAATGTATGCCTTTACATTTGTGATTAGTAAAGGTCAGGGCCGGACTGGGACCAAAAAGCAGCCCTGGAAAACAAGCCCCACCAGCCCACACACTATATCACCCATCAGTCCTGATCAGTGAAGTTTGCTTTTAAGTTGTCATAACCTCATCACATCATCTGAAGAGCCAAATGTGAATGGTTCAGCAGAGGGAAAAATCAACTGCAGCTCCATTCACATAGTTATCTTCACAGCTAAGTTTTCCAGGATTGTGGGGTCAAATCCAGAGGCGAAGGAAAGTCATCCCCTATACAGAAGAGAAGTGATGACTTCCATATTAGGGATAATCAAATTAAGCAACATTTAAATGCTGAAAATAAAAGTCCAATACCACCTCTCTGATAACAGGACAGGAGAAGTGGTACTGTGGAGTGTATATATACAGAATAATACAGATACTGAGGATTACACCCAGTATACAGGACAGGAGAAGTGGTACTGTGTAGTGTATATATACAGAATAATAGAGATACTGAGGATTACACCTAGTATACAGGACAGGAGAAGTGGTACTGTGCAGTGTATATATACAGAATAATACAGATACTGAGGATTACACCCAGTATACAGGGCAGGAGAAGTGGTACTGTGCAGTGTATATACAGAATAATACAGATACTGAGGATTACACCCAGTATACATGACAGGAGAAGTGGTACTGTGCAGTGTATATATACAGAATAATACAGATACTGAGGATTACACCTAGTATACAGGACAGGAGAAGTACTGTGCAGTGTGTATATATACAGAATAATACAGATACTGAGGATTACACCTAGTATACAGGACAGGAGAAGTGGTACTGTGCAGTGTATATATACAGAATAATACAGATACTGAGGATTACACCCAGTATACAGGACAGGAGAAGTGGTGCTGTGTAGTGTATATATACAGAATAATACATATCCTGAGGATGGCACCCAGTATACAGGACAGGAAAAGTGGTACTGTGCAGTGTATATATACAGATACTGAGGATTACACCCAGTATACAGGACAGGAGAAGTGGTACTGTGCACTGTATATACAGAATAATACAGATACTGAGGATTACACCCAGTATACAGGAGAAATTGTACTGTGGAGTGTATATACACAGAATAATACAGATACTGAGGATTACACCCAGTATACAGGACAGGATAAATGGTAATCCTCAGTATCTGTATTATTCTGTATATATACACTGCACAGTACCACTTCTCCTGTCCTGTATACTGTGTGTAATCCTCAGTATCTGTATTATTCTGTATATATACACTGCACAGTACCACTTCTCCTGTCCTGTATACTGGGTGTAATCCTCAGTATCTGTATTATTCTGTATATATACACTGGACAGTACCACTTCTCCTGTCCTGTATACTGCGTGTGTAATCCTCAGGATCTGTATTATTCTGTGTATATACACTGCACAGTACCACCTCTCCTGTCCTGTATACTGGGTGTAATCCTCAGGATCTGCATTATTTTGTGTATATACACTGCACAGTACCACTTCTGTCCTGCATACTGGGTGTAATCCTCCCTGTTTACTGGGTGTAATATACACTCTGTAGTGTATATATACAGAATAATACAGATAATGAGGATTACACCCAGTATACAGGACAAGAGAAGTGGCACTGTGCGGTGTATATATACAGAATAATACAGATACTGAGGATTACATCCAGTATACAGGCCAGGAGAAGTGGTACTGTATAGTGCATATACACAGAATAATGCAGATACTGTGGATCACACACATACGCATATGCAGCCTGCCCTCACTCACACACACACACACACACACACACAGCCTGCCCTCACAAACACAGCCTGCCCCCCCCACACACACACGGAGCAGCTTGCCCCGTCCTCTACACACATGTAGCAGCGTGATCCAGCCCCCACACACATGTAGCAGTGTGATCCAGCCCCCACACACATGCAGCAGCCTGCCCTCGCCCCCCCCCCCCACACACACACGTGGCAGCCTGCCCCAGCCCCCACACACACGTAGCAGCCCGACCTGGCTCCTACACACATGTAGTTTCCTGCCCAGGCCCCACATGCATATAGCAGCCGGCCCAGGCCCCCACACACGTAGCAGCCTACTGCTGCGGCCCTCACACACCTGCAACAGCCTGCCCTGACCCCCACACACATAGCAGCCAGTCCTCACACACACATGCAGCAGCCTGCCCTGGCCCCCACACATGTAGCAGCAGCCTATCCACACACACATGCAACAGCCCGCCCCGCACCCACACATGTAACAGCCTGTCCTCAAACACACACATGCAGCGGTCTATCCTGGCCCCCATACATGCAGCAGACTGTCCACATATACACAGTAGCCTGCCCCGGCCCCCATACACACATAACAGCCTGCCCCGGCCCCCATACACACATATCAGCCTGTCCTCTCATACACGCCAACACACAACAGCCTGCCCCGGCCCCCACATACATGCAGCAGCCTGTCCTCACACGCAAACACACAGTAGCCTGTCCTCACACACACACACACACACACACACACAAAAGCCTGTACCCCCCCACACACACACGGAGCAGCCTGCCCCGGCCCCCACACACATGTAGCAGACTGCACCAGACCCTATGCACACACAGCAGCCTGTCCTCTCTCTCACACACACACACACGCAATAGCCTGCCCGGGCCACCACACACACGCAACAGCTTGTTCCGGTCCCCACACACATAGCAGCCAGTCCTTGCACACACACATGCAGCAGCCTGCCCTGGCCCCCACACACGTAGCAGCAGTCTGTCCACACACAGCGACCTGCGCCGCCCTCACGCACTTGCAGGAGACTGCCCTGCACCCACACATGTAACAGTCTGTCCTCAAACACACACATGCAGCAGCCTACCGTGACCCTCACACATGCATCAGACTGTCCACATACACCCAGCAGCCTGCCCTGGCCCCCATACAGACATAGCAGTCTGCACAGGCCCCAAAGCACACACAGCAGCATTTCCACACACACACACACACACAGCAGCCTGCCCCCATGCACATGCAGCAGCCTGTCCTCACACACAGAGACACAGTCACACATACAATCAGCAGCCTGTCCTCACACAGTCACACACAGAAGCCTGCCCTCACACAGTCACACACACACAGCAGCCTGCCCACACACACATAGAAGTCTGCCCTCACACAGATATACACACAGAAGCCTGCCCTCATACACAGTCACACACATACACACAGAGAAGCCTGCCCTCACACACAATCACACACATACACACACAGAAGCCAGCCCTCACACACAGTCACACACATACACAGAAGCCTGCCCACACACACATAGAAGTCTGCCCTCACACAGATATACACACAGAAGCCTGCCCTCATACACAGTCACACACATACACACAGAGAAGCCTGCCCTCACACACAATAACACACATACACACAAAGAAGCCTGCCCTCACACACATACACACACAGAAGCCTGCCCTCACACACAATAACACACATACACACAAAGAAGCCTGCCCTCACAAACATACACACACAGAAGCCTGCCCTCACGCACAATCACACACATACACACACAGAAGCCTGCCCTCACACACATACACACTAAGAAGCCTGCTCTCACACACACACACAAAGAAGCCTGCCCTCACACACATACACACACAGAAGCCTGCCCTCACACACAGTCACAAGCATGCACACACAGAAGCCTGCCCTCACACACAATCACACACATACACACACAGAAGCCTGTCCTCACACACACACACACACACACAGAAGCCTGCCCTCACACACAATCACACACATACACACACAGAAGCCTGTCCTCACACACATACACACACAGAAGCTTGCCCTCACACACATACACAGAAGCCTACCCTTCATCGCAATCACACACATACACACACAGAAGCCTGTCCTCACACACATACATACACAGACGCCTGCCCTCACACACATACACACACAGACGCCTGCCCTCACACACATACACACACAGAAGCCTGCCCTCACACGCAGTCACAAACATACACACACAGAAGCCTGCCCTCACACAGATACACACACAGACGCCTGCCCTCACACACAATCACACACATACACTCACAGAAGCCTGCCCTCCCACACATACACACACAGAAGCCTGCCCTCACTCACAATCACACACATACACACACAGAAGCCTGCCCCCTCACACACATACATACACAGAAGCCTGCCCTCACACACAATCACACACATACACACACAGAAGCCTACCCTCACACACAATCACAAACATACACACACAGAAGCCTGCCCTCACACAGATACACACACAGAAGTCTGCCCTCACACACATACACACACAGAAGGCTGCCCTCACACACAATCACACACATACAGAAGCTTGCCCTCACACACATACACACAAAGAAGCCTGCCCTCACACACATACACACACACAGAAGCCTGCCCTCACACACAATCACACACATACACACAAAGACGCCTGCCCTCACATACAATCACACACATACACACACAGAAGCCTGCCCTCACTCACAATCACACACATACACACACAGAAGCCTGCCCTCACACACATACACACACAGAAGCCTGCCCACACACACAATCACACACATACACATGCAGAAGCCTACCCTCACACACAATCACAAACATACACACACAGAAGCCTGCCCTCACACAGATACACACACAGAAGCCTGCCCTCACACAGATACACACACAGAAGCCTGCCCTCACACACAATCACACACATACACACACACAGAAGCCTGCCCTCACACACATACACACACAGAAGCCTGCCGTCACACACATACACACAGAAGCCTGCCCTCACTCACAATCACACACATACACACACATAAGCCTGCCCTCACACAGATACACACACAGAAACCTGCCCTCACACAGATACACACACAGAAGCCTGCCCTCACACAGATACACACACAGAAGCCTGCCCTCACACACAATCACACACATACACACACAGAAGCCTGCCCTCACACACATACACACACACAAGCCTGCCCTCACACATACACACACAGAAGCCTGCCCTCACACACATACATACACAGAAGCCTGCCCTCACACACAATCACACACATACACACAGAAGCCTGCCCTCACAAACATACACACACAGAAGCCTGCCCTCACACAAAATCACACACATACACACACAGAAGCCTGCCCTCACACACAGTCACACACATACACACACAGAAGCCTGCCCTCACACACATACACACACACAGAAGCCTGCCCTCACACATATACACACACAGAAGCCAGCCCTCACACACAATCACGCACATACACACAGAAGCCTGCCCTCACACACTTGCACACACAGAAGCCTGCCCTCACACACATACACACACAGAAGCCTGCCCTCACACACATACACACACAGACGCCTGCCCTCACACGCATACACACACATACACACACAGAAGCCTGCCCTCACACGCAGTCACAAACATACACACACAGAAGCCTGCCCTCACACAGATACACACACAGAAGCCTGCCCTCACACAGATACACACAGAAGCCTGCCCTCACACAGATACACACATAGAAGCCTGCCCTCACACACAATCACACACATACACTCACAGAAGCCTGCCCTCCCACACATACACACACAGAAGCCTGCCCTCACTCACAATCACACACATACACACACAGAAGCCTGCCCTCACACACATACATACACAGAAGCCTGCCCTCACACACAATCACACACATACACACACAGAAGCCTACCCTCACACACAATCACAAACATACACACACAGAAGCCTGCCCTCACACAGATACACACTCAGAAGTCTGCCATTACACACATACACACACAGAAGGCTGCCCTCGCACACAATCACACACATACACACACACAGAAGCCTGCCCTCACACACATACACACAAAGAAGCCTGCCCTCACACACATACGCACACACACAGAAGCCTGCCTTCACACACAATCACACACATACACACACAGATGCTTGCCCTCACATACAATCACACACATACACACACAGAAGCCTGTCCTCACACACAATCACACACATACACAGCAGCCGGCCCCCACACACAATCACACACATACACACACAGAAGCCTGCCCTCACTCACAATCACACACATACACACACAGAAGCCTTCCCTCACACACATACACACACAGAAGTCTGTCCACACACACAATCACACACATACACATACAGAGCCTACCTCACACACAATCACAAACATACACACACAGAAGCCTGCCCTCACACAGATACACACACAGAAGCCTGCCCTCACACACAATCACACACATACACACACACACAGAAGCCTGCCCTCACACACATACACACACAGAAGCCTGCCCTCACACACAATCACACATACACACACAGAAGCCTGCTCTCACACACATACACACACAGAAGCCTGCCCTCACACACATACACACAGAAGCCTGCCCTCACTCACAATCACACACATACACACACAGAAGCCTGCCCTCACACACACACACACACACACAGAAGCCTGCCCTCACACAGATACACACACAGAAACCTGCCCTCACACAGATACACACACAGAAGCCTGCCCTTACACAGATACACACACAGAAGCCTGCCCTCACACACAATCACACACATACACACACAGAAGCCTGCCCTCACACACAATCACACACATACACACAGAAGTCTGCCCTCACACATATACACACACAGAAGCCTGCCCTCACACAGAATCACACACATACACACACAGAAGCCTGCCCTCACCCACAGTCACACACATACACACACACAGAAGACTGCCCTCACACACATACACACACAGAAGCCAGCCCTCACACACAATCACGCACATACACACAGAAGCCTGCCCTCACACACTTGCACACACAGAAGCCTGCCCTCACACACATACACACACAGAAGCCTGCCCTCACACACATACACACACAGACGCCTGCCCTCACACGCATACACACACATACACACAAAGAAGCCTGCCCTCACACGCAGTCACAAACATACACCACACAAAAGCCTGCCCTCACACAGATACACACACAGAAGCCTGCCCTCACACAGATACACACACAGAAGCCTGCCCTCACACAGATACACACACAGAAGCCTGCCCTCACACACAATCACACACATACACTCACAGAAGCCTGCCCTCACACACATACATACACAGAAGCCTGCCCTCACACACAATCACACACATACACACACAGAAGCCTACCCTCACACACAATCAAAAACATACACACACAGAAGCCTGCCCTCACACAGATACACACACAGAAGTCTGCCCTCACACACATCACACACAGAAGGCTGCCTTCGCACACAATGACACACATACACACACAGAAGCCTGCCCTCACACACATACACACAAAGAAGCCTGCCCTCACACACATACGCGCACACACAGAAGCCTGCCCTCACACACAATCACACACATACACACACAGACGCCTGCCCTCACATACAATCACACACATACACACACAGAAGCCTGTCCTCACACACAATCACACACATACACAGCAGCCGGCCCCCACACACAATCACACACATACACACACAGAAGCCTGCCCTCACTCACAATCACACATATACACACACAGAAGCCTGCCCTCACACACATACACACACAGAAGCCTGCCCACACACAATCACACACATACACATACAGAAGCCTATCCTCACACACAATCACAAACATACACACACAGAAGCCTGCCCTCACACAGATACACACACAGAAGCCTGCCCTCACACACAATCACACACATACACACACACACAGAAGCCTGCCCTCACACACATACACACACACACACACACACAGAAGCCTGCCCTCACACACAATCACACATACATACACAGAAGCCTGCCCTCACACACATACACACACAGAAGTCTGCCCTCACACACATACACACAGAAGCCTGCCCTCACTCACAATCACACACATACACACACAGAAGCCTGCCCTCACACACACACACACACACACACAGAAGCCTGCCCTCACACACAGTCACAAACATACACACACAGAAGCCTGCCCTCACACAGATACACACACAGAAACCTTCCCTCACACAGATACACACACAGAAGCCTGCCCTCACACAGATACACACACAGAAGCCTGCCCTCACACACAATCACACACATACACACACAGAAGCCTGCCCTCACACACATACACACACACACAAGCCTGCCCTCACACACAATCACACACATTCACACAGAAGCCTGCCCTCACACACATACACACACAGAAGCCTGCCCTCACTCAAAATCACACACATACACTCACAGAAGCCTGCCCTCACACACATACACACACAGAAGCCAGCCCTCACACAATCACACACATACACACAGAAGCCTGCCCTTACACACTTGCACACACAGAAGCCTGCCCTCACACACATGCACAAACAGAAGCCTGCCCTCACACACAATCACACACATACACACACAGAAGCCTGCCCTCACACACATACACACACAGAAGCCTGCCCTCACACATATACACACACAGAAGCCAGCCCTCACACACAATCACGCACATACACACAGAAGCCTGCCCTCACACACTTGCACACACAGAAGCCTGCCTTCACACACATGCACACACAGAAGCCTGCCCTCACACACATAGACACACAGAAGCCTGCCCTCACACACAATCACACACATACACACACAGAAGCCTGCCCTCACACAAAATCACACACATACACACACAGAAGCCTGCCCTCACACACATACACACACAGAAGCCTGCCCTCACACACAATCACACACATACACACACAAAAGCCTTCCCTCACACACAATCACAAACATACACACACAGAAGCCTGCCCTCACAGATACACACAGAAGCCTGCCCTCACACAGATACACACACAGAAGCCTGCCCTCACACACAATCACACACATACACACAGAAGCCTGCCCTCACACACATACAAACACAGAAGCCTGCCCCCACACACAATCACACACATACACACACAGAAGCCTGCCCTGCACCCCCCACCACACACACAGACGAGTCAGGTCAGTCGATAGTGAAAGTAACTTGCCTCAGCTTTGGCTTACCGCACTGGCAGCCCCGGGTCTGTAGCTGAGACAGGTCACAGGAGGAGTGAAGAGGAGACTCAGTCCCAGACTGAGACAAAGTCACCGGCTGCTGACCGCTGCCTCCAGGCCAGCTCCACTGCCTGCACACAGTGCACAGGGACCTGGTAATGGCTGGGGTGGCCATGCTTCCGTTTCCTGGGCGGGACAGCAGAGTGTGGCTCTTTCCGCCCACAAAGAACGTGCAGGAGTGCTCTCCTTTTCAATAACTAAGAACTGCTGCCTGTGCCGCCTGCACGTAGATTGGGTTGTGTCACTCTGTGGCTGTGCTTCTAGTGAGTCACTCTCACTCTGATGACCTGTACTGGGCAACTTGGCGGCCAGTCCCTGCTATGCCAGAGGGCAGCGGGAGTCACAAAATCATTTCAAAGCTGGTCTGCAGCTGGAGGAGAGGGTGCTTTGGCCCCGCCCACTCCACAACCACCGGCCCATCGAGAAAAGTCCCGCATCTCCCGCCTATCAGTCCGGGCCTGGTAAAGGTATAGGACTATAACTGGTTAGAAAAAAAGGTTAAATCCAGCTTCCATTAGATCCTAACTGTAAAAGCTGGATTTAACTGTTTTTTCTATTTCCTCCACCTGGGATCTGAACTGAGTTTCCAATCCGTGCACCATGCTATAGCTGGATGCTGCAATACTGGGGTTCGGTGAGCTGACTACCATTTGAATTTGCTCTATAGCTGCTTACTTTGGTTAGATCTGCACCACTTTTAGCTATAACTACAACTGTGGCTTTTAGCATGTCCTTAGGAAATTTTCCATCTATTGGTGCTAGTGATGGGCGAATCCTAAATTACTCGGAATCGCTTGACTCTAGCAAGTCCGAGCCCAGGACTCGCTACTCGTTGCGAGTCTAGCGAGTCCAATGTTAATGAATGGGGAAGCGAGTAATAGCGAGTAGTGTGAGATTTACAAATCGCAGATGTGTCTTGGAAGCTTCAGCCTGAAGCAATCCTAGTTTTGTCATTTATTTGCATTGCTAGTTTACTTTGTAAGTAATCGCTGACTCGCACAGATAAGATCCTGTCTTCTCTGTGTGCTGGCTGCCCCAGCTCCAGGGTCCTAGAGCCTGCCTGCTGCCTGATGTAGCAGAGCTGAGATTGTTCTCAGTCTGCTCATTCCCTGTGTACAGACATGAATGTCTGTGCACAGAGATGATGTAGCAGAGCTGAGATTGTTCTCAGTCTGCTCATTCCCTGTGTACAGACATGAATGTCTGTGCACAGAGATGATGTAGCAGAGCTGAGATTGTTCTCAGTCTGCTTATTCCCTGTGCATAGACACCTATATTTATGCACAGTGGATGTAGCAGAGAGGACATCGCGTTTTGGACTGCGTCGGACGGAAGAGGATTTTTTTAATTAAAGATGGAGTCCCTAATGGCTTTTTTTTTTATTTCTAATAAAAAATTTTCCTTGTGTTGTGTTTTTTTTAAAACAATTTAATAGAAATTCATGGCGGTCATGTCTAATATTGGCGTGACCGCCATAAATTTCGGGCTTAGGGCCAGCTGATAATACAAAGCTGGCCCTAACCTCTTTATTACCCAGCGTGCCATCGCTACCAGGGCCGCTGGAAGAGCGGGCTTCAGCGCCAGAGGATGGCGCTTCAATGAACGCGCCATCTTCTGGGGCGGCTGCGGGCTGCAATTTGCAGCGGGGGGTGCCCAGAAAGCTTGGGCATCCCTGCGCTGCGGATTCCAGCCCCCAGCTGCTTAGCTGTACCTGGCTAGACATAGAAATTGTGCGGAGCCCCACGCATTTTTTTTTTAATTATTTCATGAAATTCTGAGATTCTGACTCTGAAATTCATGAAATAATTAAAAAAAAATGCGTGGGGCTCCGCGCAATTTCTATGTCTAGCCAGGTACAGCTAAGCAGCTGGGGGCTGGAATCCGCAGCGCAGGGATGCCCAAGCTTTCTGGGCACCCCCCGCTGCAAATTGCAGCCCGCAGCCGCCCCAGAAGATGGCGCGTTCATTGAAGCGCCATCCTCTGGCGCTGAACCCCGCTCTTCCAGCGGCCCTGGTAGCGGTGGCACGCTGGGTAATAAAGAGGTTAGGGCCAGCTTTGTATTATCAGCTGGCCCTAAGCCCGAAATTTATGGCGGTCACGCCAATATTAGACATGACCGCCATGAATTTCTATTAAATTGTTTAAAAAAAACACAACACAAGGAAAAATTTTTATTAGAAATAAAAAAAAAAGCCATTAGGGACTCCATCTTTAATTAAAAAAATCCTCTTCCGTCCGACGCAGTCCAAAACGCGATGTCCTCTCTGCTACATCCACTGTGCATAAATATAGGTGTCTATGCACAGGGAATAAGCAGACTGAGAACAATCTCAGCTCTGCTACATCATCTCTGTGCACAGACATTCATGTCTGTACACAGGGAATGAGCAGACTGAGAACAATCTCAGCACTGCTACATCATCTCTGTGCACAGACATTCATGTCTGTACACAGGGAATGAGCAGACTGAGAACAATCTCAGCTCTGCTACATCATCTCTGTGCACAGACATTCATGTCTGTACACAGGAAATGAGCAGACTGAGAACAATCTCAGCACTGCTACATCAGGCAGCAGGCGGGCTCTAGGACCCTGGAGCTGCACAGAGAAGACAGCTGGACTCTGCTCGCAAAGAAACAGCAGTTATCTGAGAGTTTCCCTGCTATCACTGGCACAGTAGCCAGTGATTACTCGCGAGTCTAATGCAAACAATGGCAATCCTAGTTTTGTCAGCGTTTCTGACAAAACTAGGATTGATATTGATTTGCATTGGACTCGCGAGTAATCACTGGGAAACTCGCAGAGTACCGAGTCCTGCGAGTCCCTTACTACTCGCCGAGTAACGAGTCCTAGCGAGTAGATTCGCCCATCCCTAATTGGTGCTTTATTTAGGATGTCAGTTAATGGAGAAATTATAAATTCTTCAAATGTTTGTAGGTATTCATTTGAAAAACCATCAGGGCTTGGATTCTTCCCCTTCTTCAATGACCTGACAGCCAATCCGACCTTATTTTCTATAAATGGTCTGTTTAGATTGGTTAGTGGCTCTTCAGATATTGTCAGGAGGTTGATTTTTTAAAGGATATATGTAAAAGTTTATTGATTGGGCTATGGAATCTTTAAATCTTCTTTAGATTGTTAGGCCCCCTGGCACCGCTTCCCAGCTCACCTCTCCCGGGTCGGCTTCTCCTGCTCCTCTGCCGACCGGGCGTCCGGCATCCAGGCGTGCTGTGTCTCTGAGCCGTCGCCATGTTCCCTTCCTGTCAGCTGACTGGCGGGTTCGCACATGAGCACATTACTGTGGTCGTATTCATGTGATCAATCAGCGGCGCGCTAGGTGCACTCCTTCCCTGTGACTCTAGGGGCCGGCACGATCCAACCTGACCCTCCCCTTGGCCAATAGCTGCTCTTCCCATGGTATATCAGGCCACCTCCTCTGATGGGAGGTGCCTGATTATTAAGTCAGTTTGCTTCTGCCTTGCTGACTGTTGGTCAGGCCTTCCTTGTATTCTGTGTCCTGGAAACCTTGCTGTGCTCTTCCCTGGTAGCACTATTCCTGGTCTCCAAGCCTTGTACCCTGTTACCTGGAATACTATTCTATTCCTTTGGACCTGGAAAGAACAGTATTTCACCATAGATCAACCACAATCTGGTGCTCTCCACAAGACAAAATAGTGAAAAGAATTATCAGAAGATATGTTGAAGAGTCAAGTACCACCTGTGGACAGCTATAAGAAGACCTGGAATCAGCAGGTACCATTGTTTCAAAGACAACAATAAGTAATGCACCCAACCTATAGAGGCCTGTATGCACAGTACCTACGCAGGAATCCATTGCTGAACAAAAAGCATCTTTAAGAGAATTTAAAGTTTGTTTAATAACCTTTAGACAAGCCTATTAAACACTGGAATAATATAGTCTCGTCAGATAAGACTAAAATTCCACTTTTTGAATGCCATAATAAACATTATATTCGTAGGCAAAAAAAGCACTTCATATCACCTCAAAATCACCATACCAACAGTGAAGTTTCCAAGTGGGACATCATTGCATAAGTCTATTTCTCAGCATACAGAACTGGCAAATTTCATATAATTGAAGGAAAGGATAAATGGACAAACATACTGAGACATTATTGATAAAAATCCGCTGTTACCTATCAGCATGATGACCATGAAACAAGAGTAGACATTTCAGTAAGACAATGATCCCAACACACAGCCTAGGAAACGCTCAATTAGTTTCAGAGAATGAAAATAAAGCTGCTAGAATGGCCCAGCCAATGACATGACCTAAATCCAACAGAAATTTTATGGAAGGAACTTAAGCTTAGAGTTCATAGAAGAAGCACATAGAACCTTCAAGATTTGAAGTGTATTTGTTTTTAAGAATGGGCTCAAGTGGTTAGCACTGCAACCTTTACATCGCTGAGGTCTCAAGGTTCTGGGTTCAATTCCCACCAAGGACAACATCTGCAAGGAGTTTGTATGTTCTCCCTGTGTTTGCATGGGTTTCCTCCCACATTGTAAAGATAGGAGGTTTAGATTGTGAGCTCCAAGAGGGACAGCATTACTGATGTACGTAAAGTGCTATGGAATTAATAGCGTTATATAAATGAATAAATATTATTAAATAAAATCACATTGGAGCAATGCATGAAACTAATTTCTGCATACAGGAGGCATTTTGAAGCTAACTTCACCAAAAATGGCTTTTCTATGAAGTGAATTAAATAAATTTCAGTAAACGTGCTCAATACTTTTTCCCTGTGTCATTTCTCATCATTGCATCTTTATATCCGGAAGGTCCCATGGACTTCTTCTATGACCTCTGAGCTCCTTTGCTTCTGTGGAGTGGATTGGTTCTTACTGACCTGTGGTGAAAAATTAATGTAAAGAGCACCTTTAGAAATATATTTACTCGGGGGCGTGTCCTAACCTCTGATGAATTAGGACGCTTGGATCCAGAGCTCCGACCAGGGACCTGTTTTACCGGCTAATCTCGCGTTCCCCCGTGCCCCTGAGGCTCCGAAACGCTCTGTACCGGCTCTGGAGGATCCCCTGCTGCTATTGGAAAAAGTAAGGCCAGTTCCCGTGACCCGGCCCGCCGCATCGCCGACTTCTTTGTCCCCCCACTGCACGTGGCGCAGGGAGACTCACAGGCACAGCAGTCCCCTAGAGCTGCTCGTGCTGCACGGCGTGACCCTCACCCCTCAGTCTGAGGCAGTTCTGAGATAGTTATCCCGGAGGCTACAGTAACCCCTTCACTGCTGAGAGCCATGCTGGGGGAGCTTAGATCCTCCTTACAGGAAGATATGCGGGCCATGGTGTCTTCTCTCCGGGGAGAGGTGGAGGAGCTGGGAGGTCGGACGGATCATCTTGAAAGGAAGATGGCTGAGCTGGTGGCTTCACATAATTCCCTGTGGGACGCTCATGAGGCTCTGGAGAATAAAGCACATAAAACCCACTCTAAAGCCCTGGACCTGGAGGACAGGTCCAGAAGAAATAATATCAAGCTCAGGGGGGTACAGGAATCAGTATCAGATGCAGACCTGAGACCTTTCTTACAGGAATTTATTTTGGCAGCCCTTCCCCAGACAGACAGAAGCCTCCTGGTGATCGATCGCATACATCGCCTGCGCAAACCCCCGGGGCTGGCGCCTTCTGTGCCGAGGGATGTGCTCGCCCGGGTACATTTCTTTGAACTAAAGGAGGAATTCCTCCAGGCACTCAGGGGTTCCCCTCCGCTGCCTGGCAGGTTTGCCTCTCTGAAGGTCTTTCAAGATCTCTCCCCTGGCACCTTGGCCCTGCGCCGAGCCTTTGCCCCCTTCACTTCAGTACTCAGAGACAAGGGCATACAATACAAATGGGGGTACTACCCTACCAGACTCCTCATTAAAAAAGATGGCACCTTCACTACCTGCCTCACCCCCCGGCAAGCTGCAAAATCCTTCTCTGGATGGGGATTCCAGCTTGCAATTGATAAAGACTTGGATAAGTCTCCTAACTCAGGACAGAACTCTCCTAAGCAATTGGACTGCCGCACTGACCCTGATTGGGTAACCACTCGATGAACTTGCATCATCTGGGTCCCTGGTCGGACCTTTTTTCCCTTTGGCTTTCTTTTGTTCTCTCCTTTCCTGTGTGGTTATCCTTCCGCGCAGGACTGAGGGACTTGGACTCTGGCTGCTGTTTCCACGGACTGAACCCTGTGGACTGTTGGAGTCCTAGTTTTGGCCCCCTAGGTGACCTTGTTTGTCACCGGTGGATTCGGACCTCTGGTCTGAATGAACGTTCTGTTTTTCATTTTTTTCGTGTTCTTTGTTTGTATGTCTTGTTTGTCTCTCCCATTTCCCCCACTTCCCCCTTCTCTCCCTAGGTGGACATGGAGCTGCATCTCTGCTTTAGTAATTTTTATGCTACTCACTTATTGTACCGTACCATTATCTGTTGCTACGTTTGACCCTCCATGAGTATCACACTGGTCTCCCAAAATGTTAACGGGCTAAATTCTCCGTGCAATAGGGCAATGGTCTGGCGCCAATTAAATAAATCCCGTCACCAAATAGTATGCCTTCAGGAGACTCATCTCCTAGCACAGGTTGAAACCAGAATATCTTCTACCTTGTATTCGCACCGATTCTTTGCAGGAGGAGGCACGAAAAAGGCCGGAGTTGCTATTTTTATCAGTAGAGATGTGACATTCCAATTGGTCCGGGTGGTTGCTGATGGGGCGGGGAGCTTTCTGATTCTACTCTGTACCATTAATGATGCACCCTATACAATTGCTTCAGTGTATGCCCCTAACACCGGTCAAATCAAATTTTTAAAATCATTCTTGCAGACTATAGGAGATGTACATCACGGGTATAAATTGATTGCAGGGGACTTTAATGTCCAGATGGTGGGAACATTGGACTGCTCTGTCCCGTCTGATTCCAGAGCGGAGGCTGATCAGGTTGTGCGCTATTATGGACTCCATGATATATGGAGGTACTTGCATTGCGGTGAATGAGACTACACGTTCATGTCCTCCAGACATGCAACTTACAGCAGAATTGACTATATACTAGTTGATGATGTGGCTCTCCCTCACTGCTCTGTGGCTACTATCGGTAACATATCCTGGTCAGATCATGCTCCTGTAACGATCTCACTGATTGACCCCCTGGCTTTAACCCCCCCTGCATGTTGGCGTCTTAATGCCCAGCTTCTGACGGACCAGTCTGCTGTCTCCCATGTAGAAGCCTTGTTGGATGAATTTTTCCGCCTTAATGATACACCTGAGGTGCAGCCTGACACTCTCTGGTTCGCACATAAGGCTGTTATGAGGGGCCACCTACTCAAACTGGCGGCATCTAACAAACGTAAATATACCCAGGCTTTAAGGGATGCTCAGGCAGAGGTGGCATCTTTGGAGACCAGGCATAAACATATCCCCACCCCACTCTTGCTCTTGGAGCTTGGCAGGGCCCGCCTTCGGGTCCGGGAATTACTGCTGCGCTCCACCGCTAATGCCCTGCGCAAATCTAAGGCCGCCTTTTACTCTATGGGTGATCGAGCGGGTGCCCTGTTGGCCAGGCGAGTCAAGAAGAGGGAAGCACAGTCTAGGATCCCTTTTCTGGTGAAGCCAAACTCCACGAAAGTTTATAATCCCATCCATATAGCAGACGAGTTTGCCTCGTATTACTCTGAGCTTTATAACCTCAAGGATGACCCAGCGCTGCCACAACCCTCTCCTGATATTATAACCGCTTTCTTAGAGAGGGCTTCTTTACCTAAAGCTACACAATCGCCCTATCACCTTGCTCAATGTAGATGTGAAGATCTATGCCAAACTGTGGGCAAATCGCCTCCTTCTGGTGCTACCCTCCCTGGTCCATCCTGACCAGGTGGGGTTTGTCCTGGGCAGACAGGCAAGGGATGGTATGAGACGCCTGATTGACTTGTTGGATGTGGTTGAGAGGGGGCACCTCCCCAGTGCATTCCTCTCACTTGATGCTGAGAAGGCGTTTGATCGGGTGCACTGGGGATACTTGGAGAGGACACTAATTAAATTTGGACTTAAAGGTCTCATAGTTCGGGCAATCATGGCCCTGTACTCCTCTCCGAGTGCCTCAGTCCGTGCGTCGGTCCCCTGACATCAGGGGAATTCCTGTTGGTTCAGCTGACTATAAGATCAGTCTCTATGCTGACGACGTGGTCTTTACTTGCTCTGATCCTCAGCGCTCCCTCCCTGCGATTTTTGCACTTTTACATGACTTCTCCTTAGCTTCTTATTATAAACTTAACTTGTCTAAATCTATTCTTTTCCCTCTTTTTCTCCCCTTGCCTCTGCAATCTCATATTCAAGCCACCTACCCTTTGTGCTGGGCCCCTCTGGGCTTTACTTATTTAGGGATAAAAGTGACACGCCTGGCCGACATGGTAAGACTAAATTGCGAGGCTCTCGTCGCAGAGCTCAGAGCGGATGTGGGAAAATTCTTGGGGTCCTTCCTCTCTTGGATGGCTCGCATCCAGGTGGTGAAGATGATGTTACTTCCTAAATTACTCTACCTCTTTAGATACCTGCCTCTCCACATCCCTGCCAAACGCCTCTCCCTCTTTCAGTCTATCTTTGACTTGTTTATTTGGGACAGTAAACCGCACAGGATTAGGAGACAGTGGATGGTCCTGCCTAGTGCCAGGGGTGGTTTGGGGGCACCTATGATAGTGGCCTATTATAGAGCGGCCATTTTGGAGCTTCTTAAGCTATGTTGGGAGGGGTCCACTCAGATCTCTTGGTTGATGATAGAGACCCACTTTGCTCCTAGAGGTTCTCTCAAGCTCCTGTTGGAGGCCTCTCTCTTAAATTCAAATTCACCAACGGCCCTTCTCTCTACTATGGCTGCTGCGACAAAACTATGGGCGTCGGTTTGCCCTATGGTGTTCCTGTATATGGCCAGGTATGTGTCCCTTGATGCCTTAACAGTGCTTATCGACGGATTCCCTTCCTCTCTTTGGGGAAAGGCAGGGATCACTTTTATCACCAGCCTTTTTGGTCTGTCGGGCCTTCTCCCTTTCACCGCTCTTCAATCTATGTATTCCCTCCCAAATGCTGCTTTTTTTACATATTTACAGCTGCATAGTTTTTTACGTGCGTTGACGTTTTTCAGGGATCCCCCGACTGTTGGAGACTCCCCGGGCCATAGATTTTTTAAACCTCAGAACTTTGTATCCAGGGGTGTATCAGTTCTTTATAACACCTTATTACTCCACGGCCTATCACTCAAACTTTCGTGCATGGATTTTTGGGAGTCCCTTCTCTCATTTACTGCCTCAGCGGAGGAATGGTCCGCGGCCTTACTGCACCCTGCCAAGTTCTCCTCTTGTGTGGGTCATGTGGAACAGGCTAGAAAGACCCTCCTGCAATGGTATATGACTCCGGCCCGTCTGGCCAAGCTCCACCTGGCCTCCTCCTCCTCCTGCTGGAAGGGCTGTGGCTCATCTGGATCGTTATCACATGTCTGGTGGGAGTGCACCCTTATTAGGAACTTTTGGTGTCAGGTAGAGTCGCTTATTGCTGAGGTGACGCAGATCCCGATGTCCCTAACACCCCAGCTGGCGCTATTGGGTATTTCTCTGGTAGATTTCCCCTCGCCCTTGAGACCTATCATATCTAATATTCTAGTTGCCGCAAGGCAGAGCATAGCAGCTCACTGGAGGGGCCCTTCCACCCCCTCCAGGGCAGAACTGATCAACAAACTCAATCTTCACTTCTGCTATGAATCTCTGAGCGCCTCATCACTATCTAAAAAGAATAAAGTCCTTACTTGGTGGGATCCCTGGGTCACCTCTATCCATGCTGCGGATATTTCGTCTTATCTGTTAAAATGACTGAGTGTCAATTCTTTTTTAGTACAATATATGTTGATATTGATAACAAGCGTTATGTAGCTTTATGCGTTTTAATGTTCACCCTCCTTTCTCCTTTCCTCCCCATCCACTTCTCCCACCTTGCCCTTGAACTTTTTCCCCTCTATATTGGCCATTGAATGGCGTTTATGCTGTCTTTCTGTATATTGTTATATGCTAATAAAAATCTTAATGGTTTAAAAAAAAAAGAAATATATTTACTCAGTAAATTGGTGATGCGTCCACTACATACATATCAGTATAGTATATATATATATATCTAAGGGTTAATAAAAAATATGCAGTAATGTGTGTAGATGCCAAAATAATGTATGGTTATGTTCCCGGGGGATCTTTTCTGTTATCTTGCTGGCAAAATTCTTTTGTTTGTTGCCTGAAGGATGACAGTTTGATTACTATGATCCCTGACTGAAAGCAGATCTCTCATTGGTGTGTCAATCTTTGTTGATTATCCGTCACAGAGCATAAGCCTTCATTTTAGTGTTGGTCATATATTTCAGGCTTTTTAATATCTTCATCAGAGCTGTTTCATGCTTGTCTTTTATTATTTTCATTCATTGTGAGTGACTTTACTACAAAGGGCCAGTAATGCTTTAAGCTTGAAGGTCACAATAAGTTTGTTTAAAACATCGAAATCCAGTATGATGGAAAAATATATCAGTGCGTCAGACTGAAGACAGGTCATGCTGTGTACCCCAACATGTCTCATGCTGGAATATAGTGCTGAAAAATGCCAGGTTGCACCATGTTTAATATAGTGCTACCATTCTATATGGTAAAGTAACAAATTAGAAATATGGAAAGTATTCAGAAATGAAAAAAATGGAATAAATAGTAAAGATGAGTAAATCAATTAAGCGCAAAAGAGCTTCAACATTCATGAAATTCTCAGGTTCCAATGACCTCAAACAATTTATAATTCTATTTGCTTGAATTGACAAAAAAATTGCCTGCCACCATTAGATACATTTCCGAAGTCTACATTAGCCAAACATAAGTTCATATGACCTTAGTCATGGCTGAATCAGCTTTTTCATAGTGACTTACATCTATCACATCACATAGTACAGCACAGCCATTCAAAAGGACTATCAGAGCCACTATAAAAAGTGAGGCAAATAATGCACAGCCTTTTTAGAGTGTTACAGATCATAGAGAGAACTTCAAAGTGATCGAGTCACCACTAGGAATAGGGAGAAAAATAACCAAAATGAAGTGTAGCGTACAATTGGAGCACTGAAGATGAAGCATCGGAGTAGTAGTCTGTGGAAAATACATACAGTTAAAGTCAGAAGTTTACATTCATTAAATAAAATGATACATATGCATGTTTTTCTCACTATCTGACATGAAATCAGAATAAACCTTTACCATTTTAGGTCAATTAGGATCACCATAATTATTTTTATGTGCGAAATGCCAGAATAATGAGAGAGAGAATATTTTAATGCATTTGTATTACTTTCTGCAAAGTCACAAGTTTACATACACCAAGATTACTTTGCCTTTAAACAATTTGGGACAGTGAATATGATGATGTTATGTGCTATGAAGCTTCTGATAGGCTTATTAGCAACATCTGAGTTAGGGGCCTTTCACATCAGCGTTTTCGCTGATGTGCAGCCGATCCAGCAGGTGGCGCCGCATCTTCCGGATTGGCTGCCTAACGGCAGCACTTGCAGCCCGGATCCGGCAAGCCCCATGCATTGTCTATGTGCCTTGCGGTCCGGTGCGGCAAGTGCGGTTATGCTGGATTGGCTGGATCCGGCACTTGCGTCCGTGAAAAAAAGCTGCAAGCGGTTTTTTTTTCGCGGCCACAAGTGTCGGGTCTGCCATTAGGCGGCCGATCCGGCAGATGCGGCGCCACCTGCCGGATCGGCCGCACATCAGCGAAAGCTCTGATGGGAAAAGGGCCTTAATTAGGGACATACCTGTGGATGCATTTTAATGCACATCTGAAACACCCAGCTTCTTTGTGTAGCATCATGAGAAAGTCTAAATAAATTAGCCAAGATAACAGGAAGAGAATTCTGGACTTGCATAAGTCTGGTTCATCCTTGGGTGCAATTGCCAGATACCTGAAGGTGCTTCGTTCTTATGTACAAACAATTATATGCAAGTACAAACAATACGGGAATGTTGACCCATAATGGAGCTCAGGAAGGAGACGGGTTCCATGTCCCAGAGATGAACTTGCTTTGGTCCGAAATGTGTACATTAACCTAAGAACAAAAACAAAACTCCTTGTGAAGATGATGGTAGAAGCTGGTAAGATTGTGCATATAAGAGAAGAAAAGCAGGTTTGCTTCTCTTACATGCCTTGTAATGTGTGAGGTTTGTTTTTGGATTGATCCCCTGGAAAGCTTTGTGGTGCCCTCCACTGGCATAGAAAGATTGTGTCATTATCCGCAGTGAAATGAGTACTGACTTAACATTGACTGAAAGGCCACTCTGCCAGAAAAAAAACATTACTCCAAAAGAAACATAAAACAGCCAGATTAATTTTTGCAAAAGCACAAGAACAGAGACCTAAAGTTTTGGAGACATGTCCTGTGGTCTGATGAAACTAAAATGTAATGGTTTGGCCATAATGACCATTGTAACGTTTGGAGGAAAAAAGGAGAAGCTTTGAACCCTAAGAACACCATCCCAACTTTGAAACACATCATGTTGTGGGGTCATTTTGCTGCAGGAGGTACTGGTTCACTTCACAAAATAGATGGCATCATGAGGAAAGACAATTAACTCAGAAGCAACATCTCAAGACATCAGCCAGGAAGTTAAAGCTTGGGCTGAAATGAATATTCCAAATGGACAATGACCTGAAACGTACTGGCAAATTGGTTACAAAGTGGACTAAGGATAACAAAGTCAGTTTTCGAGTGCCCATCACAAAGCCCTGTTCTCAATGCAATTGAAAATTTATGGGCAAGGCTGAAAAAGGAGGTGTGAGCAAGGTGACCTACAAACATGGCTCAGTTACACTAGTTCTATCTGGAGGAATGGGCCAAAATTCCTACCAAATATTGTGAGAAGCTTGTGGAAGGATATCCAAATGTTTCACCTAAGTCATACAGTTTAATATCTGTATTCTCAGTCAATTTTCCATTTTTTGTTTTTTTTTGTTTTTCCCTCCCCTTCTTTCGAGAGCCATAACGTTTTTTATTTTTCTGTCAATATAGACATGTGAGGGCTTGTTTTTTGTGAGACAAGTTGTAATTTCAGATGAAATAATTTAATTTACCATATTATTTACAGGAAAATTGGTGGGAAAATCTAAATATGGGGAAATTGCAAAAAAAAGCAAATATATCTTTTTTTTTTTTTATTTACTACATAGTAAAACTCAGTGGCGTAACTTCAGGCTCAGGGGCCCCGATGCAAAAGCTCCAACGGGGCCCCCAATTATTGCAAATCTTTAATAGTATTTGTCTTTTTCTATAGGCCAAAGGGACTTTTGGGGCCCCCCTAGGCTGTAGGGCCCGGGTGCGATCGCAACCCCTGCACCTATTGTAGTTACGCCCCTGGTAAAACTGATATGTTGGTATGATGTCTTGGGTCAGTATGAGTTCTGAGATACAAAACATGTATACTGTTATGTAAGTGGTGAACAAAAATTTTTCAAAAGTTTGAAAAAAAAAGAATGTAACTTTTTATGCCATGTTCCGCGACCCGTAGCATTCTCATTTTTCGGGATCTGGAGCTGTGTGATGACTTATTTTTGCGTCTTGAGCTGACGTTTCTAATTATACTATTTTTAAGTAGATGCGCTGTTTTGATCACCCAGTGTTGCATTTTATTGCATTGTTGTGCCGACCAAAAAAACCTAATTTTGGCATTTGGACTTTTTTTTCTGTTATACAATTTACAGATCTGATTAATTGATTTTATATTTTTATAGATCGGGCATTTCTGAATGCATTAATACCAAATATGTGTGTTTTATAAAAAAAAATTAACTACTTTTATTTTGAATGTAGCAAAAGGGGGATGATTTGAACTTTTCTGTTTTTTTCAAATTTTGAAAAATTTTATTTTTCTATCTTTTCTTTATTTTACAGTGCCCCATAGGATGCCACAATGCTGCACAGTCCGATCGCTTGTGCTATGTCCCGATGAGCTGCAGCACATTGGGACATAGCACAAATGATCACTTTCTCTGGATGGCAGCGCTTGCCAACCATCCACAGGAAGTGAGCCCTGATTGCTTCCTGGGTCACCATAGGACTACAGGCTATCAGGTGACACTTGGAGATCCCACGATTGTATTGCAGGATCTCTGATCACAGCGGGGAATGGCACGATCCCCGCCGCAACACTTTGAATCCCGCTGTCAGTGAATGACAGCGGAATTCAACAGGTTAACACCGCCGATCGGATCCGCGATCCACGTCATGAGATCAGCTGAGATGTGGGGGGGTACAATGTGAGCATGTGAGTAGTTGTGTCTTCCACACTACCACAACTACTGCTTGTCATATTTTAACTACTACTACTACTCCTCCTTCTCCGATGCACTGCCATAGATCTGTCCCTGGTTGTGTAAAGTAAACAGATGTGCATTGCTAATCATTCACTTTTTAGCCAACTCATCTTGCACTTGGTCAAGTTACTGGTGGTGCAATTGTTGCCATACTACCCTGCGATATCAGCTGGCTTTCAAAAAATAATGGTGTGACATAGGCCAGAAGACACCCAGCTGCAATTATTATTTGCAAAAAGAGATTCTTGCTTTGTGCTCTCATGTATAGGAGAATATTGTCAGCTTACTAAACTTGTTTTTGAGCTCCAAAATACACTGTACTATAGACACCTGGAGGAGCAACTTTGGACAAAGACAATGCATCTGTTTTGTAACCTACAGGATAAATATTTGAGAAGCAGTGATGCACCACCATCACAACTAAGGCTGGTGATGAATCCCCCACAGTTGTGTGCTATATCTGATTCCACTGCAAAGTGGCAATTATCTTCCTACACTGACTTTGCATACTCCTTAATACACATAACACAATGTCAAAACAGCAACTGAACATAGTGTTGCATCTACCAACTACCTTAATCTCTTAGTCTCTTCATTCATGTAGTGTAGAGCACTGCCAAGTAGATTTACAATTTGAGAAACTAAAGGGCCTGTCACACGCGTCAATATCGCCTGCACGATATCGGCTGCACGTGACGTTGCAGCGATATTGACGCGTGTGACATAGTGAATCAACCAGCGATAAATCGCTGGTTGATGATCGCCAGGTTTTAGAATCAGTCCTAAAACCTGGCGATTGTCGCCCGGTGGACACGCAGCATCGCTGCGTGTGACACCGGGAGCGAGCGATATTCCAGCTCCCAGCGCCTGTCACAAGCGCTGGGAGCTGGTATCCAAGGTACACTGCGGGTAACTAGGCAGCGCGCGCTGCCTAGATACCCGACGTGTACCTTAGTTACCAGCCTCCTCCGCTCACCCGGTGAGCGGAGGAGGCTGGTAACTAAGGTACACGTCGGGTAACTAGGCAGCGCGCGCTGCCTAGATACCCGACTGTGTACCTTAGTTACCAGCCTCCTCCGCTCACCGGGTGAGCGGAGGAGGCTGGTAACTAAGGTACACGTCGGGTAACTAGGCAGCGCGCGCTGCCTAGATACCCGACTGTGTACCTTAGTTACCAGCCTCCTCCGCTCACCGGGTGAGCGGAGGAGGCTGGTAACTAAGGTACACGTCGGGTATCTAGGCAGCGCGCGCTGCCTAGTTACCCGCAGTGTACCTTGGAGACCAGGCTGCTCCCGCTTCCAGCAGGCTGGCAGCGGGAGCAGGACATCGTGGAAACGATATTTAAATCGTTTCCATGATGTCACTGGTCAATTGATCGCTGGTGAGTCTGTCTGTGTGACAGCTCACCAGCAATCAGCCGTCAATGTCGTCAGCGATCAGATCGCTGACGACATTGACGCGTGTGACAGGACCTTAAGCAACAAAAAATCAAGTTGCAAATCTCACGCTGAATCATGGTGGCTGTCTTTCATTTGAGCAATGTAACTCACACTCCCTGCATGGTGCACGTCCTGAATTTACTTGTACAAAATTTTGGATAGAAATGTACCCACATCAAGAAGTTTGACCCCAAGGAAAGTGTCTGGCTATTTCAATTGTCCTTACAGGGCAAAGCACTACCGTCATATTGTGCAAATATAGAACAGTTTTCCTGATTGTTGCCTAATCTACGACACTGCAATCAGCTGGAGCTTCAATGCTGCCTATGTTGGAGTTTCTATATACATAGCGTAAACTGGTGACTTATTATATCACGCCGCAGACAAACAATATTGGCTACTAAAGCCTTAAAATAATAGTATTATTTATCTTTAGTATTATATTTTTCTTGAAAAAATAATCATAGAGATACAAAAGTGGACACAATAAAAACAGCAACTTGCAGATATTCATCGACAACTTGCTGCTATTTGGGACCTTATTGGTCAATGTGACTTGCAGCAGGATGTCGAGGATGAGAGAAGGAGAAAAATTAGCAATTGGATATTCAGAAGGACATGTATGCCAGATGAGGCTGATGAGGCGTCAAAATTACGATCAACTATCACAGCAAGTTAAGAAAAGTGAATGAAAGAAGCCCTTCATTGGGCTACTCAATTGCTTGTGGAGTGACCAGTGTATTGTTAGTGTCAATCAAAGAGATTGACTATATGACTATATTTCTACAAGAGTTAAAGGGATCCTGTCACCCCCAAAACACCTCAAAACCTATTAAAAGCTGTCCCTACAGCATAGTAACACTTACCCTACACTCCTTTTACCTCCTAAAAGCACCAAGTGAAATAGGAGAAAAATGTTATTATAGTACCTCATTATGGATGATAATGAGTGACTATGCTATTCATAGTCACTCATCCAGGCTCTCCCACTGCATGATATCACGCTTCCATAGGCGTGATCTTGGAATCTGATTAAAATGCGCGCCTCCCCGCCGCTCTCCTGTGTCTCGGCCTGTAGTGGGGCTCGGTGACGCGATATGCGTCATTTCCGGCGCCGGGTGACGTATACACCCGCGCCGCTCTGTTAGCTAACAGAGCGGCGCAGGTGTATACGTCACCCGGCGCCGGAAATGACGTGTATCGCGTCACCGAGCCCCACTACAGGCCGGCCGAGACACAGGAGAGCGGCGAGGAGGCGCGCATTTTAATCAGATTCCAAGATCACGCCTATGGAGGCGTGATATCATGCAGTGGGAGAGCCTGGATGAGTGACTATGAATAGCATAGTCACTCATTATCATCCATAATGAGGTACTATAATAACATTTTTCTCCTATTTCACTTGGTGCTTTTAGGAGGTAAAAAGAGTGTAGGGTAAGTGTTACTATGCTGTAGGGACAGCTTTTAATAGGTTTTGAGGTGTTTTGGGGGTGACAGGATCCCTTTAAAACTAATACTTTTCCAAGATAATTGTGTTCACTGCTTGTAAAAGCTTTTGCCAACTAGACAGCTGCCTTTTACATGTCTGATGAGGAGACTCCTCTGTCCTCTCCCAACAGAACCAACATTCTTCCTGTTCCAACAGGGC
Organism: Allobates femoralis; assembly: GCA_033576535.1. Lineage (NCBI taxonomy): Eukaryota > Metazoa > Chordata > Amphibia > Anura > Aromobatidae > Allobates > Allobates femoralis. The sequence goes on along the minus strand of JARQOC010000004.1, from coordinate 405,866,001 downwards.
TATAACAAGTAGCAAAGGCTGAAGCAGCAAATGTATATTTGACATGATGGACCAGATGTTTTATTTGCTACTCTGCCAATATTACATACTTCAGCAAACAGAATTTCACTGTCTGGAAAGCTAAGTTGAGTTGTATCTGATTTGTGTCCTTTCGCTGGCATACCCTGAATTCTGACTACGGTATATGAACTTCTAGAAAAGCAGATTAAACGAGAAGCAAGAAATGGCCCATGTTGCTGTTGACACATTGTCTTGTCCAGCCTCTGGTGGACTGTGTGAGGCACCGCTGGCATGATCCTCATGGCCGGGGCGCATCACATGCAGGATCAGGAGAATCCTGTGCTCACTGGCCGGTTTTCCTGTGATGATACTGTGTGAACCTATCCTGAACACAATGAGGTTTAAAGTGACTAGTGAGCGGCTCATGAGATCGAGGAAGCCCTGAGGAAAGGGATGTAATGAGTGATTGCTGACACCCCAGGTGGGTGTGTCAGGTGGGTGTGTCCATAGGAATAGCAGCCCAGCAGGATGAATCAGTGTGGGTGTGGCCGGCACGATAAGAGTCAGCCAGCTGAGTGATTGAGAGATTCATTCTCAGCCAGAGATCAGCCTGAGAGCATGTGGGCTGGTTTCCAGCCAAGTGCAGAGCAGTCCAGAGGCTCTGTGTGAACCTGAAGGGAGCAAGCTAGCTCCATACCGGTAGCCAGGACTGGGGTCGTTACAGCACCTGGTGTGGGGAAGCCGTGGCTGACCTGGTGGACGCTGGACTGGACGTGGGGTGAAACACGTCCAGGAAGGAGCCCGTGGGGGAGGTTTGGCCAACCCGTTAACCCAGGTAGCAAGACCTGGATCCGTGCCCGGTAAGACAGCAGTTCCCGTGTAACGGAGTGAGCTGTGTGCGTGATTAATGCCAGGCGGGCATAACCGCCGTTGGGTCCGACTAGGCAGTCGGTAGAGGACCCGTAGATGTATGAAAGGGCTTAGGTAACAGTGCCCTGAATGAAAGACGATGGCCCATGTGTAACAGCCACGTATAATGTTGTGGGGGAGAGTGACCCAGCCTGTGTGGATGATGCATTGGAGGCGATCCGTCCCTGTGGGACGAGAGGGAGGCTTGCCCTGCTGCTTGCAGAGGGTACCCGTCCCTCAACCACGGCCTCTAATGGTGTGGGTGTGCCTGTGGTGCCAGACACAGGGGTAATAGGGCTCCTAGTAGGTAACGGATGAGTTTTCCGGGTACTAAGGTTTGCCAATCCCTGTAATGGACCCAGGAGAGCCACAGTCCATGGATGATGGGCTGTGAGCGTGTGGAAGGATGCGTGTGATCCATGGACGTTTGAATGATGGATCACATACGGTATGTAAGGACCCGGTCAGGCAGGAATCCTGACTACGGGTTAATGGTATATCATCATGCTGGGTGACTAAAGCCGGGTGGCTGGTACCGCCATTGGGACCCACAGGGCCCATTGAGGCGTATGTAACGAAGGTCAGAGGCAGGTGTTAAAAAGGGCTCCTAGAGTGGGGACACAAATGGTTGAACCAGGTGGACTCGGACCGGGACGTAGGCGGAGATACGTCCAGGAAGGAGCCCCCTGGGGATACATGACATACCCGGTACTCAGGTTGCTCAATCCCTGTTATGAACCCGGAGGGGTCATCGTTGTAATGTAACGTATGTATAGTGTAAGTAGGCCGGAGGCCGTAGCCACCACGGGAGCTGTTGGTAGAGCTCCAATGGGGACAGAGAGATAGTTACAGGTTCCGGGTTACAATAAGATGTCATGTGCAATAAGTGTTATGTAATGTTATGTGTAAAATGTATGGTGTATTTATGTAAAGTGTTTATAATCAATGTGATATGTGTCAAACATGCTACCCAGGTTATGTTATTAATATATGAAAATAAACAGGTAGACATTGGTTAAATTATAAACACGTGTTGTTGTCGTTATGCAAGCGGGTTCCCCGGTTGCTACCTCACAACTGTCAGAGGGAGTATTCAGCTTGGCAAGTAGCATTGTGAAGTTAAAGAAGAACACACTTTTCTCTGCCAGTATGCAATGCTTACATTTGTCAAAACTCAAAATGAATCAGACATAGACCAGTGTCCATTTTCATCCAACTAAAACAAATACCAATGATTACAATAGTTGTAGTAGTTACCTGCTTGTATATTGTGTTATATATTGCTCTGCTGTTGACAGTACCAATACCCCCTGCCCAGCTGTGCATCCTCTGTATATTATCAAAAGTCTATAGTGAATTGCTGCCAGAGTTAGAGTGTTGCCTTTACACAATAAGGCTGCCTTCACATTAGCGTTTGTGTCTGCATGCTGATGGCATGCAGACACAAACGCTGTCAAAAGCAGTGTTGAAATGATGTGTCCGCAGCGGATAATGTCCGCCTGCGGACACATCACTAGGGAGCCCGGCAGCCAATCGGCGCTGTCCGGGGGCGGGCCGGAGGAGGAGTTCAGTGCCGGAGATCTCCTCCTCCCCGCCGCCGGTAAGCACCGGGACCTGTCGGCGGGGAGTACAACTGATGTGACAGCTGTTTGAATCTTCCCGCGCCGACACCGAGAGGAGATGTCGGCGCGGGAAGATTCAAACAGCTGTCAAATCAGCTGTACTCCCCGCCGACAGGTCCCGGTGCTTACCGGCGGCGGGGAGGAGGAGGACAGCAGTGGCTCAGCTGATCTCCCGGTGGCCGTCGGTGAGCTCCTGTGACATCACCGGCGGCCACCGGGAGATTTTTCAATGGGTCCGCAGCGTTCTCCCGCGCTGTCAAGCGCTGAACACTGCGGACCCATTGAAGACAATGCATGTTTTGTGCGCTTGGGGACGCTTGCCGATTTTCCAAGCTCCCCGAGCGCACAAAAAATGCAACATGCTGCGTCCCGGGTGCGGATGCTGGACACCGGAAGGAGCAGATATCGTCCGCATCCGCACCCGAACGCAGCAAACGCAGGCACTATGCGTTTCTATGTTAAACATAGGAACCGCAGTGCGCATGCGTTTGACTGCGTATGGGAACGCAGCATACGCTGCTTTCCCATACGCAAATGTGAAGGCACCCTAAGACATCTTTAAAAATGTCCTAAAAAGGGGCAGAGCCAGCTATGAAGGAGTAGGGATGTTTGGTTCTTGAGCTTCTCTCACCATCCGGCAATAAGAATATTTATCAGCCCTATTACACCCCAAAACCGTGCCATGAGTACACGGAGAAGAGATGGAAGGAGCAGACACCAGACCTCACAGCCTTGGCCCTCCCCAGAAGAAATCCAGCACTTTTTTCCTGCAGCTCCAGTGCCAGCCTCTTCACAGATTGAAGCCAAAATGGCCAACGGCTCCCCACATGCCGGAGCAACCCACAGCAGTGCCCACAAAAAGGTACCTGGCGCAGATGGAGGAGAGAAAAGAGGAGGATCTTGGTCCCTGAACTGGCAGCAGGAGGTGGCGAAGGTAACGAGAGGCGGGATAATGACTCAGGGATCGATTCCTATGCAGTCTCCAGTGACAACAGGGCTCCACAGCATGTGACTCCCTCTCCCCCCTGCAGAATGCCACAGCTCAAATTGGGAGCAGCTTCATCACTAAAAATATTTTTATGCAAAGAATTAGAAAAGGTCCCAATCAGCCCGAGGAGCTGCAGCCCATACAGGTCTTTCCAGACTTGTCTGCTGTGACGTTGGTCAAAAGAAGAGAATATGCTCATGTGTGCAAAGCCTATAGGGAGGTGGTAGTCTGTTTCTTCCTCAAATAAGCCGAGCACAAGCTATCTGCCTGGAAGATCCCCTTTGTCCCCAGACACTCATCTCGGGGCAATAAGATAGCTCAGGAATGGTCCCAGCCCTGAGGTGTTGGTCCGGTTATGCCTCCTTTTGCTAGAGTATTGGAGGATTGCTGGATTCTTTTTTTTTTATTATATCGCAATCCAGTACTGTGAGCAACTTCACATGATTTCCTGGTATCAGACGTTCTTTCTATCAGTGCTTGCAACTCAGACACCTGATCCGAACTGCTCCGGAGTAACCCTTTTTCACTGCTTCTTTTGAATTATAAAGCCATGGGTTTTATTTTGATGCCTCAATACAGCCCTAAGGGTATATCCATACTTGCTTTGTATAACACGGGAATAGACATGAAGTTGCCATGTATGAACCGTTGGGAGGAGGACTTGGGAGTCACCTTAGACCCATACAACTGGAGGAAGGGTTTGAAGGAGGTGCAAAGTGTGTCATCCTGTATTAATCACTTCGAACAACTGAAAAAGGTGCATCTCCCCTGGTATCACTGCCCGTGCATCGTACTCACTTTGGGTCCAACCAATCCTCAACATGCTGGAGAGGTTGCAGGGGTAGGGGAACCATTGGCCACATGTGGTGGTCTTGTCCAGTAGTTGCTGATTTTTGGAACATTACCAACTTAATATGGAAGGTAACTGGGTTGAAAGTCACATTGGAATCTAGATTGGGAGTTCTACATATTATCACACATTTTGATTGCAGCTAGATTGGCTTTAGCCTCTAGATGGAGGGGGATGCTAATGCCCACCATTGGGGGGGTGGCTGAGAAAGTTAATTTATATTGTCAGTACAAAAGGGCTCTGGCGCACTTTAAGTTGGCCCAGAAAAGGATTCAATGTATATGGGAACTATAGTTGCTTAACCAGATATCTATCGTCTTGTGGTAGAATGAGGGGTATGAAAGAAAAATGGGGTTATGCTCAAAGTTGTTTGGTGTTATTCGGTTTGTGATCTCTCACCTGGGAAAGAATGAAGATCTCATACACCCTATTCTTAGTTAGAGGGCATACCTGATGCGTTCTGGATGAGCCGTTACCGTGCAATTGGACCTTATGCTGAATTTATACAAGGACAATTACACTGTATTAAATTATATTTTGTATTGTTTGTTCCTTTTGTTTTCACTTCTCTGTTAAGAAGTGACTGCTGTAAATGTTGGAAATTTCAATAAATATTATTGTTTAAAAAAGGAAAGCAGAGAAGAGACCCCAGATCTCTTAGATAATAACATTGATATGTATATGAGACACTCCTCTACCTAGTCTTCCGGAGGAGGTGTCGGCATCTTTGGAGGATGATTTCTCAGAGGAAGAGGTCGCCGCTATAATAAAAGATTCTCCGACAGGTAAAAGTCCAGGCCCTGACAGTTTCACAGTGAAGTTTTTTTAATTATTTTCATCTAAATTGACACCGTTCCTAATGAAAGTGTTCAATGCCATATCTCCTCACTCCCCCTGGCTCCCTCAGTTGTTGAAGGCCCATATTAGTGTCATCCCGAAGTCCGGTAAAGATCACATAGTTGTGGCCAACTACAGACTGATCTCCCTGACTAACGTCGACATAAAACTGTTATCAAAGACTCTGGCCAATAGACTTTGCCCATTGCTCCTGGGTATAATCCATATAGACCAGGTGGGCTTCATGAAAGGCAGGGAGGCCAGGGACAACACAAATAAACTGTTCATCCTGTTAGATCGAACAAGGGCCAGCTCTGTTCTATTGTGCTTTCTTTCAGTGGACAGTGAGGTCTTTGATCGAGTGGATTGGAGGTTTATGATAGCCTCTTTGCACCAGATAGGTCTGGGAGACATATTTCTGGGGAAAATGTCCTCCTTTTATTGATGCCCATCAGCAAGAGTTAAGGTCAATGGTTTACTGTCTTCCCACTTTTCCATGCACAACGGTACTAGGCAGGGCTGACCCTTATCGCTTCTGCTCTATGTTATCTTTATAGAGCACTTAGAGGCAATTAGGAGAAATCATAATATCTGTGGGGTGATGGATTCTGATAATCACTGTAAAGCAGCTCTGTTTGCGACTGACCTCCTCCTTTTTTCACAACACGCCAGGTCTCGTTCCCCTTGTTAAGTTTGAAAGATTTAGTAATATTTGTAACTTTAAAGTCAACTTTAACAAATCAGAAGCACTAAATATATCCCTACCACAAAAAGATGTTGCCCACAATAAAGAAAACTTTAGCTTTAATTGGCAGACATCAGCATTAAAGTACCTTGGAATTTGGATTCCTACAGACCAATCACAGACTTTTTCATTAAATTATCTACCCCTCTTAGAAAAAACTACTAGAGACGTAAATAAATTTGACAAGAGGACCTTAACGTGGTTCGGTAGGATCAACGATCTTAAGATGGACATTTTTCCCCGATTCTTGTTCTTTTTCCAAACAGATGCTATCAGAGAGCCCCATCCTTTTTTTATAAGGATCCAATCAGTCCTGACAAAATTAATTTGGGGCTATAATAGACCCAGAGTGGGCACCAAAACCCTGTTTAGACATAAGAAGAATAGAGAAGCGGGGCTCCCTATCTTTAAATTATACTACAAATCTGCCATTTTGACCTGACTGATTAATTGGTATTTTTTATAAAGAATCCAAACAATGGGTTAAGCAAGAACAGAGCTGCACAGAGGTTCCTCTACGAAATCCTCCCTGGATAGATCCCACCAAAAGGGGGAAATTTAGCTCGGGTTCTGAGGCCATACAGGTAGCACTTAAAGTATGGGATCAAGAGGCAAGAAGGGTGTCCCTTTCTCAAGGTAGAGGTCCCCTTCACCTCTATTTAACAATCTGGACTTCACTCGCTGGGCATGTATGTTAGACACATCTTACGCTGGAACAGCAGAGACGACCCCCGATGTTGCCACTTATTGAAGGGAAGCACCCTGATGCCATATGAGGTTTTTATCCGCTTAGTGGGCAATGTATTCTGGATGATATGCTCCCAACTTAATTCATTTCTACACTTTGGCAATGGAAAAGTTGATTATTCTTTCCCCCTTTCTCCCTTCGAGAAGCTATTCCTGTTAGAATCCTCACCAGCCCACTGACTCAACTATATATGAATTTAATTTGAACCAAAAAAGTGAGGCAGATAAACCTAAATTCACCATGAGTTGAGAGGGTTAGGGATGAGTTTTGTGGGACCTGATGGGACAGAGTATTCATTCTGTCACATAAAATGTCTATGGCAGTGATGGCGAACTCCAGGCCTCGAGTGCCGCACACAGTGCAGGTTTTCAGGATTTCCTTAGAGTTTGACAGTTGGAAATTTGATTGCTAACTGTCAAATGCAATGGAAATCCTGAAAACCTGGACTGTGTGTGGCACTCGAGGCCTGGAGTTCGCCATCACTGGTCTATGGCATGCCAAGCTCAGAAACAAAAACTTTAAAATATTAACTAAGTGGTATCGGTATCTGGCAGACCTGCATGCTGCTTTTCCATTGGTTTCAGACAGGTGCTGGTGTTGCAATGCTGAGAGGGGAGCGATAAGCCACATATAGTGGAGTTGTACCAAGCTTCAGCCCTTTTGGAAGGGGGATTTTCAGCTTACCAGGCAATAAGTGGCAATGAAATAGAAAGATTCCCTCAGGTTGCCCTACTGTCCATGTTCCCGGGCTCCAATAACTCTCAGAAAAAAGACATTTTGAGGCTTTGCATGGCAGCCGCCCACATAGTCATCCCGAGATATTGGAGATTTGCAGTCTGCCGTCCCATGATAAACTGGTTGGCGGAGATTATAAACCTGCAAAGGAAGCAAGCACAATAGGGTTTTATCGTTTAAACACAGTGTGACTATGAAGCTGCCATCAGACAATGCTCACCTTTTTTCATTGTGTGACCCACAACCAGTATGAAAAGCAAATAATAGTAGCTGCTGCGGAACACAATTCCAAGTGCAACCTGGTAGGGAAATAAAGAGATTAAAAGGGACGATGTGGTCAGTCCACACTGCTACAAAAGACGCAAACTCCAAGCTTTTGTTATCCGAAGTCTATTGGATCCATCGAGCATTTCAGAGCCTGCTATGCATAGCAGGCTCTGAAACGCTGGATAGATCCAATGAGCTTCGGATAACTAAAGCTTGGAGTTTGCGTCCTTTGTAGCAGTGCGGACTGACCACACCGTCCCTTTTAATCTCTGGTTGGCGGAGATGACTCACCTCCAAAAGATGGGGACCTTACAGCAGATCTCAAGGGCCTGAATGATAAATTTGTCACTACCTGGGAGTATTTAGTGATATTCCTACATTCTGCAAAGTTCTTTGAGGTTTTTGGCCCCTCCTGAGAGAGGGGTGCTCATACCTTTCCTCCATACTTTTCCCCTTCTCCCATTCCCTTTCTTCTCATGGTAGTGTCCCTCTTCAGTCCATGTATTCATTCCCCCACTTTTCCTCCCCTTTAAAATCATATCCCCCCCCTCTTTTTTTTTCTTGGCTCCCCCCGTTCCATCCCCTTTCTGCTAATTTTCTCCAATTCAATAATTGATGTATTTGCTGTGTTAATATACAGTATTTTCACAAACATCTTATACTTTTTCTATACTTGAAATGGTTCCCCTTGAGTTCTAAGAGAAGCCCTTGATATTAGAGTTGTTTATAATATGGATATAGGTTAGAATACTATTATAATGAGCTATTGAATGTTAATTTGTAAGTTTGAATACACACACTTTTTCAGTAGATTATCCAGGTATTTTGCATACTCCTCATTGCCCTTTTATTTGGATCTAAAAAGTTTATAATCCAAGTGGGCAATAATAGACTAGATTTGCATTGGCCTATGGATACCAGGCCTACTTTGATATCAACTAACTTGGGAATTGGACAGCATTCCTAATAGTCTGATAAAGCAATATATCGAGTTGTTGTGCTTTGCATGTTTCATGTTTCTCTAACAGTGTAAATTTAACTTTTGGTTTTCAATAAAGAAAGATTGAACATAAAAAGTCCTAAAAAATGCATGAATTGTCACTGTGTGCATGGTCATATTTTTCAATATCTTTTAGGGTTTTGATTTCTTGCGATATAATGGCATCAGACTATACAGGACATACAAATTTCATTGCAAGACAACCATGCACTACAGTGTGAATTGAACCTGTGGTAATGTTATATATGTAATTTTGATGCACTAGTGTAATATTTTGTTCCGTTTTATTAAAACTTAGAACATTTTTTGTACTTCAAAGTATGTTTTTTCAGATTCCTCTAAAAATATATTTTCTATGCTCTGATCTAATAATTTATGAAGACAATCCTGCATTATATTTTACAAAAGTTGTCAAAGTGTTAAAACCTCATGCAATTTTCCAAACTTACTTAACAGCCCTTTTTACCATTCATTCCTTTATTGTTGGAGGTCATTTGTCTTATCACCTTGTCACAAATGATTAGAGCTTTGACCATTTCAAGAGAAATTCATGCTGGTCAGCTCTTGGTTTATGTATGTAATGTGCCGAAAGGCAAAGCAGAGGGTCTTCTATTAACAGCACTGTGGTAAATATTTTAACTGGGACAGTGAAATATTGTGCTAATACCTTATCCAGGTATAAGACAGGTATAAGATCACATTGGTATAACTGAGGAGGACATTTTATATATATTGTTTATAAAGTCCTCAATGTTTCTAAAAAAAAAGGGTAGTAGTGGTTATACTAGAGTTGTTATACTTTTCATACAAAAAACTCAAACATTCTTGATCATTGTTGAATCATTGAACATTGTTAAGTAAAAAAATGTACAAATACAGTATAAATGAAAATCTAAACTTTTCTTTGGGTCCTTCTGTATTATTCTTTTTAAAGATTGTAGCTCCAAAACGTCAAAGACTGGAATCAGCAGAGGCGGATTTAAAAATTCACATGGAAAAACTCAAAATTAAGAGAGTAGAACTAAAGGAAGTAACTACAAAACTAAAAGATCTTCAGGATCAATTATCCCAAAAGCTATCAGAGAAAAGAATCCTCGAGGAGAATATAAATCTGACCAAGTAAGCCTAAGAAAATCCGTTTGAGGTTGTTAATTTGAACTGTCATGTATTTTTTACTTAAAATTGTCTAGCTATAACCCAAAAATGTTAAAGCGCATGTCCAGGGGTGGTATTTAGCCAGTTCTTACAGTTTTTCCCAAAAAAGTTGTTAAAATCAAACACAGTTTGCAGAATCTGCAGGAAGAATATCCGGATTCGATACTGTCTTTCAGGGGGCCGCATAAACCTCCTGAAGTAACAGCTGTGTGTCGCCCCCTGAGAGATAGCTCTGCAGGCTAGTCAGGAGCAGAAATACTCACCCCAGCCCGCATTCAGCAGCGGAGACAGGAGCCGAGTAGATGAGCCCTCCCCTGCAACAGCATCAGATCAGGCAGACTGAGCAGCAATGTTTGAATGTGGGGCTCAATAGAGGAGGCAGAGCCAGACACTACTAGGCAGATGGTGACAGAACAAAAAAAAAGGAGAAGAGATGGAAAATCGACTTAGAAAGAGTGAGACAGGAGACAAGATACAGGTAGGAGACACGAGAGAGGCAGGAGACAAAAAGGACACTGGCAGCAGACTCAAGAGACTGGCAAGTGGCATAAGAGACAGGAAGGAGATATAAGAGAGAGGCACGCAGGAGACATAAGGCACAGACAGGAAATAAGTGCAAGACAAGCAGGGGAAAGGCAAGAGAGAGACAGGTGACAAGAGACATGTAGAAGAAACAAGAGACAGGAACGAGACAGGCAGGAGACATGAAAAAGACAGGAGACACAAGACAAGTGAGACAGGCAGGAGGGCGGTATATAAGAGACTGCCTATCTCCTACTTGTCTTAAAGTGGTTGTCTGATCTAAAATAATTAGTCTGCAGTCATTCTATGTGTCACTCTATGTGACTGCATACTGATGAATTCTCACATCACATGCATTGTGTTTAAGGGATCGCCGGTATCATAACTAGGAATAGTCGTCATGTGGCCACAAGTATTCAATATGAATACTCTCAGCCAGAAACCAACATCTGTTTCAGGCCTGAAACAAAATACATTTTAATGACGTTTACATACACTGTATAAAAAGACACACATGCATGTTTTTCTCACTATCTGACATGAAATCAGAATAATCCGTTCCAATTTTATCCAAGTTAATTAGAAGCACATCTGTGATTGTATTTTAATGCACACCTGAAATACCTGCTCATGTGTACGCATGTGCACGTACTCATGTGGCCACCATCTTTGAGCACTTATGTATACAAAGATGGCGGTGGCATAACCTTGTGCTCATGTGCACTTGCACTGCCTTAATTTTTGGACATTTGCGCTCAAAGGTGGGTGCACATGTGGGAGAGAGAAACAGCTCAGTTGGGAGAGAGAGCACATAGGGGAGACACAAAGCACAAGGGGACAGAGCACAAGGGGAGGGAGCACATATGAGAGAGAGAACACATGTGAGAAAACAAAGCATGGGGAGAGACAGCACAGAGCAGAGCACAAGGAGAGAGAGCACAAGGGGAGAGAGAACATGTGGGAGAGACAAAGCACAGAGGGAAGAGACAGCATAAGAGGGAGAGAGAGGATAAGGAGAGACCGAGCATAGGGGACAGAGACAAAGCACAGGGAGCAAGTGAAAAGGGGGGAGAGCGCACGGGAAAATACAAAGCAGAGGGGGGGAGAGAGCACGGGGAGAGAGAGTACATGGGGAGAGAGAGCAAAAGGGGAGAAAGAACACATAGGAGAAACAGCACATAGGGAGAGAATAAGCTGAGGCGGAGAAGACAGTACAAGAGGGAGAGAGAGCACAAGGAGGGAGAGCACATAGGGACAAGAGACAAAGCACAGGGGAGAGATCACATGGGGGAGAGACAAAGCACAGGGAGGGAGAAAACAAGGGGAGAGAGAACACATAGGGCAGAGAGTGCACAGGGGGAAAGAGAGGCAGCACTCAAGGGGAGAGAGCACAAATAGAAAGACAAAGCACAGGGGGGTGAGTGCACAGGGAGTGGGGAGAGTATAAGGAGAGAGACAGATCAATGGGAGGGGGAGACAGCACAAAGGGGAAGGCAGAGAGTGGACAGAGAAGAGAGGACACAGGAGGAAAGACGTCCGCCAGCTCCACATAGCGTGCTCCCATCGAGACGTCACTGCCATACCAATGCAATAGCGTCAGGCACTCAGTTTTATTAATAATAATAATAATAATAATAATAATAATAATAAAATGGCTTGGAATATTGGAAGATCTCATTCTAAAGCCAGTAGAATTGTATACTATTATTCTTATTATTATTATTATTAGTTATTTATAAAGCAACATTAATTCCATAGTGCTGTACATGAGAAGGGGTTACATACACAATTATAGATATAGTTAACAGTAAACAAATTAACAATGACAGACTGGTACAGAGGGGGAGGACCCTGCCTTGAGGACATACATTTTACAGGATAATGGGGGGGAGACAGAAGGTCGGGTGTGCGGAAGCTCAGGTGGTGGTGAGGTGTCAGAATGGTTATTGCAGGTTATAAGCTTTCTTGAAGAGATGGGTTTTCAGGTACCGTCTGAAGGATCCCAAGCGTGGTGGATAATCAGACGTGTTAGCGCGCAGAATTCCAGAGGAGGGGGTATATTCAGGAGAAATTTAGAAGTGGTTGTGTGTGTAACGAATAAGTGTGGAGGAAAATAGGAGGTCTTGGGAGGATCGAAGATTACATGAGGGAAGATATTGGGAGATTATTTTGGAGATGTAGGGAGGGGACAACTTATCAACGGCTTTGTAGGTCAGTGTTAGTAGCTTGAATTGGAGTCATTGTGGAATTGGGAGCCAGTGGAGAGATTTGCAGAGGGGAGAAACAGGGGAATAGTGAGGAGAGAGGTAGATTAGTCGGCTAGCAGAGTTGAGGGCAGACTGGAGTGGTGCAAGAGAGTTAGTAGGGAGGTCGCAGAGGAGGATGTTGCAGTAATCGAGGTGGCAGATGATGAGGGCATGTAGAAGAGTTTTAGTAGATTGACAGCTGAGGAAGGGACAGATTCTGGAGATATTTTTGAGCTGGAGGCAACAGGAGGTGGCGAGAGTTTGAATGTGCGGTTTAAAGTACAGGGCAGAGTCGAGAGTTACTCTGAAGTAGCGGATTTCAGGTGCAGGAGCAAGCATTATGCCGTTTACCATAATAGATCGGGTAGGGGAGATACATTAGATGAAGGAAAGATGATGAGTTTGGTTTTCTCTACATTGAATTTTAGCAAGCGAGAGGTGAAGAAGGAGGATATGGCAGAAAGGCATTCCGGGATTCTGGACAGCAGAGAGGTGACGACTGGGCCAGAGAGGTAGATCTGAGTGTCGTTAGTGTACAGGTGGTACTGGAAGTCATGGGACTTTGGGTTGTCCTAGGCTAAGGGTATAGATGGAGAAAAGTGGGGGCCCCAGGACAGAGCCTTTTAAGACTCCAGCAGAGAGAGGGCGGGATGAAGAGGTAGTATGGCAGTGGGATACACTAAATGTGCAGTTGTAAAGGTAAGAGGCAATCCAGGAAAGGGCAAGGTCTTTGACGCCAAGGGAAGAAACAATCTGTAGTAGGAGGCAGTGATCGACTTTGTCAAGGCAGAGGACAGGTGTAGAAGGAGGAAGATGGAGAAATGTTTGTTAGATTTGGCTGTAAGTCATTAGTAATTTTGTTTATATTGTGCAGGGGGGGCTTTTATCAGAGTTGCAGCAATAAGGTCGTGCTCTTTTTTTTTTTTTTTTTTTTCTCTCCCAAAGCATGTACAGTGGGGCGGTTCAGGCTGCTAGCCAATCACAGTGCCACATTGCAAAGTGCATTTTTTCACACGACTAATGTCATCATTGGCTGTGTCTGTCACATATCCTAGCCCTATAAAACCCGGCCATCTTAAAGATCACCACCAATTTGCTGATAGCTGCTGCAGGTGTTAGACGGTACCGGCGGCTGCTGCTGTGTTTGACCGCTAAACAGTGCAAACTAAATTGTGTTCCCTCAGTCAGCTAGTGAGCGAATACAAAAATAGATAAGTTTAGGGAGTAGGGACTAGTAATATCAGCCCTTTTTAGAGCTGCTCCATAGGAGTAGCGATTAGGGATAGGGACTAGGGACTAGTAGTCTATCAGCCCTTTTCAGGGCTACTTCGTTTTAATTGCAGCCCTTGTCAGGGCTAGGTTGGAGCAGTATCTATTAGTTTTTGCTAGGCAGGTGTGTGTCAGGTGTGTGCCAGTGCTGTGCAAGTCTTTCTCACAGCATCTGGCCACAGTAAGGCTAGGGTCACACATAAGCCCTTGGTCCGTTTTTGGCTTCATTTTTGGCATTTTTTTTGTCTAAGTCCAAAAACTGATAGAAAAACGGATTGGATGTAATAAACACCCTGTCCGTTTTTTTCTGGACCTCAAAACTTTGCTCTGTCCGTTTTTGAGCCAAAAACGTTGCTAGCAACGTTTTTGGCATCAGTTAAAAAACGCATGCGTTTTTTAAACATGGGGCCCTATGGGAAACGCATGCGTTAACACATGGCACATATAGGCACCTGCATTAACGCATGCGTTAACGCATATCCGTTTTTAAAGAAAAAAATGAAAAAATTACTAAGTCTAAAAAACGTCCAGGGTGTAGGAGGCTCAAAAAGCACCCCAAAAAAAACGGATTGGTCATGGAAATCACTTCCAAAAACGGACTTCTATGTGTGACCCCAGCCTAATATAGCTCTTTGAATCCATTAGGGCAGGTAGTGTAGCACTGCTGTGAAGAAACCTACACCACCTGTCTTAATTAGGCATTTTTTTATTGCTGCAGCAAGTCCAGGCACTTTGTTCGGGCTAGTAGCAGACTAGCAGTGTCCCACAGTGGTGTAGCCCACTTGTGAGAGAAGCTACACCTTCATTGTAGTTGATTCTACTAATTTTTTACTGCAACAAACAAACCTGGCAGTTTTTGCTTAAAAGCAGTGTTCACTAAACTTTCACTGTAGGCCCGTTTAATACAACCAAGGACACCTTGAGTGTAGTTCATTCTACTACTTTTTTACAACCTAACCTGTCAGTTGTTGCTTAAAAACAGTGTTCACTAAACCTTTACTGTAGGCCACGTTTAATACAACGCAAGTGTAGTTTATTCTACTACTTTTTTACTGCAACAAGCTAACCTGTCTGTTTTTGCTTAACAGCAGTGTTCACTAAACCTTTACTGTAGGCCACGTTTAAAACAACTAAATATACCTTGAGTGTAGTTCATTCTACTTTTTTACTGCAACAAGCTAACCCAGGGGTCTCAAACTCGCGGCCCGCGGGCCGCATGCGGCCCCTGGGGCTTCCCTGTGCGGCCCCCGACACCTTGGACAATTGACCATGCTGGCGGCGGTCGAGTGCATGGGGCCGCCGCGGTCTCCTCTTTAATATTACTTCCGGCCGCTCGCTCTGCCGCTCGGTAAGCTCAATACAAGCCCTCAGCCAATGAGAGGCCCGCAAGTGACATCATACGGCGACGTCACCTGCGGGCCTCTCATTGGCTGATGGCGGCTTGCATTGAACTGATACAGCGGCAGAGCGAGCAGCAGAGTGAAGCGGCCGGAAGTAATATTAAAGAGGAGACTGCGGCGGCCCCATGCACTGGACGACCGCCAGCATGGTTAAAGTAATAAAAGTGTGTGTTAATGTGAGTGCCTGTGAGTGTCTGTGAGTGCCTGTGAGTGTGATTGCCTGTGCCTGTCTGTGCCTGTGAGTGTGAGTGCCTGTGAGTGTCTGTGCCTGTGAGTGTCTGTGAGTGTCTGTGCCTGTGAGTGTCTGTGAGTGTGAGTGCCTGTGCCTGTCTGTGCCTGTGAGTGTGAGTGCCTGTGCCTGTCTGTGCCTGTGAGTGTGAGTGCCTGTGTCTGTGCCTGTGAGTGTCTGTGTCTGTGAGTGTGAGTGCTTTTGAGTGTGAGTGCCTGTGCCTGTCTGTACCTGTGATTGTGAGTGCCTTTGAGTGTGAGTGCCTGTGCCTGTCTGTGCCTGTGCGTGTGAGAGCCTTTGAGTGTGAGTGCCTGTGCCTGTCTGTGCCTGTGAGTGTGAGTGCCTGTGAGTGTGTGTGAGTGCCTGTGAGTGTGAGTGTCTGTGCCTGTGAGTGTGAGTGTCTGTGAGTGCCTGTGAGTGCCTGTGAGCATGAGTGCCTGTGAGCATGAGTGCCTGTTAGCATCTGTGAGGATGAGTGCCTGTGAGTGTGTGTCTGTGAGCGTGTGAGTGCCTGTGAGTGTGAGTGCCTGTGAGTGTCTGTCTGTGAGTGCCTGTTATTGTGTGTCTGTGAGTGAGTGCCTCTTGAGTGCCTGTGAGTGTGCCTGTGGGTGTCAGAGTGCGCGAGGGTGTCAGAGTGCACAAGGGTGTCAGAGTGCGCAATTTTGTACAGAAGTGTGTGATTATAACAGAAGTGCTAGAGCACAGGAGGCACACGTTTAATTACGTATAATATACCACAACGCATTTCCTTGGCGGTCCGCCGTCTTCATCAGGTGATTTTCCTGACCGCCATGGAAACACGTTGTGGTATATTAAAGGTAATTAAACGAGTGCCTCCTGTGCTCTAGCACTTCTGTTATAATCACACACTTCTGTACAAATATCATATCTCCATCCGAGGGTTGCAGCAGGAGCAGCTGTGAACCAGAGTCTCCGCTAACAGTATCCAAAGGACCTGCGGTGACGTAACCGAGAACGTCACAGGGTCAGGTGATCGGCTTGCTCGAGTCAACTGACTGGAAGAAGGAGCTGCTCGTGGAGGAAACCCAGACGGCTGGAGTCTGGAGCCTTCCACTGCGATACGCCGAGATTGTGCTGGGTTGCAGAACCTCCAAAGGTGAGATGCGAACCCCCCACATCTGTTATTGACTACCCCACTAGACCACCAGGTACTGTTCATGGGTTGTGCTTTCCCCCCCTTTTGTTCCACATGAGTGAGTGTGAGTGAGTGTGTGTGTTAATGTGAGTTTGTGTGTGAGTGTGAGTGGGTGAGTTAATGTGTGAGTGGGTGTGATTGTGAGTGAATATATGTGTGTGTAAAAAGAAGGCAGATCAGGTTGGGGACATCATTATAAAAGGGGTCCAGCATGGGGACATTACTGCACTATGGGGGTGAGGATGGTGACATCACTACAAAAGGGGACCAGGATGGAGGACATTACTACACTATGGGGGCCAGGATGGGGACATAAGTACACTATGGGGGTGAGGATGGTGACATCACTACAAAAGGGGATCAGCATGGAGGACATTACTACACTATGGGGGCCAGGATGTGAACATTACTACACTATGGGGGCCAGGATGGGGACATCACTACAAAAGGGGACCAGCATGGGGGACAGGATGGTGACATCACTACAAAAGGGGACCAGCATGGGGGACATTACTACAGAAAGGGATCAGGTTGGGGATTTTAGTACAATAGGGGACCAGTATGGGGATATTACAACAAGAAAGGGACCAAGATGGGGACATTACTACAAGAAGGGGATCAGGATTTGGACATTACTACATTGACCAAAAAAATCTGGTATTACTAAAAATGTCACTTAGGGTACCGTCACACCAGGTGACATCGCCGGCGATTTTGCAGGCGATGCAGGGGCGTGGCCTATCATCAGCGTCATCGCCGGCGAGTCGCCCCTTGTAAAGTGGTGATTTTGCGCCGAAAAATCGGCTGAGAGTGGTCGCCTGGTTTCACAGCACTGCTGTGAAACCAGGCAACCACTCTCAGGCGATGTGTAAGCATCGCCCCGTGTAACATCGCGAATGGCGATGTTACAGGCGATGGGAGCCGTAGGCTCCCATGTTACAGGATCCCTACTGGGGTTTCTAGACACCCCAACAGCGACGTCGGCTGAAACATCGCCAAAGCATCGCCGAAGGTATCGCCTCATGTAAACACGCGACGCTGGCGGGGTGCCAAAAATGTGCGCGCTCCCGTGCGTCGCCTGCGATATCTCCAGCGATGTCACCTGGTGTGACGGTACCCATAGTCCTACAAGCAATGCGGCCTCCCGATAAAAAAAATGTTTCTATGTGCGGCCCACCAACCCAGCCGAGTTTGAGACCCCTGGTTTAAAGTGTGCTCCAGCATGTAAATGACGGGAATAGTCATGCTGATAATGGCATAATCATCACTAAACACTTCGTCGACATTTCAAGACTGTACAGAATGGTGCATAGGTCCTTCATTTCAGACCACTCCAGCAGTGTGATTTACCCCACCTCTGGATCTCGTAGGCCCAGGTTATACGTCATGACTTATTGCACCAGGGCTCGTCGGTGCTGCCACAGTTGCTGCAACATCTGCAGAGTTGAATTCCATCGTGTCGGCGCATCACATTTCAGCCGGTGAACTGGCAGGCTGATTGACTTCTGTAGAGATGCAAGGCATTGAGCTACGGGATGCGAACGGCGGAAGTGAGCACACAGCGACCGTGCCCTCTGCTGAAGACCATCTAGGGAAGGATAGTGTGCAAAAATTTGCTGGACAACCAGGTTTAAGACGTGAGCTATGCAAGGCACATGTGTCACATTACCCCGGAGGAGGGCTGTATCCAGCATTGCAGTATTGTCGCACACGGCCTTCCCTGGCTGCAGGTTCAGTGGACACAAGCAATGATGAAACACTGTCTCCACAGCAGACCACAACTCCTCAGTTGTGTGACTCACATTTCCCATACATTTCAAGGTAAAGACTGCCTGATGCCGTTGAGCCCTGCTGCCATCATAGTAAGAAGGTGTGCAAGATTCCTTGTGTTCCTTGTGCGCAGTTAGAACGCGGGTGGCATTACCAGATAGGCTTTGGGTGCAGGTGGAGGACCGAGACGAGGTTGAGGAGGCAGAAGCAGTGGATGAACTTCTACATACAGAGGATTGATGCACAACTTGTGGGGATGGCAAGACTTGGACAGCAGCCCCTTCTCCTGCTGTCTTAATAGTTACCCAGATTTTTTGGCCACTACTTACATTTTGGTGACAAATCTTACAGATAACGTGGGAGGCTAAAGGCTTGTGGATTTTGGAATGTGCTGCATGAAAGTCACCTCACCAACCATTTTCAGCCTGCAACTGTGGGGCAATTGATGCCACTGAAGTGGTGTCTGGGACCAAATTTTTGGGAAACATGGAGACTCTTGTTGTAGTCCCCTAAATGTGACACAATGCTCAGCGTGAGCACAAGGCCTTCCAGATACTGTGTTAAAAACCGCAGCAAATACTCATCGCCTGCACAAGTCCTTTCAGATACTGAGGTAAAACGCACCAAATTATCAACATCAACACATGGCCTTACAGATACTGAATTGAAACGCACCAAATAATCATCATCTGCAAATGGCCTTACAGATACTGAAGTAAAACTCAACAACTACTCATCATGTGCATGATGCCTTACAACTACTGTAGCAAAAACTGATTTTGGAAGGGCATGACATGCCTATATCTGTGTCTCCTCCCCCTTTTACTCTTCTATCTCTTTCTTTTCGCATTTTTATATGTAGTTTTCACTTTTCCATATGTTTGTTGTATCTTCTGAGTAGTTTGTCACTTTTTGGACACAGTGCCCAGTGTACATTACCGAAAAGAAGAGAAGGAAACTGCCACTGCCTAAAATGCCTAAGGGGTAGTCATGAACAGTGCCACACCATGGGCTTTCCATGGTGTATCTAAACCCTATTTACTTAGCCCATTTGTTATATGTGCTATAAATCAGTAAATGAAATTATATTAGATGCATGTGGTAAATAATTGAACCAAGTATTACTTCTTCTGAATAGGCTCATATGTATAATGCATGGTAAGGTCAATGTTGGGTTTTGTATCAAGCTTTCCGCTGTGTTAAACCTATATTATTATAACAATTACTACAGTGATGAAGAGGACTAAAATGCTTTTCTTTCAACTAACATATCTGATAATTGTTACCTTCAAACTTCAAATGGCTACAAACTGGTTTAAAAGGATATAAGAAGGCTTTTATAATGCCATATTCAGAATTTCATAGATCTATGTCAATATGATCATTTTTGTTTTGTTTTGTTTCTGGAAGTGGTAAAATAGCTGTCCCCAATAAATATATATTTTTTTTTGTATAAATCCGATCTACGTTTTTCATGACTGGCTCATCAGATCTCTGTAGAAAAAGAAAACCTCTGACAAATAAAAACTTGGTCCTTGAATGTTGGATGTCAAAATTCCTAATTCTTTATTCCTGAACGAGAAAAGCAGCTGTCAAATAACTCTCCACATAAAAGAAACCATGCAATTTGGACAAGTATATGTGGGGTTTTAGTTTGGGGCAGGGAGTTGTTGCACCCCAACTTCAATTTTGCAAAGACCTGTATATGCTGTATACACCATATAAATTTTACCCTGTACAATTTTACCTTGTACACTTCCATTTACAAGCTTAACTTAAAGACTTGGTAATTTTTTCATTTTTGCCCTTTCATTTTTTCCTCCTCTTCTTTCAAAAGCCATTACTGTCAAATATTTCTGTTGTAGTGTTTTTGCTATTTTACTATACTTGGATGCTTTTTACCGCATACAATTACATCATAAAAGAAAGTGAATAATCACATTCAAAAGTACATCATCTACTGCAAAAATACAATTCCTCACACAACTATTCCATTTCTGCATTACTGTTGGAGATTTGTTTTATTTATGCCATTCTTTTGACCATAAAACTGGCCTAGCAATATGATTCTCCAGGTCAGTATGCTTATTTAGATACAAAACATGCAAAGTTTAGGTTTATTTTGTGGTGAAAAGAGATGCAGAAATTTGAAAAAACAAAATGGCTGCGGTGGTGAATGTGCAGATTAAGATCTCATCTTTCCGAGACCTCAATCTGCACATGCGCAGCCTCCGCAGCCATTTTACTGATGCACGTAGCGTCCACAGACGGGAGATCAAAAGCACCTGTATCACACACCACCGCCGCTCTCCAACCCACCTGCTTCAGACCGTGCCAACGCCAACTTCCTTCATCTACGACCCTGCCATCTGTGACCCAGCACCACCGCGCCCCCTTGTAAACTATATCCAGATTATAATATGCACCCAACTCTTTCCCCCAATTTAGGGGAAAAGTGTGTCTTATAAGTTGCAAAATACTGTGACTTTCATTTTCCTGTGAAAATTCTTCCATCAATTTTAAAATAGTTCATGAGTCGACTGCATCCAACAGCAAATTACTATAAAGTCTCTCTTCAGAATTTCCCACGACATAGACCAAGCACATATGAACATGTTCTATATGGGCAATGTATATTTATAATGCTATTTTGTGTTACTTGAGTGCTTTTTGTATGGATTTTTAATTTTTTTCCATACTTTTTTAAAAATATTTTTTTCATACAATTTATATTGTGATATATTATTTTGTTATCATGATTGGATTAGATTTTGTTATACACTAGTTTTTTCCTGTGCTTTGCACTCTTAAGCCCCTGTCACACATAGCGAGATCACTAGCAAGATTGCTGATAAGTCACAGGTTTTGTGACGTAACAGTGACCTCGCCAGCAATCTCGCTACGTTTGACACTTAGCAGAGACCAGGCCCCTGCTGTGAGTTCACTGATCGTTACAAAGTGTTCTGGATCATTTGTGGTTGTTGCGCTCCCACTGGGCTGCATGCATCGCTGTGTTTGACAGGGACAACGACCAGCGATCTCAATACTACGCCTGAGAGTGACAGAGTCCCAATGGCCTCTGTATCATTCCAGATCGTTGCTGCGTCGCTGGTGAGATCTGACTGTTTGACATCTCACCAGCAACCACATAGCGACGCACCAGCGATCCCTACCAGGTCATATCGCTGTCGGGATTGCTATAGCGTCGCTACGTGTGGCGGTACCCTTATTCTGGAATCCAATATATGCACTTCTTTTTATTTGGCTGAAACCCTGAATCTTTGAACATCAACTAAGTTATCACAGTTACTGATTACATCTTTCTCATTGTATTCACTTGCACCTCCTTCCTTCCTTTAATCATTTTATTACTCTATAATTGTGCAATACAAATTGGCATTTAATTTTGTATTGTGAATTTAATACATTCATAATATCTATAATACATAAACTGGTGGCCAGAAGTATGTTTTGCATATTGGAATAAATATCAATACTCTCTCTTTTCTTTTTTCTAGCTTGTACATATTTGCCTTCTTGTGTTTGCCCTCATCAAAGTTAACATTAACGGTGCGCTTGCATGGGGCCCCCTGAAGTCATCCAACAGTGATGGGAGTGGGCTATTAAATCATGGGGGATTTTCCCTGACCCGCCGAGTCACTAGTATTGTTTGAAGCAATGTTGTGCCTGGAAGTTGCTGCTACGTGCATGCGCTGTTACACATAACATAAATCACCGGAAGCAGTTCTAACTGCTGGGTAGTTTTCATATACATGTGCTGCTTAATGTGGACACTTAATTTTCACCTGCGATTGCAGTTTATAACATCAGAGGACACACAGAGTATTTTATAGGCACCCAAAGAAGCCCATATGAAGTGTGCGTCGGGGTAGGTGGTCTAAGGTTTTAATCAGGGTTAGCAATTGGTATGTAATCTGCATTGCATCTTTCTACGACTAATTTTTACTGCATAGGTCTTTGGCAACCAGTTACAGTATGTGTTTGTACACTGGTTGCAAAGTGATAGCGTTTGGGTAAAATCACACTGATAATGCCTCTCCTAACTCTTCATGTAGCCTTTGACTCCCCACCTTTTTTCAAACTTAGTCTGTACTTGAAGTATTATTGTGTAATTTTATCATTATCTATTGCTTTAATAAAATTGATTTATTTAATGGATCTTTGACTTCATTATCTTTTGTAGGGAAGTACTGTATATTCATGAAAAATAAATGCTGTTATCATATAACATTACTATTGTGTCATGGATGATAGTATATCTTGTATAGTCTAAATAATGCATTTACACAGATTATATTTAACTACTTGCAGACTGACCATTGACTTTTAGACTTTTGCATAGTCCGCCTTCTAATCTGCAGTGAGATTCTAAAGATCACTCAGTAGTGGAGTAGCTGGCAAACGTAGCTGAGTTACCGAGAAGACAGGGATGGTTTGTAACTGTCTCTTCCTTTTCCCATTGATATATACACAATGCTAAACAAGCTCAGTTTATACAGTAAGAGGAAGTGCTAAAAGCATTACCTTCTCCTGACCCAGTGGTCACGTTATTGCTGTTCTTGAGAGGGAGCAAGAGCTGCTGTGTTTTAAGAGACCCAGTAACGTCTGCTGTAGCCGCTGTACCACCCTAATCCCAGTTATAGGGAAAATCAGCTAAAAAAAGTTTTTTAAATGCTGAAAAGCACCGTAAATATATTTATGATGTTATGTGGTGCACAATATATTAAATACATTTTTTTTAAAAAAAGTATGTAAAAATAAGTAAAGCCACTGCCAATCCAAATCACTATTATTAGCATTACCCCCTTAAATATAAATGTGTCCAATAAATAAAAGTAAATATTACAGAAAGGGGAACACATTTTAGAATTCACTAGAGTGGTCCTTTATGGGATTAATATAAATGGAAAAAATATTTATATATTCTCTTTATTTTCCCAACAATATAATATGATATTACCAAAGAAATAAAAAAAATAAAGTTTGAATATAGTTTAAAAATAAGATAAGAAAATGTGTTTGTATAACGAATTTCATGTATAGGATTACCGTAGTTTATTACATTGCCATGCTCATTGCCACTAATTATAGTAATGGACATACAAATTTGGTAATTATGCAGTTATAAAAATGTAGGCCAGGAAAAGAACACATTGAATTGCAGGAAGACGCAGCAGGGTGCAAAGTTAACTGATTTACTTGATATATAATGTGAGACGAGATATATTCAGGTTACTAATACGGTATTGAATAGAGAATGATAACAGAAATGCTTTCTCAATCAAAAGACTTTCTTTTGATTTAGTTTTTCAGATCTTGGTGATTTATGCACTTTTATCTTCTCTGCTATGAATTGCACAAGGTAGCTGGTGCTATAGCATTTAGAGAATGTAAATGTGCAACCTGTAAAAATGAGTTATCATCCTTGCTCTGCCTATGTGCTTTCTTTCCATATAAGATGGCACGAGGAACATAACCAGGGTCCTCTCGCAACGAATGGCTTTGTCAGACGGTATTACAATGCAGTGCGGCACAATAAAGTCACTTCTCCGACTGCTCGCTGTTTCTGACCAAAGATCCAGATTCATAATGTAAATGGAGCTACGTGTACCTGCAAGTTCTAAAAATACTAATCTAATCATTTCCAGTAAATTATCCTGTCCCCTGGCTTCCGCACAAGAATAACAGCTGGGTAGCAACCTTTGTACAGCAATGCTATTAAAGAAAAATGCCCACGCTGCTTTTGAATTGTTCATAATGCCATAATAGCCATTCTCATAACATATTTATGTTAATTATTTAAGGTTGAAGCTGGAGCGAGCGGAAAAGCTAATTAATGGGCTCGGTGGAGAAAAGCAGCGTTGGAGGGGTATAGCCATACAACTGGAGGATACATACCAGAACATAGTAGGAGATATGTTGCTAAGTGCTGGCATCGTGGCCTATTTGGGTCCCTTCACTGCGGAATTCCGACAAGTATGTAGCACTGTTTAAATAACTACACATATCTTGTGTCCAAGGACTGCAGATGTATTATAATGCATGCTCTACGTTTCATATATTCGTATAGCTAATAACTAATTGCCATCTATTATTTGGTCCCGTATTCAGGCAAGCATTAGGTTGTTATGCAGAAGCACACAAAGCAGTCACCCATATAGCTATTAAAAAAAATTGCAAGCCTACGGTGCTATATTAATTTCCACTACTTGGACCACCCATTCTTAAATGTCAGAATCTCCTCGGCATCTTAAGAAGAGCTTATACTCACCTCCTATACCACCAACAGTTAAGTAATGTCAGTACTGCATCTCCCACAACTCATGAACCTTGCTATGTCACATGACTGCTGCAACCAATAAGTAATGGCTTATTGGCTGCTGCTCATCAATATTACATCAGATATGGTATCATCTAGTAAAGACTGCAGTGGTCAGTGACTTCTGGTTTGCTGCATCTCTCAAGTGACATAGAAATAAATTTGAGTTAAGGGAGACCCCATGCCAACATCACTGGGAGGGTGCCAATATGGGAGATGGGTATAAGCTTTCCTTTTGGTACTCAGGAAATTCTAGAACTTATTGTCCAAGTAGTGACCAATTCCTTTAAGATTTACACTGGTTCTTGCATAGTCTATAACGATTCATACAGCAAAATAATTTATTGGAATATTGTTATTATTTGTCCATCTACTTATATGCGATACATAAAATTAAAAAATTTAAGTTGTTTAATATGTGGAATTGCCTATTGAATTACTTGTCCAATATTAACGCATAGTAGGATTTTATATAACCCAAACTGATCTAGTAGATATTGCATATCTTTTTGATAATCAGTGATTTGTTCTAATTGGAATACTCCTTTGAGGCTGGGGTCGCACATAGAAGTCCGTTTTTGGAAGTGATTTTCATGACCAATCCGTTTTTTTTTTTGGGTGCTTTTTGAGCCTCCTGCACCTCTGAACGTTTTTGGACTTAGTCATTTTTTAATTAAAAACGCATATGCGTTAACGCATGCGTTAACGCAGGTGCCTATATGTGCCATGCATTAACGCATGCGTTTCCCATAGGGCCCCATGTTAAAAAAACGCATGCGTTTTTTAACTGATGCCAAAAACGTTGCTAGCAACGTTTTTGGCTCAAAAACGGACAGAGCAATGTTTTGAGGTCCAGAAAACGGACAGGGTGTTTATTACATCCAATCCGTTTTTCTATCAGTTTTTGGACTTAGAAAAAAAAAATGACAAAAATGAAGCCAAAAACGGACCAAGGGCTTATGTGTGACCCCAGCCTAAGTTATATTAATTTAAATGCCTAGGTTGGTATATTTATATATTCTAAGTAATCTAAGTATGGACATGACAATGTTTGGATTAACAGATACTGGGGCACAAAAAGTGTTTTTGTGAATTTGGGATAATAAACATCATGCATGTTGGAGGTGCATGATGACTTTAGCACTACCACTACCCTTACTATCATGTTTTAATAAAAATAAGAAAGGGTCCTATATTATTTTTTGCTCCAAAAGGTGCACTAGGACTTATTTTCAGGGCATGTCTTATATTTTATATTGGCATCAATGATTGGGTCACCCAATAATAAAAAATGCATTTTCACCCCCTTCCTCCACCCATCTCTCAGTGTAGGCAACAGTGATTATGAGTCGGTCGACAGGGTAGGGGGTACTCGGATACCGGAACAGGTGGTTACTTCAGTGGGGATCACGGCTGGTCGGTTCCCGATTCTTTGCCCTGGACCCTTAATGGCAGGTGGGGGTGATGATGATGGGGGAATGGTAACGTGACGCCACCTGTGGTACCTGGTAATAGGGTTACCAGCTCTGCGGCCGGCCGCTGAGGTGATGGAAATGCAGCTTTGGTAGTACAGCTCCCCACAGGTGGAGCTTTACCTCAGGGCAGTGGGGTGGATGAGGGGAGTAGTAGCAGTGGTTCTGCTGTGAATGCTGCAGGCGGCGCTGTGAAACAGGCACACACACACACAATAGTCTCTGTTTCGGCACCTTTTTACTGATGTTCGGTAACAGGCATGGTTCAGGAGGGTAACCCGGTTATCGGTGCAGTTTGGGACGTCCACCTTGCGAGGCCTCCTCTATTAGTGTGTGCAGTAATTGGGGTAAGTTCTGGCCGGAGCTGAACCTGCCACTCTTTCTCCTCCTCTGTCAGGATGCTACTCCACCATCGACAGTGAGGACCTTTCTGTGGGGAATCGCTATCTTCTGCTTCGGTCCCTGGTCCTATGCTTGGTCAGGCTTGGGGTATAAGTTTTCCTGATCTCCAGGGGGACTAAATTCTCCTGATCTATCCAGGCTTTCTCTACTACCACTGAATTAATAGCAGCTTCGGACTCCGGTGTCAAGGTGAGCTAAAGGGATCAGAACTAAGTTGACTTCTTCTGTTCTCCTAGTTCTCCCACTGGCCTCCGTCCCTTTCTCTAGGGCGCTGTACAGCTTCCTGGTTCTGGGCCTGGCTTGGTCCCAGAAACCAGCTCCTTTCAGTATCTTCTTCTTTGCTGTCTCACTCAAACTAACTGACTCCTCCTCCACTCAGGCCTGGGTCTTCGTAGGGGATCTGGCTTAAGGGCAGCCAGTGGATCTCCCCCTTCAGGCCTGGGGTGGAAGGTGTTGTAAAGATGTGTGTGCCAAGGTTTACATCCCTCCCTGCATCGGTGGATCCTGTGGCAATTCCCCGCAGGGGTGCCACATTCCCTCGTAGTTAACTTCAGTCCTCCGGGACTGAAACATTTTTCAACAAACATAACATAACATTACTATTTACATTTGAAATTTGGAACAGAGCATCAAAATAAAATTTACAAAAACCATGGAAAATTTTAAAAAAGCAGGTAACCAGTCCATACAGCGCTAGTCCATCCGCAGCAGGCTGCTTAAAGTATTTTTGCCACCACCAGTCCTGTGGCTATGGTCCATTTTTGAAATTATAAAAAAAATTCAAAAAGTCCAAACAAGTAAAGTCTCTGTAGGCTTAAAAGTTCAAAACACACAACAAACACTATGGGTGTAGGAGTCTTAGGTACTGCAGGGGCCTCTACCGGTCATAAGTGCTGTAGGCCTCCTGGCCCTGGGGTCGCCTATTGGCCAAGATTTTGCTCTCCCTAGACAGCTCCTTACGCCAACTCCACTCACCCCTCTTCCTGATGTTGTGTACCTCATGTGAGCTGTTTTAGCCTACTCTTATATACACTAACATTAGTTACATATTTACATTTTAAACATATTTACATTTCCCACATTTTACAGCTTATTCTTTGTATCTGAATGGTGGGTGTCCAAAATTGACACGGGTTGATCTACGTAATTCTGGTCTATGACTAGTGTGAGTGGGTCTATGTGTTAAAGGTAAACTGGGTAACAGTTTGCGTCCACCTGATCTCACAATAGGAATGGCAGGTGCACCGATTGCTGGATTCTCTGGCTCTGCTACAACAGGTGGTTCTTCTGCTCTTGGTTCTTCAACTGGTTGTGGGAATGTCAACATGGGTATTAGGTATGCACCTTCTATTTGGGGCCAATCTGCAGGTAGTTCTTCTAAGATTGTCTAGACCAGGGGTCTCAAACTCAGCTGGGTTGGTGGGCCGCACATAGAAAAACATTTATAGTGGGGGGCCGCATCTCTTGTGGGACTAAGTGATATTTTTAGTAATACCAGAATTTCTTGCTCAATGTAGTAAAGTACAAGTCCTGATCCCTTTCTTGTAGTAATGTCTCCATCCTGTAGTAATGTCCTTTTCTACTGATGTCCCCATCCTGATCCCCTTTTCTAGTGATGTCCCCCATCCTGATCCCTTTTTCTAGTGATGATCCCTATCCTGATCCCTTTTTCTAGTGATGTCCCCCATCCTGATCCCTTTTTCTAGTGATGATCCCTATCCTGATCCCTTTTTCTAGTGATGTCCACCATCCTGATTCCTTTTTCTATTGATGTCCCCCATCGATCATGGTCCCCTTTTGTAGTGATGTCCCCACACTGATCTCCTTTTGTAGTGATGTCCCCCATCCTGATCCCCTTTTCTAGTGATGACCCCCTTCCTGATCTCCTTTTCTAGTGATGTCCCCCTTCCCATTCCCCTTTAGTAGTGATGTCCCCAATCTTGATCCCCTTTAGTGATGATGTCCCATCCCGATCCCCTTTTATAGTTATGTCCCCCATTCTGATCCCCTTTTATAGTGGTGTCCCCATCCTGATCCCCTTTTATAGTGATGTCCCCCATCCTGATCTACTTTTATAGAGATGCCCCCCCATCCTGATCTACTTTTATAGTGATGCCCCCCCATCCTGTTTTACCTTCTTACACACTCAAATACACACTCTATCACACTCACACAAAAACACACACACACCCCCCCCCCACACACACACACATACTCTCATACACACTCTCACACATCCTCATACACACTCTTACACTCACACTCATACACACACTGAAACTCGCACACACTTTCTTATATACACATCCTCACTCACACACTCACCCTCACACACTCACCCTCACACACACACCCTCTCTTACACACGCACACTTTTCTCACTTTAATGATGCATCGTTCCAGTGCAGGGGGCCGCCACGGTCCCCACTGTACTGACTTCCGGCCTCCGCTGTGCTATGACTTCCTCCAGCCGCCGCTCAGACAAGCTCTGTTGCTCATCAAGATCAATGCAATCTACCAGCCAGAGGCCTGCAGGTGACGTCATATTCTGCCGTCAGCTGCGGGCCTCTCATTGGCTGGCAGCTTGCATTGGTCTTGCTGAGTGGCAGAGCTTGTTAGTGCTGCGGACAGAAGTCATCACACAGCGGGGACTGCAGCGGCCCCCTGCACTGGAGCAATGCATGATTAAGTTGTCCAAGGTGCCGCGGGCCGCATAGTGAAGCCCCAGGGGCCGCATGCGGCCCTCGGGCCGTGAGTTTGAGACCCCTGGTCTAGACTGTCATTGGCTCTTCTTCTTCGGGTTCTGTACAAGGGGCATTCTCCTTTGGTTGTGGTGGTTGAGGGTACTTTTTTAAATGATCTCTGGACAATGTTGCTGTTTCTCCATTGTCTTTGCTGATCAAACAGATATTCTGTAAAGATAAAATAGGGAGGGGGACAAGAGGCGCAATAGTGCCCTATCACTAGTGACACTTATATACAATGGTGGTGCTGTGAAGCTGCTCACCTGGTCCAGTTGTGATCCCCACAACTGGTTTGAAGGTGTTTTTGGAAACGATGTTCCAGCTGCTGCAGGACCTCCACCAGTGGTATGTATCAAAGAAATGATGGGAGTGCTGGTGTCTCACGGTCCGCGCTGCTTCAGGGTTAAATAAACTCACCAAAGAGCCAAATCGATTTCCATCCTTTTATTCCTCCTCTCTCCTACGCGTTTCGGCGCCTATCCTGGCACCTTCATCAGGGATATGACCCTGAAGCAGTGCGGACCGTGAGACACCAGCACTCCCATCATTTCTTTCAAACAGATATTCTGGTTGTCAAAGTTTGATGGTAATACAGTGTATGGCTCTGCTTTTCATTGATCATATAACTTGTGGAGTCTCCTTTTCCTTTTCAAAACCAATTCACCTGGTATTAAGGATGTTCCTCATTCGCTTTTGTTAAAGTTTGTTTCTTGCTTTTCTCTTGATTTTGCCAGACTTCTCTCAACACATTCCTGTATTTTCTTGTACTGCTCTCTTCTTCTGGTATCCCAATCTGCATCTGAGGTGTCTTCTTCAGGACTAAAATGCCCATTTCAAAGTCTACTGGCAATTTTCCTGGCCTTGCTCTCATGAGGTATACAGGGGAGCAATTTGTTGAGCTTACTGGGATGTTGTTGTAGATGTCAAGAAGGTCTGGTAACGTCTCTGGCCATCTCTTTCTCTCTTCCAAGGGCAGAGTTTTCAGCAATTCTATTACCATGTGATTCATCTTTTCGCACATTCCTTTGGTTTGAGGATGGTAAGGCATGGTACGAATTCTTGCATCCGTACAGGTTACAGAACTCTTGAAATACTTTAGCTTCAAAGGCAGGACCTTGGTCTGTCAATATCTGTTCTGGATACTCATATGGTCTGCAGAAATATGCTTGAAAGGTTCTTGCGGCTGTCTGAGCATTTCTCTATGGTAGACCTCATGCCGATCCAAAAGAATCTCTCGCTCATAACAATATTTCCACTTTTCTCCATCCAAAGTGTTCTGCTCTGTTATGGTATGCTTTTAACACCATTTGGACATCTCTCTTTGGAGCCACAATTTGCCATACCATTTCATGTGTATGGATTGATATACCGTCTGCACAATTGATCTTGATAGATGAATAACCTGCTTCTTTCTTTCAACAGGTATTGGGCCCCTGGTGGAGCATTCTTTTCAAGTTGGGAATCCGGTTGGGTTACCAGCCTCTTCACTAGGCTCACTGCCGGATCACTGTCTTGCGTCTCTTTCCATCCATAGTGAGGCAATGGGTTTTGTGCAACATTCTGACGGTTCTGGTAGATATGGGTTTCTGTCATTTTCCATTTTCTACTTTTATGGAAAGCTGGGAGTTCTACTTCCTCCAAGTCATCCGCCTCTTCTTCAAGTCCTTACAAATGTACTTGAGGGTTTCTGGAGAGGTCATCAGCATTTGCATTTTTATGGCCTGCCCGGTACTTTATGGTAAAGTCATAGTTTGATAATCGGGCCACCCAGCGTTGTTCCAATGCACCAAGTGTGTTAATGGATTGTTGTCCGTGAAGACGTTAAATTTTGAAGCTGCCAGGTAATGCTTGAACCGCTCTGTTATAGCCCAGACCAAGGCCAGGAACTCCAACTTAAAGGAAATGTAGTTTTCCGGGTTCCTCTCGGTGGGTCGAAGTTTTCTTCTGGCATAGGCAATTACTCTTTCCTTGCCATCTTGTATCTGGCATGGTACTGCTCCCAGGCCTACATTGCTTGCGTCTGTGTAGAGGACGAATGGTAGGTTATAATCGGGGTAATCCAGGATTTCCTCACCGGTCAGAACCTGCTTCTTCTGCTGGAAGGAATCTTCTTGTTCCTCTCCCCATTCCAATGGTGGCTCTGAAGACCTTCTCTTCTTAGTTTGGCCTACCAGAAGATCTTGTAGGGGCGCTGCCATCTTTCTGTAGCCCTTAATGAATCTTCTGTAGTACCCAACCAAACCTAAGAATTGACGTACCTCTCTGACCGTGGTTGGCCTCTGCCAGTCCTGGATAGCTGTCACTTTTTCCGGGTCTGGTGCTACTCCATCTACTCCATCTGCACTGACCACATGCCAGAGGTTTTGGACTTTTGGTTTCAGCAGGTGACATTTAGATGGTTTGAGCTTCATGCCGGACTTTGTTAGAGCTGTAAATACCTCTGCTAGGTGTTCCAGATGTTCTTCATAAGTTTTGGAATACATGATGACGTCGTCCCAGGCAACATTCCATGAGTCTTTGAAACATTCCCGGTGCATTGCACAACCCAAATAGCATACTGTAAATTCGCATAGGCTCATTGGTGTTGTGAATGCTGTCCTCTCCCGGTCTTCTTCTGCAACGGAGACCTGCTAATATCTGCTAGTGAGATCTAACATAGAGAAATAATTAGCAGTCTTTAATGCAGCAAGAGACTCCTCTATTCAGGGTAACGGGTAAGCATCTTTGTGAGTGATCTTATTGATTTCCCTGTAATCCACACACATCCGCATAGTGCCATCCTTCTTTCTGACTAGGACTAAGGGGCCTGCCCAGGGACTACAGCTATCTCTTATAACCCCGGCTTCCTTCATGTCCTGCAGCATCTCTTTGGCACACTGGTAGTAGTTTGGTGGAATGGGTCTGTCTCTCACTTTAATTGGGGGATGATCTCCCGTGGGTATGTGATGGTGTACCCCTTTAATCCTCCCAAAATCTAATGGATGCTTACTGAATACATGTTCAAACTCCTGTGCTACCCAGTAAACTCTGTGCTTCTGGTTGGGAGGGGTGGTATCAGTTCTTACGTGCAACTGCTGACACCACTCCTCTAGCTGTCCTTTGGAGTTGTTATTCTCCGCCTGGTGTGACGGGGGAAAGGCTGTACTGTCTGTATGTTGTTGTCACAGACAGTATACAGCTTTGCTACAGTAGCATACCGGGGTAGTTTTGCTTCTTCTTCCCCTCAGATTAATACACAGATTGGTACTCTTCCCTTGCGTACATCCACCACCCCTCTGGCTGTCAGTAGTGTAGGTCTATGCTCAGAATATACCGGCTCTACAACTGCCTGGTATTCCTTTCCTCTGAGACCTATAGTTGCTCGACACCATATCATCATTTTTCTTTTCGGTGGTAACACAATTGGAAACTGGTCTGTTACCCGTACACTGCCAATCCCAGACAGATTTACCTGTTGCTTGTGGATGAGGGCTCGGATTTCTCTTTGGAGGACTCTCTTCCTCCCATGACTAGCAATCACAGCAATCTGTTGGAGTAAAAACTACTTTTCTCCAAGGCAGTTTTCAATCACATTAGTACCAATTACCATGTAGGGGTATTTTTCATTAGGGTCATCTTCTGCCACACATACAGCCCTTGGCCTTTTAACTCCACCCTCCCCAGCTTTATTGTCACTTCTCTAAACCCCACCTGATTCAGTGGTTTTTCATTAGCTGCAAGAATAACAAAGCTAGAGTCTGGGGGTCTAAGATCAGTATCAGACCAAAATTGTTTGTAAAGGATTAGTGGGATGGTGGTAACCTGTGACCCGGTGTCCTGTAGGGCCAATGTGGGGATTCCTTCTAGTGTAATGTTGAGGTACGGACAGCCTCCCACGTACCGACTACGCCAGTCATATGGGCCCTGTCATCTTACTCCTGGGAATTGGCCCTCAGACCCAGGAATCTCGGGTTTAAAGGACATCTTCTTGCGAAGTACATATGAAACAGAAAAAAACAGCACTGTTGCGCCACACCACTAAATTTCACCACAATGTGGTTTTGTTAAATGAACACTAACCTTTCCAGGTTGTGCACGAATCCGCACAACCAGATTAAGCGTATAGGGAGATAGGGTCCATAAAGTTGATGATCATCAGACCTCTGTGTGAAGAGAAGATATTTTACGCTCCTTGAGTTAATGGAAATCACTTCCTAGTCTCCTCAGAGCCGGCTGATCATGTGATGAACACAGGTGGAGTTTGGATGATGTACTGCCAGGTCCTGTGGACTTGCCCAAGCTGCTCGCTACACCGCGCTCCCCGAAGGGAGAATAGGTATGAATGATAGAAGGAGTGGTGTTAGAATGCGGCGCTAGGTAACACAAGATCAAGCCTTCATAGAATTACCTTAAGTTTATTACACAAAGCTGCAGGGTGCGACTTGTGAAAGACGCCGATTTGTGTGTCGAAACGCGTTGTGGTCACACCCTGCAGCTTTGTGTAATAAACTTAAGGTAATTCTATGAAGGCTTGATCTTGTGTTATCTAGCGCCGCATTCTAACACCGCTCCTTCTATCATTCACATCTTCTTGCGAAGTGGCCTGATTTGTTGCAGCAAAGAACAAACGGGTTGTCCTGAAGAATCCGTGTAGTCGATGGCTCTGCATTGGAGTGGTGCATTGGTCCCCTGAACGGGCGACTTGTTGGTCCCCTCCACGGACGACATGTGCTTCCTCCTCATGCACGGGACATCCTCAGTGCGGTCTGCTAGCTTGATTCTGCTTGATGATTGTGCCCCTGGCTTAGCTTGCAAGAGTTTTAACACATAATCCATATTTTTGGTTAGCTGCAGTACCTGGTTACGTAGGTCATCAGCAGGGTTGGGTGCTACAGCTTGTCCTACTGCCTTTGCAGGGTCTTTGGGAGTAGGTTCAAAGTCTAAGGGGGAGGTATTAACCTGCCAGGATGGGGTTCCAGGTTCTGCAGGCAATGGGTCTCGTAAAACGGTTTTTAGCATGGTTTTTTAAAGCATTAAATTTCACATCAGGATGATCTAAGACCCACATGTGTACCTGCTAGCGGTGAAAGGCCGACCTCAGTAAATTCATAAACTGTTCTTCAAACATTTTATCTTCCTCTAGCACACTTGCCGGGTCTACCTGTTTTAAGGACTGGAGTGCCCCTTGTAAACGTAGGGCAAAGTCTCTGATGGTATCTTGCCGTCTCTATTTGCATTGGTAGAATATAGAATATCATCCTGAGTTCAGACTGTGTGCGTTTTTCAAAAGCAGCTTTGAGCTTGTCAAATACATTTTACACAGAGTCTCAGTCAGCATCGCTCCAAGACTCGACATCTAGCTCCGCTGCACCAGTTAATTGACCCAGCACAACTGCAGCTTGCTGCTCTCCTGTCATTGCATACATGTCCAATACTGCACACATTTTTCGCTTGAAGGCTGCTAAGGTACCGTGCTTACCTTCATAGGTTGGTAACCATTTTGCTCCCGGTATATACGGCAAGGCTATTGGCATTATCGGGGCCCCTGCTCTGGGTGCTGCGGTTCCCACACCGGCTGCGGAACTGGTTGGTGCTGCGTTCTGGACATCCCCTCTGTCAGGGACCTGTGCATCGTCTGTGTCACTCATGGCGGTGCCCCCCTAGTTAACCACTGCCAGCCGCTGAGGTAAACTATTGCGGTAGTCGGCGGCTCTACAGGGGGAATGGAGCACCTCGGGTATTTCCAGAACCAGCCACTGCACTTCATCAATCCTCGGCAGGGTGGAGGGGCGGGGCTTATCTTCGTGCTCGTTTCCAGCCACTCTGTGACGCAGTTTAATTTCTGTGGCGTAGTAATGGCGGCCCAATTTACAGTTCACAAAAGTTAATCAAGTCTAGTTTAAGCACACAGTACCTGGTTTTACCGGACACAGGATCCTGTTCGTGACCTCAAAAATGAGTCGGTCGACAGGGTAGGTGGTACTCGGATACCGGGACAGGTGGTTACTTCGGTGGGGGTCACGGCTGGTCAGTTCCCGGTTCTTTGCCCTGGACCATCAATGGCGGGTGGGGTTGATGATGATGGGGGAATGGTAACGTGACGCCACCTGTGGTACCTGGTAATAGGGCTACCAGCACTGCGGCCGGCCGCTGAGGTGATGGAAATGCAGCTTTGGTAGTACAGCTCGCCACTGTTGGAACTTTACCTCAGGGCAGCGGGGTGGATGAGGGGAGTAGTAGTTGCGGTTCTGCTGTGAATGCTGCAGGCGGTGGCAGTGAAGCAGGCACACACACACACAATAGTCTCTGTTTCGGTACCTTTTTACTGATTTCGGCAACAGGCACGGTCCAGGAGGGTAACCAGGTTATCGGTGCAGTTTTGGACGTCCACCATGGAGAGATGAGAGGCCTCCTCTAATATGTGTGCGGTAATTGGGGTAAGTTCTGCCTGGAGCTGAACCTGCCGCTCTTTCTCCTCCTCTCTCAGGATGCTACTCCATGACCGACAGTGAGGACCTTTCTGTGGGGTATCGCTATCTTCTGCTTGGGTCCCTGATAGTGATGGGCGAGTCCTAAATTACTCGGAATCGCTTGACTCTAGCGAGTCCGAGCACAGGACTCGCTACTCATTGCGAGTCTAGCGAGTCCAATGTTAATGAATGGGGAAGCGAGTAATAGCGAGTAGTGTGAGATTTACAAATCGCAGATGTGTCTCGGAAGCTTCAGCCTGAAGCAATCCTAGTTTTGCCATTTATTTGCATTGGACTCGTTTACTTTGTAAGTAATCGCTGGGAAACTCGCACAGATAAGAGTCCTGTCTGCTTTGTGTGCTGGCTGCCACAGCTCCAGGGTCCTAGAGCCTGCCTGCTGCCTGAAGTAGCAGAGCTGAGATTGTTCTCAGTCTGCTCATTCCCTGTGTACAGACATGAATGTCTGTGCACAGAGATGATGTAGCAGAGCTGAGATTGTTCTCAGTCTGCTCATTCCCTGTGCATAGACATCTATATCTATGCACAGGGGATGTAGCAGAGAGGGCATCGCGTTTTGGACTGCGTCGGACGGAAGAGGATTTTTTTTAATTAAAGATGGAGTCCCTAATGGCTTTTTTTTTTATTTCTAATAAAAAATTTTCTTTGCTTTTGGTGTTTTTTTTAAAACAATTTAATAGAAATTCATGGCCGTCATGTCTAATATTGGCGTGACCGCCATAAATTTCGGGCTTAGGGCCAGCTAATAATACAAAGCTGGCCCTAACCTCATAGAAATTGCGCGGAGCCCCA
Organism: Allobates femoralis; assembly: GCA_033576535.1. Lineage (NCBI taxonomy): Eukaryota > Metazoa > Chordata > Amphibia > Anura > Aromobatidae > Allobates > Allobates femoralis. Next base: position 405,829,336 of record JARQOC010000004.1, on the reverse strand, counting down.
CGCATTTTTTTAAAATTATTTCATGAAATTCTGAGATTCTGACTCTGACTCTGAGACTCTGACTCTGAAATTCATGAAATAATTAAAAAAAAATGCGTGGGGCTCCGCGCAATTTCTATGTCTAGCCAGGTACAGCTAAGCAGCTGGGGGCTGGAATCCGCAGCGCAGGGATGCCCAAATTGCAGCCCGAAGCCGCCTCAGAAGATGGCGCGTTCATTGAAGCGCCATCCTCTGGCGCTGAACCCCGCTCTTCCAGCGGCCCTGGTGGCGGTGGCACGCTGGGTAATAAAGGGGTTAATACCAGCTTTGTTATACAAGCTGGTATTAAGTCCGAGATTCTTAATGTCAGGCCACGTTTGACCCAGCCACTAAGAATCTCCAATAAAGGGTTAAAAAAACACAACACAGAGAAAATTTTTTTATTTGAAATAAAAAAAAAAGCCATTAGGGACTCCATCTTTAATTTAAAAAATCCTCTTCCGTCCGACGTAGTCCAAAACGCGATGTCCTCTCTGCTACATCCCCTGTGCATAGATATAGATGTCTATGCACAGGGAATGAGCAGACTGAGAACAATCTCAGCACTGCTACATCATGTCTGTGAGCAGGCGGGCTCTAGGACCCTGGAGCTGCACAGAGCAGACAGCTGGACTCGGCTCGCAAAGAAACAGCAGTTACTTTGCGAGTTTCCCTGCTATCACTGGCACAGTAGCCGAGTCTAATGCAAACAATGGCAATCCTAGTTTTGTCAGCGTTTCTGACAAAACTAGGATTGATATTGATTTGCATTGGACTCGTGCGAGTAATCACTGGGAAACTCGCAGAGTACCGAGTCCTGCGAGTCCCTTACTACTCGCCGAGTAACGAGTCCTAGCGAGTAGATTTCGCCCATCCCTAGTCCCTGATCCTATGCTTGGTCAGGCTTGTGGTATGTTTTCCTGAGCTCCAGGGGGACTAAATCCTCCTGATCTGGCCGGGCTTTCTGGATTAACTACCACTGGATTAATAGCAGCTTCGGACTCCGGTGTCCAGGTGAGCTAAAGGGATTACAACTAAGTTCCCTTTTTCTGTTCTCCTAGTTCCCCCACTGGTCTCCATCTCTCTCTCTAGGGTGCTGCACTGCTGGGTTAGGCTTCCTGGTTCTGGGCCTGGCTTGGTCCAAGCAACCAGCTCCTTCCAGTACCACCTTCTTTGCTGTCTCACTCGAACTAACTGACTCCTCCCCTCAGGCCTGGATCTTTGTAGGGGATCTGGCTTAAGGGCAGCCAGTGGAGCTCCCCCTTCAGGCCTGGGGTGGAAGGTGTTGTGTGTCGTGTGTGCCAAGTTGTACATCCCTCCCTGCACCTTTGGGTCCTGTGGCAATTCCCCGCAGGGGTGCCACAATTGAACTATGTATTAATTGCAAATGAATATTCACCCCCTTCCTCTGCCCATGTTTCTGCCCACCCCTCTGTGCCGATGTCAGTGATTTGACTGTGTGTTAATTGTAAATGAATATTGACCCCCTTCCCCCACCCATATTATTGCCCAACCCTCTGTGCCAGTCACATTGCCATATTACTGCATAAGGATTGCATCACAATGCTGGGACTGGGCAGCAGCTTTTCTCACTTGAGTGTAACAGCTGAAATGCATGCTGCCATGCTTATATCAGGAGAGCTGTAAGCCATTCCTTCTATTGCAATGCGATCTTTGTGCAGTTATATGGCAGTGTAACTGAATCACTGATGCCAATGCATAGGGTTTATGTGAACATGCATCAGGAAGGGGAGAATATTAATTTGCAGTTAGCACACTGTCCAATTATTGTTGCTGGCAGAGATACTGTAGGTCAGTGGGAATATGGGTGGGAAAAAAGGTAAATATTAATTTGCAAACAACATATAGCCCAATTTTTGATGCCAGAACAGAGGGGTGGAGGGTGAATATTCATTTGCTATTAATACACAGTATAATCACTGATGCCAGCACAGAGGAGTGAGTAGGTGAATATTAATTTGCAATTAACACACAGTCCAATGACTGATGCCGGCACAGACGGATGGGTGGAGGAAAGGGTAGATAATAATTTTCCATTAACTGTCCGCTATGGGACTAGTAACTTCAGTGGCTTATAGCAACATAAAGTGGCAGCATACATCAATAAAATTTACATATCCTGCTGCACCAGCCCGATTTCAGGATACTAATATAGTATGGTATGCAACTAGGGCTACGGCTTATTTTTGGGTTAAGTCTTATTTTCAGGGAAACACTGTAAATCCATGTGTGTCACAAATCATTGATTCCCCTTGTCGGGGCCATTCTTTTCTTCTCCTTCTTAGGTGACCACAGGACCTTGGTTTATATTTACAACTATTAGGATGAGCATGAACATAAATGAGACTTTAAACATTACATATGTATCTTGTGTGCCCCATTGAATACCTGTTAACTAATGTTGGTATATGTCTGAATCTGTTTCACATGACCAATTGGCAGTGAAAGTATAATTACAAGCACATGCACTTTAAAATTATGTAACTGACATTTCCATTGTTTATGTTCAGTGTGTTCACTCTACACATCTATTTTTGTATGTAATGGGGACACACATATTATAACTATACAAAATCTGTCAAACCCACCATTTATCTATGGCTAAATAAGGTCCAAGTGGTAGCTAATTCTGTCAGTATTTTTGCACCACTATCTAGATTTTGACAAACATTTCCATAATAAAATTTCTTTTTTTGCATGATACTTATTTGTTCTCCTGATTTACTATGGATATGAGAGTATTTTCTTGCAGGCAAGGAACCCCTCATTTTTATTGCAATGTGGGGGGCTCTTCTACTCTAAAGCACTACTCCGGACTTTGTCTCTGACAAATCATTGATAGTAGAATACAATATTGTGTACAGATTCCTCACAACAGAATCTCTCCTTCCTTTCTGTCTTCTTTACTTTCTTCATCCTTCCATCCTGCCTTTTTTGTTTGTGTTGATTTTTTATTGCCCGTCCATCTATCCAATCTGTTTTGACTTTTTTCTCACCCAAATTTACAAAACTCATTTATATAACTAATGGGTTATCTCTGTGTAATTAAATGATATGAGAATGCAGATTGTCACCAAAGCACCATCACCACCATTGGTTCTTGGGTAGTTTACATCATTATTATGATTTCGTATTGTTGGCTTGATCTCTATAGCAAGTTGTTTCCCAAAGACAATAACTCTGAATATCCCAAATTATATATACTTCATTTGGGTTACTTTCACATCAGCGATTTTCACCATTTGTGGCAACTCCAACAGTTTTGTCACATCTGCAGCATAATGGCTCACTTTCGGCAAGACTGCGTTCAGCCCAAAACATTCCCTATTGGACTTGCGGTCATGTGCGGCACTCTGTTTTGCCGGATCCAGCAGATCCGGAACTAGCGGCAACAGACTTGCCGCAAGTGCCACACATGACCACAAGTCCCATAGGAAATGAATCGTGCTGAAGGCAGGCTTGCCACAAGTGAGCCATTACGCGGCAGATGTGGGAAAACTGCCAGAGCTGCCACAAATGGTGAAAATCGCTGATGCGAAAGAAGCTTAACAGGGAGCAAAATGCTAGGGACCCCTTATCTTATGCTCCAAAAAAGAGCTGTGCTATGGCACCTCCGTCATCAGACAAAGCTTTCCGGAGCTGTCATAGCAGCTGTCTTCTGTAAGTGGATGTCTCAGATGTAACAACCCATATAAGTGCATGTTTCCATTAAGTTCTAGATGCTTGAGAAAATAGTCCATTAACATAAATATAATAATTTCAGCATGAAGGTTAAGACAAAGGGATCACCCACACAGTGTTTCGATTTTATTTTTGTTCTGAACTCTCTTTGTATATTCACATTTTGCTTGAGCAGATTTGATGTATTTTTTTATATTCAGTTGGTGATGTACTATTCCATCTGAAAGGTTTCGATAACGACCACTGCAGAACATTTGCAAAAGAACAAGAATAGCTTGTGTTTTTCTTCACTTTAGTTTGCTTCAAAATCATCATGCTTTATCAAGCAGGAAATGAACTGGCAATAAACACTAGGCACACAATTTAAGGATGGAGAAAGAATTATAGTCAGCTTGTATGTGGACATGGGTTAAAGAATATTTTGAGTGGGCGTCGTAATTTCAAGTAATTTGTACCTAATTGTCTACTTCTCTGTCATTTTGAAGGCTATTTCAGTGAATACAATATAACTTCTTACTAAGTTTATGTAGTTTAAGGAGTAACTGTATTTCTCAGGATGTAAATATGAATATGCATACCAAGAATTTACAATTCAATAACTATATGGGTATTACAGTAAGTACATATATGCAGAGTACTGCAATGCTACTACATACATATTATATATACATTATGTTTTGCAACATCTAGCAATAATATTTCAGGAAACATAAAATACTCTTGAATATTGCAAATGACAATCAATCCCATTAGCTAATAATAAAATATCAACTTTACTGGAAGCTAATAATGGCCATTGTGCTACATTTTTATTAAAGGGAACCTGACCTCTGCAAATGAGCCCTCAGGCTCTTTTAACCTGTCCCTGCACCATGATAATCCTATTCTATCAATTCCTTTCTGTCCCTAAAGCGCTATTTGAAAGTTTATAAAAGTTATTTTTTTACCTGTTCTTCTGCAGCTTCTCATTATATGAGAAGCCACAAAAGGCGGGCTTATGTGGCTCTCCCCGCAGGCGGCGTGTTAATTATGCACGCCCATATGGGCATGCTATAGAGCAGGGGCGGTAAAGGCGATATGATGAAAATCGCATCATATCACCTGTCATATCGCCCTTGCAGCACAAGCACTGTCTCTACTCTATAGCACACCCGAATGTCCATGCATAATTAACACGCTGCCGGTGGGGAGATGCACAAAAGACTACCTTTTGCAGCTTTTATTTAATGAGAAGCTGCAGAAGAACAGGTAAAAAAATAACTCTTGAAAACTTTCAAATAGCGTTTTAGGGACAGAAAGGAATTGATAGAATAGGATTACCATGGTGCAGGGACAGGTTAAAAGAGCCTGAGGGCTCATTTGCAGAGGTCAGGTTCCCTTTAAACGGATTCTGCATTGTAAGTTTTTGCAATGTAATGTGGCAGCAGCATGATGTAGTGAGAGAGACCCTGAATCCAGCAATGTATTACTTAATTTACTGAGTGAAAAAGGCATTATAGAGTCACAGTTTTTGCTGTTGCAGATGCAGCAGGCCTCAGTGGTTAAGCTGTGTGTAACCCCACCCACCTCACATTGTTCTGCATACATTGTATGGTGACAGGTGCTAATTAGTGGTGAGTCATGTTGGACTGCAAGGCACAATGCCAATTGTCCTGTAGTAATAATGTCCTGCTAATAAAACATTAACTGTGTTGAAACTGGAAAACACAGCACAGTACATGATACATCACTGTAATCAGACTCTGATTACAGGCTCTGAAGTATGAACTTTGAACTCTGAAGCTCTGAACTATTCAGCCATCATCTGCCATCAACAACTGCAAGTGGAGTGGTTCCGCAGTTGATGCACAGCAGCATTTATTACTCTTTGGTGTGGGGGGGCGCATTATTCCACAAGCCTTTTGGCACACCCATAACATGATCGCATCAAGCTAATTGTTTGCCAGGAGAGCCAGGGGTTATGACAGTTCGGGGGTCAAGACAGTTCTCCTGTGAAAGCCAGAGTTTATCTGGTATTCATAGGAAACCAACATTTTAGCTATACATTATGCTTATGCACTGCTATGTATAGTACAAGCAAATGAATGATGCAGGTTTAAGTCCCTTATGGTGACTAACAAATACAGTAAAAATTGGGGAAAAAAGTTTGAAAAACTTGTTCATACTATTCTGTTCGTGATCAAGGGCAAACTGAGGACTTCTGCCCCTTACTTTGTATGATTGGTGGAGGTCTTCAATTAAGAGAATTATCTGAAATGTTTGTTCATGTCAAAATAATATTATTCCAAATCTATTATTATTTATCAGAATGTCACCATTTTCTTGACAATTAATAAGTATATTTTTTTTTCATTAAGGACATTTTAAAATGCTGGTTTAATATGTGTCAAGACAAAAATATTCCAGTCTCAAATGGATTTGCAATTTCAAGCACTTTGGGAGATCCTGTAAAAATAATGGAATGGCAATTCCGTGGGCTTCCGAAAGATAAGTATGTAAATTGTTTGTGTTATACAACAAATAACAAACTATGGCATGAACAGATGAGAACGCCTACCTATTTCTTCTTGAATTTCCTTTCAATTAGAACGTCCACTAAATGTTTGATAGAAAATACAACTAAAAACCTTGACATTGCAACCTACAAATCCCATCCCACCTTGGCTTCCTGTATTCTTAAAATATCTTCTAGGTATTATGGCTGAAGCATCTGAGTCTATATGACAAAGACATATGTGTCAATACTACTTTTGTTTTTAATATGTTATTTTCAGCCTTTTTCATACTTTATCAGAAGATCGGAAGAAGGAATAGGGTCAAAATACTTCACACTGCCGTGATATGAGATTCATACAGAATCAAAATATTATTAATATTGCAATTTATTAGGCTAGGCATTTCAGAGCACAGACTCCTTCCTTACGCAGAATCACAATCTACATCGGGGTCAGGATACATGGCATGCATATATTCGCTCCTGCATACCGCTATATAGCCATGAAGGGGTTAAATCACATTATTAATGATATTTTGATACTCTACTAGTCTCATATCACGGTAGCACTTAGTATTTTAACCTTATTCCTTTTCCCTATCTTCTGATGTATCACGCTGGGATCTGCTGCAGCCATGGCCATTGATTTTTAATGAATATAGTGGTTGTAACTTTTCACAACCACAAAAGATGAGCAACTTCCCGCATCATATTTATTACTCATTATCATCTTGGGTAATACCTTATGATGCACCTCCTGTCTTTCTAGTATTTCTGATACTTTAGAATTCTTTACATCCTACAATCTACTTTTTTCCCCAGTTATTAAATCTTCAAATCAATCATTAAAAGTCCTACAAACCCTTTTAACTGCAATTCAAATATCATTCATCATTCCAAATTCAAACATTGACTTAACCCCTTCATGACATTGGAAGTACTGGAACATCCAGGTTCGATGCCCGCTCATTGACGTGGGTTCACACTCTAAGCTTTTCCAACACATGGCAGCTGAACTTATCAGACGACATGTGCCTCTAACTGCAGCGGGTGCAAAAGAGAGAAAAGGCAAGGTCATGAAGGGGTTAAAAAGGACCTTTCACAAGGTAAAAGGGGCCAGTTTTGCTCTTATGTCATTCCTGCTGCTCCCCTAGGTATGCACAAAATGGTTCCAGAGATATGAGTATTTGGTGCACCCAATTAGATTTTTGCCATCTTTACCAAGAGGGTACTGTTCACAAGGCAATAATACAAAGCAACCTAAAGACACACCATAGAGGAGGGATCCCCAACTTGTGGCTAACAGGACTATGATTTGTGGCTCGAGGCTGTCTGCCTGCTTAATGTATTACCACCAGGTCTTGCAAACAATTATGATGAACAGGTCTACAGATGGCGACTTTTGTGAGTAGCCCCAAACAAAAGAGACTTGGGATTAGAGAGATAAATTAAGTGCTTACCCCTGCTAATACTTGAAGCCAGATGTGATAGCATGGTGGGAGTGCTTACTGCAAGAATACTACATGATGGGAAAGTTAATATGGGAAACCTTAGATGTAGGTATAGAACAGTGAGACCTCTGTGGGGACATTTTAGCTGTCATTATACCAATAATGGGAGCTCTGGGTGTTACTACTGTTGGGGAAGCAGGAACTTGAGGTCACTCTTTGGAAGCCTCTGGATGTGACTCAAGCCCCTCCCTCCAAGATTAATGTGGCTCTGTATGTAAAAAGATTAGAGATCATTGTCTTAAAGAATCCAGTGAGCACTTCCCTCTTGGTAAGGATCTTACAAATTAGCATACTGGGCATGCTAAATAAGAAGGTTTCATACCTCTGCAAATGTATAGCAAATTTCTAAAAAAGAGAATACTCAGGGGCGCAGCAGGAATAAAATGAGAGCAAAAAATGGCCATTTTTAATTTAGTGCCAGGTCTTATTTAACTTCTATAAGCTATGACATTTTTAACTCCTTCCCAATATGGTGATATACTGTTCTCCTTTTTTTTCTTTTCTTCTTCCAAGATCCATAATGTTTTTCTTTTTCATTCAACATATACGGATTTGTTTTTTGCAGCGCTAGTTGTAGCTTTGAATTCATTTATGTTGGGAGGCGGTTAATTATGCTGTGTATTTGTACAGTAGTAATACATAAGATGTTAGTTCTAAATAAACCAATAATATCTTACAAAGCAAGTGTCCCTTTTTCAGTTTCTCTGTAGAAAATGCAATTATAGTGATGTCAGCTCAACGTTGGCCGCTTGTAATCGATCCTCAAGGTCAAGCAAATAAATGGATAAAAAATATGGAAAAAATAAATAAAATTCAGATATGCAAAGTTACAGATGCAGACTACCTGCGAACAGTTGGGAACAGTATACAGGTACTAGAAGACTTAATGTGCTTTTTTTTTTTCCAGGACTTGAATTATATTTTGCATTAACATTAAAATCCGAACAGCTAAGTGAAAATGTGGTTAATTCTTTACACGTTACAGTGTTTAAGTTATAATTACCTTGTTAGTCTCTGTCATCTTGTCGAGCTCTTTATTATGATTTATGACCCCGAGGCACCTGTTCACCACTCATCTCATGGCTTTCTGCCTATTCAGATCATTTCGAAAATATTATGAACAATTGGCTTCATGAACGGTACAATGTTGGCTTTTTTGCTTTGTTTGCAAACTGTGTAAATTACAAAGAGCCAATTTCTGTACTTACAGCTTTTTAGACTACTAAAATGAGTTTTTAAAAAAATGTAATTTAGTGAAATGAATTTACATCCTTTTAGCCTTTCAAAATTAAATGTCACGTATTAAAAAAGAAAAAAACATTTCTCATTCTTTGATTAGTAATTATTTAATCTCTTCGAAGTAATTAAAATTTTTGTTTTGTTGTTGGTATATCTTTTTCAGGCATACATATAGCTATATCTAAGGCTGGCTTCACACTACGGCGCAGTCCGGTTCGGGGCTGCCAGGCATGAACCTGACAGCCTCGGACCGGTTAAGCACACAAAATTGGAGGGCCAAATGTGCCCTCAAGTGCTGTGTGCAGCCGAATGGCTGTAATTGCAGCCGCAGCTGCTGATTTTTCAAGATCGCGGCTAGCACGGTCCTGAAACAACAGCGGCATACGGCCGCCGGTATCCGATTCCCGGATTCGCCCGGACTGGGGCAATCCGGCCCCATAGGCTCCCATGTTAGGGAGAACCGGTGTTGCCCCGGATCCGGGACAATCCGGGACAATCCGGGAACCGGCTTTTTGGGGTGATTTTGCTCCACAGACACAAAAATGTTGCAAGCAACATTTTTGTGTCCGGTGAGAATAATCCGAATTCTCCCGGATTCCACCGCAGAGATGAAACCGGATGGCAGAGAGCTGGACCGGACTTTGCCGTGGTGTGAAGCCAGCCTAAGTGTATGTGTACACAATGCTATGGGTTCCTGCTTCATATAGTATTGCATCTCAATGAATCAGAATATCATCAACCATCAATGTAATATTGCCATGTTTCAGGGATTTTATGGGAGCCCGGAAACACGTTGACTAATAAATTAATATTATATTCACCCTTTGATGTCTCTTGGAAGACTTCAGCGCCGTTATTAACCCTTCATCTTCCCTACTTTAATTTTCTGAGATAAGGAACTTTGGATTTTCATTGGCTGTATGCCATAATCATCAACATTAACATAAATAAACACTTGAAATAGATCACTCTGTTTGTAATGACTCTATATGTGTTTCACTTTTTGTATTGAGTTACTGAAATAAATGATTTTTGTTGATATTCTAATTCATTGAGATGCACTAGTAGATGTCTATGTACAGTACAAATATATAGATCCTGAATTCTTTAGTGATATATTCAACTTCTTTTAGATAATTATATAAAGAGCATGCAGTCCATGGAGATCAGTGAAAAATTCAATTCTTGGTATCTAACTGCCGAAAGTAAGCTGTTCGGATGGGTTCAAACCATATTTTCTCCATCTGAGAAAAACAGTTCAACTAATCAGACTCTGATCTGAGCTTGATCAAAGTGGTATCCTTTTTTTCTCAGATAGAGAAAAGTTAAAAAAAACTTTCTGCATCTTCTCCATTTTGTCAGAATGTGAAAATTGGACTGCCTTCATGTGTCATCCGAGAGTGGTGCAATTTTTCTCATGGACCCATAGACTTGAGTGGCTGAGTGCCATCTGAATCTTGGAGACAAATCATGCTATGATTTTAGTTTTTTCCCTGAACACTTGGTTCTTGGGAAAAAATCGGACATGTGCACTGCCTCATCGAATAACAATGGTCTGATGGTCCGATGTTTTGTTGGATAACACTCTGATAGAAAATAGTCATCGGCAGGAGCCATTAGCTCCCTTTCACACGTGCATATAAAATACATATGTTAAAAACCAGTACAAGTATCATCAGTGTGTCATCAATGTGTCATATGCCATCTGTATTTTTCTGATATAGATAAAAAAAGAATGAAATTACAAAACCTCTCCGATACTTTGCAATATTAAACATGTACAGTGCATGGATGGCACAAGAATTACATTGTAAAGGCCATCCATTTGCTTTTGGTGTTTATCACAGATCCATAGACTTGTATTGGCTCTTGCCACCCATGTCACCACAACAAAATAGACATGTCTCCATGTGATTCATACAAATACACAGTCCATGTAAAAACATGAACATGTGATGATCAGCATAGATTATAATGGGAAATGTGATATCCATAAAAAAACAGATGCTACATGTAAAAGTGTAATAGAATTATCTGATAATCAAATTGTTTCACGGCATTTGGCTCAAGTCAAAACTTGCAAAGTGTTATGGCATCAATTGGTGCTGTTCACACTACAGATTCTGACATTCTACACTGTGATTTCTCTGGTGCTTCTTAAGGTACCGTTACACGCTTCAATGTCGTTAAGATATCACCAACGATCTCATGGGAGCGCAGTCGTTAGGACATCTTTTTGACATCGTTGATGAGATGTCACACGTCTAGATATCATGACCAATGCACCAATGATGTGGCAAGCAGCTATCGTTCGCACAACCCAGCGAATGGTACTTGTTCACTGTTGTGAATAGGTGAAGTCGTTAACGACATCGTTATCGCGGTGTCACACACAATGATGCAGCAGGTTGGCTGAACGATGATTGTCTGATTTGAGAACATGTTCTCAAATCTGCGATCAACGATCCAACGATTTATCGTAGTCATATGTTGGTGTAATACACAATGACGTCCTAATGATGTCGTTTCCAAATCCATGATGTTTGAGCGATATCGTTCACGATCTCATACTGTGTAACGGGGCCTTACGCTGCACAGACAGTCACAGGCGTCAAATAGCTGTGTTCTCATTAAGGATCAGGCTAGCAGGAATTAATAACGGCTGACTTCTGGGATCCTGTGTTGTGGAAGACCTATCACAGTCACTCTCTTTTAAGATGATGGAATCTCTCTTCCCATGCCGACTATAACTTTTGTAATACCGGTCCATGTGCTGCTGTGATCGTGTTTCTGTAGACCTATTGAGTGCTGTTTGGTGGGCTGTGGAAATCCTCTCTCTATCTGGTTATTTCCTCCCAGCTCATTCTTGCCTCCTGCTCGCATTCTTTTTTAGAACTTTGCGCATGGGCGTACCCAGGATCAAAACTGGGGGGAGCAAGCCAGGTTGTTTGGAATGTCATATCCAGCCAGGTGCATTATGGGGGTCGAACACGTGTTCGGCCGGGCTCCAGAACATGCGCAGTGTGCATATTGAAGCCGGACCGAACACGTGATCAGCCCCCATAATGCACCGGGCCGGATATAAAGTTCCGGACGGTGCATCAGAGTTCCACAGAAGGCTGGAATTTCAAAAAGAGGTGACAGGTTCCTTTTAAAGGGAACCTGTCACCCCCTTTGGTCGTTATAACCCCTGCCCACCACCTTATACATGATGTATTTGGGGCTCCTGTGACATCCTCTATATACCCAGCAGGCCCCCTGCATACCTCAAAAATAAACTTTTAATATCTCCTGCGCGGTATGGAAATTAGCTGAAAATGGTCCAGGAGGATCTGCACAATCTGGTCCTCAAAAATCAAATAAGGAATAAAACTGTATATGATGCAACAAGTCTAAATCTTTATTGAAAAATATATAAAAGCAATTAATGTCATTTTTTTTTAAATTCATATAAAACAATGGGTAACCAAGATTTTATATATATAAGGTGGTCCGCATGTGGAGTGGCGCGAGTCTCCGTGCTCAATGCAAGCGCACCAGTGACCAAGGTTCACGAGCACAAAACTACAGCACAAAACTACATCTCCAGATCCACCAGAAATACATCCATATACCCCTCTTTAGTGCAGAAACACAATGTCAAAACTCTTAGTACAGAAATACATTACCAGAACCCTCATTAGTGCAGAAACACAGCATCAAAACCCTCGTCAGTACAAAAATACATCCATATAACCCCCATCAATACAGAAGCACTATGTCAAAACCGTCATCAATACATCACCAGACCCACCAGATGTACAGAAATACATAAATAGAACCTTCACCAGTAACACAATTCATCATTAGAACCACCATCAGTACTTGGTAAAACAACTGTATTGTCAGGTCAGACCCATACACATTTGTACTGCATGAACCTAGAACTTCTACATCATTAGCAATGGTAAGGAGAAACTGGGAGTTGTTGTTACCAGCTGTCAATAAAAGTATACAGGAACCACAGTACTTATGAGAATTAGTCATTATCACAAATAATCATTTACATCCAGGTACCTTATAGATGACCTTGTCTCTGATTGGGGTCGTCTTTTTCTTTTCTTCATCTTATCCAGGCACCTTGATGACTTTTCACATCCACAGTTCCTATCTGGAGACGTCAATCTTCTCCAGTCTTTTGCAGCACATCCTGGCACGATACCCTTAAAAATAGCAGAATTGTCAAAATTCTCCTAAGTAAAAATATCTGCCCTACACTGTGGTCTGGAATAAATAATTGCTCCTCCTCACTGTTCCCTGCACATAATATGATTTACACACTATCCCTCTCATGGCACATGCCCTCCACACTGCCCTCTCCTCCCTCTATACTGGGCCCCCTGGTCACACTGTCCTCTACACCAGCGGTGGGGAACTCCAGTCCTCGAGGGCCGCAAACAGTGCATGTTTTCAGGATTTCCTTAGTATTGCACAGGTGATAACATAATCACTTGCACTGGTGATGATTCCAATCCCTGTGCAATACTAAGGAAATCGTGAAAACCTGAACTGTTTGCGGCCCTCGAGGACTGGAGTTCCCCACCCCTGCTCTACACTGTATCCCTCTATACTGCCCACTGTTTATACTGTTTTATCTCATCAAACTCCCCATCCCCATCATACTGTCCCCGAATGCTGCCCCCTCTCCATACAACCCCACACTACTCACACTCTATTCTGCAGGGACTGGACACTAGACCAGTGGGGGGGTTAAATACCATGCCCATCCAGGAGAGGTCAGGACCGGATACATAAACACACACAAACCTAGCAGTCACACTGACTCTAGTCTCCCCAGGGAGCCAGGATGGGAAAAGCAGAGGGTGACAAAAATCACACATATAGAAAGCTTCAAAGGAAAGATCATAGAAGACAGAGAAACCATCTCAGATAGCTAGCTTCAAACAGACCCACAGAATTGGAGGGAAATGAGGAGACAAAGAACATTTTTTAAAACATAATCTATGCATGGCTAAATGAGTGAGTGCCCAATCATAGGCCAAGAATTAGAATGTTAAACTAGAAGGCCGGTCTAGGATCTGACCCCTCTGGCTGGGTCTATATCTGAGCTCACACAGCGACAGGGCTGTGTCACAGTGATGGGTCAGTGAAAGCTGCTGTGGTCATCATTCCCAAACTCCGCTCTACCCATCGGGCAACAGAAGCAAAGTTTAGGTTTCTGTAAGTTTCTCCTTTTTATTTCATTGTTTGCATATGTGTATGTCATTTTATTATTTCTATTTTTATATCTTTTTTCTGTAAGCACTGTACCTTTTATATTAAAGCTTAAAACTTTAATAAGCTAAAACCTTGTTTGTTCTAAAAGGATTCATAGCCCTAAGAAGTGTGTGATCCTGTTGATTAGCTGACAGTATTATCTCAGGGACTTACCACCCTGTGTGTTGGTAAGTGGTGGCAGTGTGTGTGAAGCGGGGTGCACAGTGTGAGTCGGGGTGTGATTAATGCTCCCTTTCAGCATAGGACAGAGGTCAAGTGCTGGATTGAGTGAGAGGAGATAGATTAACCCTTGCAGGTGCAACCCCAAGTCACGTGCTAAGAAGTGGGTACGTGACAAATTGGTGGCAGAGCGGTGGGATAGAATTTATTTCTATTAGAGCATTAGTGCATGGTTTAAGAAATTATTCCTTGTACTAAAGAATTGGTGTCCTTGCGAGGAGCGCACCAGTTCTACAAGGTTCAGCTCAGTGCTTACTTAGACATACTTGCAAACAGTTTCCCTCCCCCGTTTTTCTTTTCTATTTTTTTTATTTGGCAAAGGCTGTTCATTGATATGGCAGCCCAATACAAGAAGAAGAACATGCAGACTCTGATCAACCTCTGCGAGCAAAGAGGAATAGAGACTGCCGACAAGTCCAAGGATATGCTGGCGCACGCCTTGGCAGAGCACGACTTGGCGCAGACTGATGAAGCACCTGATCAAAGACAGAGTCCACCTCTGACAGGCCAAGCAATGCCAGTTCTTGCACCGGAGATGCCCTCTGGAGGTGCCAGCAATGCCGGTTCTGAGGAATCCATAGACTTGACTTTACAAATGGCCTTACAACAGTTGGGAACAGGCGATCCCAATCAGTGCCGGCAGCTTATTGTTCAGTTCCAACAGGCTGAGAGAGAGGCTGCTGAACGCCGGGCCGAGAGAGAGGCTGCCCAGGCCGAGAGAGAGGCTGCAGAACGCCAGGCCGAGAGAGAGGCTGCTGCCGCAGAACGCCGGGCTGAGAGAGAGGCAGCAGAACGCCAGGCCGAGAGAGAGGCTGCTGCTGCAGAGCGCCAGGCCGAGAGAGCGTTCAAGCTTCAGATGGCCCAAGTAGAGAGGGGTATCAATCTATCAATCTTCAGACAACCCCCTCCCAGGACATAAATCTAAGGAGACCGCGTCTGGAAAACTTCCCTGTGATGGAGAAGGACACGGACTTAGATACTTTTCTTCGGGTTTTGAGAAAACCTGCAGACAATACAATCTACCCCGTGAGCAGTGGGCATTGAATCTAGCCCCAGGACTGAGAGGCAAAGCCGCGGAGGCGTTTGCTGACCTCCCATCTGACTTAGATGGGGACTATAAGGCAATCAAAGAGGCTCTGATCAGGAAATACAACCTGACTCCTGAGGTGTACCGTAGAAAGTTCCGGAACCTCCAGCGTGGACCACACGACAGCTATAGTGATGTGGTCCACGGGTTCAGAACCAACTTTGAACGGTGGATCCAAGGACTGGAAGTGACCACCTTTGAGCAGATAAAGGATCTGATGGTGAAAGACCAGTTCCTGCATCTTTGCCCCTCTGAAGTGCGACAGTTCGTGATGGATTGGGAGCCACCAGGTGCGAACAAAGCAGCGCAGATCGCGGACACCTACGAGGCCAACCGGAGGTGCGGAAGTCGATCGTCACCAACGGGAAAGGGGGTAAACCGACGACCACCATCCCTGCCCCTGCCAGCCGACCTTCCGGAGGTCCTGTCCCAGCTGCCAACACTTGGCTGACAGCCGACGTTCACAAATGTTTTATCTGTGGACAACCAGGACATGTGAGTGCCACTTGTCCGGAGAGGCAGAAGAAGAGCCCCTCATCTGAGGCGCCAGGGCCTAGTGCTGCTATTTTGTTTGTGGGTGGTACGGGTGGGAGTTCCCGGGAGAACTTGCAGTCAGTCACGGTGGGTAACACCATCACTGTGGGGCTCAGGGACTCTGGCGCAGAACGAACTCTCATCCGCCCCGAATACGTGTATCCTCATGAACTTATGCCTGGAAAGACACTGACTGTCACCGGTATCGGGGGTGAGCGCCGATATTTGACCATGGCTCGAGTTTATCTGGACTGGGGGATGGGAAGAGGGTGGAGGGACGTTGGGGTAACCAAGAATCTCCCCGCCAATGTGTTATTGAGAATAGATTTGGGGCGGTTGGTTGCACATTATGTTCCTGAAAACCCTTCCAGGTATGACATGTCAGGTAATGTCCAGGTTGATCATGTGAAGGGTAATGTCAATATTGATAATGTGAATGGTAATGTCAATGTTGATGATGTGCAGGGGAATGTCAATGTGTTGCCTGTTAATAAAGTAAATCATGGTTTTAGGGACCTCAGTCATATCACACCGCAGGGTGGTATTGCTGAAGATCCAAGGTAGGTGGCAGGAATCAGCATTATGGGAGATGGAAGCAGGCATGGAAACCACAAGAGCGGTGGTTGTGTGCCACCTGCCAAGGTCACGATGGGTGCTAGCTGCTCCATGACAAGTGCTGATCAGGAGGCATCACAGCGTGATGGACCTCGTGGTGGAGGAGAACTCGGTGATGTCACGCCACGAGCTGGCATCGCCGAGGGTTTCCTCCACGGTGCAACATTGGTTGCTAAGGTAGATGGTGGCAGGCATGAGGACCCTGGGGAACATGGCCTCATGCAGCGTGCCAGTGTCACGATGAACTGTGACACGGACGTGGGTAGCTGCCCCATGTTGAGTGCTGGTCCTGAGGCATCACATCGTGATGGGCCTCATGGTGGAGGAAGACTTAGCCATGCCACGCCACGAGCTGGCATCGCTGAGGGTCCCCTCCAGGTAGTAGATTTCGTGGCTAAGGGAGACGAAGGCGGGCATGGTAACCCCAAGAGTGGTGGTTACATGCCACCTGCCAGTGGTACAACAGACTGTGACATGGCGGGTGCGAGCTGCTCCATCCTTAGAAGGGATCCCGAGGGATCACGAGAAGTGGGAAAGGTGCTTTCTCCAACTGGGCACGAGGATGGGAACACAGAGCCCATAATTTGTCTGGTTGGTGAGAAAGCTGTGTTCACTACCTGCCAGGGTGATGGAGGAGCAGCCTCCATGTCCTGTCAGAGTAGAGAAAGACCACCCTCCACAGTCGGCCAAGACATTGGGGAGATCGGGCCCATGGTTTATCCGACTGATGGGGAGACGGGTCTCCCTGCCGTTCAGGACCATGGGAAAGAGGTACCCCTGGCTTGTCCGGATGGGAGACTGGCACGCTTGGTCTGCCAGGAAGATGGAAGAGCAAACCCCCTCTCCTGTCAGAAAGGTGTAATGGCAGTCCCAACAGCATGTTAAGTTAAGGGACAGTCCCAGTCCCCGACTTGTCAGGGTGATGGGAAAGCTGGGTCGCTGGCCAGCCAGGCAACTGAGAGAGTGGTGTTATTTCCCGGGGAGATGGCCTTCTGAGGTGCTCTCGCCCGCAGACTGAGTACTGGGAATGCAGAGACCGCACTGCATTCTGGGTCCTCAACCTGTAGAGAAATAACCAGACCACCTGCCGACCCAGAACAGGTCCAAGATGGTTCCTGTGAGGTCGGGGCTTCCACTCCCCTTCTGGCTACCTCTAGCCAGGGGATTCAGACGGTCACACCAGCAAATGATAGTCCTGAGGTGCTGGAAGGCCCCGCAGAGACCTCTGTCTCTGAACCTGAATGTCATGAATGTATGAATCTTGCTTATGATTTCATCATTCAACACAAGAAAGGAATTGATCACGGCAATGCTGATGGCTTATCAAGCCAAGGCGGGCCGGAACCAGGTACGTGCTAGGGAACCGACCTGTGAGTCAGCCCCCATGCACTTTCATAAGGAGGGAGGTGTAGCAAATATGTATCGAAGGGACTGGACACTAGACCAGTGAGGGGGTTAAATACCATGCCCATCCAGGAGAGGTCAGGACCTGATACATAAACACACACAAACCTAGCAGTCACACTGACTCTAGTCTCCCCAGGGAGCCAGGATGGGAAAAGCAGAGGGTGACAAAAATCACACATATAGAAAGCTTCAAAGGAAAGATCATAGAAGACAGAGAAACCATCTCAGATAGCTAGCCTCAAACAGACCCACAGAATTGGAGGGAAATGAGGAGACAAAGAACATTTTTTAAAACATAATCTATGCATGGCTAAATGAGTGAGTGCCCAATCAAAGGCCAAGAATTAGAATGTTAAACTAGAAGGCCGGTCTAGGATCTGACCCCCCTGGCTGGGTCTATATCTGGGCTCACACAGCGACAGGGCTGTGTCACAGTGATGGGTCAGTGAAAGCTGGTGTGGTCATCATTCCAAAACTCCGCTCTACTTATCGGGCAACAGAAGCAAAGTTTAGGTTTCTGTAAGTTTCTCCTTTTTATTTCATTGTTTGCATATGTGTATGTCATTTTATTATTTCTATTTTTATATCTTTTTTCTGTAAGCACTGTACTTTTTATATTAAAGCTTAAAACTTTAATAAGCTGAAACCTTGTATGTTCTAAAAGGATTCATAGCCCTAAGAAGTGTGTGATCCTGTTGATTGGCTGACAGTATTATTTCAGGGACTTACCCCCTGTATGTTGGTAAGTGGTGGCAGCGTGTGTGAAGCGGGGTGCACAGTGTGAGTCGGGGTGTGATTGATGCTCCCTTTCAGCATAGGACAGAGGTCGAGTGCTGGATTGAGTGAGAGGAGATAGATTAACCCTTGCAGGTGCAACCCCAAGTCACGTGCTAAGAAGTGGGTAAGTGAGAGATGACTTTGTCTCTGATTGGGGTCGTCTTTTTCTTTTCTTCATCTTGTCCAGGCACCTTGATGACTTTTCACATCCACAGTTCCTATCTGGAGACGTCAATCTTCTCCAGTCTTTTGCAGCACATCCTGCACGATACCCTTAAAAATAGCAGAATTGTCAAAATTCTCCTAAGTAAAAATATCTGCCCTACACTGTGCCCCGGAATAAATAATTGCTCCTCCTCACTGTTCCCTGCACATAATATGATTTACACACTATCCCTCTCATGGCACATGCCCTCCACACTGCCCTCTCCTCCCTCCATACTGGGCCCCCTGGTCACACTGTCCTCTACACTGTATCCCTCTATACTGCCCACTGTTTATACTGTTTTATCTCATCAAACTCCACATCCTCAACATACTGTCCCCGAATGCTGCCCCCTCTCCATACAACCCCACACTACTCACACTCTATTCTGTGCAGCAGCCATCCCCCTCACTCTACATACTGTGTCTACACCGACCCCCCCCCCCCTCACTCCACATACTGTGCCGCAGCCATCCCCCTCACTCCACATAGCAAATTGGGGGGAGGAAAGAGAAACATGACGGGCTGGGGACACCATCGGCAAGCAGCATGGACAGTGTCCCTGACAACAAGTGGGGCCACCCGGTCATCCAGGATTTTGACTCTTGCCCAGGTGCTGACAACAGCCCTGTGCTGACACACGCACACATACATAGACAAACATATACACAGTATATAAAAAATAATGTACCACAGGCATGATTATACAAACACAGACACACATATATACATACTCACATACACATATATATACACACATACATACAGTACACACACACATGCATATACACACACACAGACACATATACACACATATATACACACACATACACCCACACATGTATACACAGAAACACACATTTATATACACATGTACACACACACACACATATATATACACACACACACATATATACACACACATTTATATAAACATATACATACTGTACACACCCACACATATATATATACACACAAATACACACTGTACACAAAACACACACATATATACATATATACACAGACACACACATTAATATACATGTATACATACTGTACACACCTATATATACACACATATATACACAGAGACACAAATTTATATACACACTGTACACACACCCCCATACATATATCAATACACACACATACACACTGTACACACACCGACACAATATAGATACACACATACACACTGTACACAGACACACACACATATATATATATATACACACTGTACACCCCCCCCACACATATATAAATACACACATATATACACTGTACACACACCGACACAATATAGAGACACACATACACACTGTACACACACTCACATATATATGCACACATAGACATATAAGCACAGACTTACACATATGCACACATACACACATATTAGCATTGTTTTGTTCTTTGTTTACCAGTGATGATCCTCTCTGAGTGTGGATGGAAGGAAAGTGCAGGGCGGATGTGTGACATCACAGGAGACCGCGGGATTGTTTCCGAAGTGTGATGTGGCTGGGCACATGTAATGGAAAGCAGGGCCAGCTGGAGCAGCCCATCCCCCACTTCCCCCTGCATTCTAGCCCCCCTCTCCTCCCTCAGCACAGAAATAAGCGATGCTCTGTAGGCTGCAGTCTGTAGAGCATCGCATACTAATTAGCCATGTGGTGGCTTTCCTGCTCCTTTCTAGGGGGGGCACCTGCCCCCCCCTTGCCCCATGCTGGGTACGCCCATGCCTCTGCTTGTGATTGCTGTTAGTTGAGTCCTTGGTTTCCCTATTTGTCTATTTGTGTGGGGTGTTACTACTTCTGTTCCAGCTATCCCCCTGGGTGGGAGAGAGGGATTTTAAATCAGGTCTGCCCAGGAGCAAGCCAAGGTTCGCGGCACAGACATCTTCACCATCAGAGGTATCTCTGGTAAAAGAGACAGTCCCCGGTCCCTGAAAGTTCCTTGTCCCCCTGTTATTACCTACTATGCCACATATTCTAATAAAGTGTTCTCCCTTTATTCCAGTTCCTGAGGGTTGTCTACTTTCCCTCCTTTTTCCTTCGTTTAAACGTTACAGTTCCTTTACACTATTTAATGTGTATGGCGATTGACAACACTTTGTGTAGGTAAAATAAAACAATGTTATTATTACAGATTATAGTTGTATAAAATTATGCAGAATTATAATACTTTCACCATCCCATAAGAAACACTTTAACCGCCCATGTCCCAAAACACAGAAACACACATATACAGACACTCCTCCCTACTTCAACCATGAGACAATGCAGGACTATCCTTATCTGTTGAATCTGGAAGAATAGAGAGATAGGAGAGATCTAAAATGGGAAAATAGGCTGGGGAGGAAGGGATTAACTCCTTAAGAAAAAAGTGACTTTGTATGTTAATGACCAAGCCTCATGTTTTAAATCTGACTAGTGGAACATTATGAGGTAATAACTCTGCAATGCTTGAATGAATTCCAGTTATTCTGAGACTGTTTTTAAGTGACATGTTATACTTCATGATAGTGGTACATTTTTGTAATATTATTTGCGTTTATTTATAAAAATCTCAAAAATTTGACAAAAAAAAATGAAGATTTCACAATTTTCATACCTGTAAATTTTATGCTATTAAACCAGATAGTTAGGCTGCATTCACACATTGCACATTTTTGAGCACTTTTTGGTGCACGCTTTTCAAAAAGACGCAATGTGCCTTGTGTCTGCTGGCAAAGTGAATGGGAAATACAGTGCGGGCGTAAAAAGAATTTACATGTCAATTCTTTACGCCGCAGTGCCCACACTTTCTCCCATAGGGGCTGGCGCTTCTGGATCTGATCTCACAGAGAGGAAGAAGAATCCTGGTTCCTCCTCCCCTCTGTGACACGTCTGCCAGTCCCCATTTGATTTCGCATGTGACGTCATGTGACGCGCATATCACATGACTGTGAGATCAGTACCTGGTTCTGAATAGCACGAACAAGCCAGCGGAGAGGTAAGTATTCATTATTTATTATTTTTAATACCTCTGGCTTTCTTTAACCCCATTACGACCAATGACGAGTTTAGCCGTCATGAAAAGATGTCAGTTCCCGCATCATGACGGCTAAACTCGTCATGGCTTTGAACTGTCACTGCTTGTAAACAAACAGTGACAGCTCAAATCTAACAGCTGTCAGTGACAGCTGAGGATCAGGGGCAGAGATGTGGGGACCCTTTTACTGGTCCCTACACTCAGAGCGATGTGATCGGTCAGTCAATCTGACCGACCGATCACATCAAGATCACGTAGGGAAATGCATGATCTCTGCAGGAGCCGGGCTGACAGCATGTGCCCGGCTCCTGCAGTCATTCCCTGCACTCATCCCTCTTGTCCCCCTCTGTGTCTGCCCCCCCGCTCATCCCCCCTGCCCCCTGCTATGTCCGCCACGTTCCCCTCCCCCCCCGGTCATCCCTCTTGCCCCCAGCTTGTCTCGGGTCCCCCGCTGTCCCCCCTGTCCCCTGCTGATTTCGGGCCCCCCCGCCACCGCTGGTGTCCGGCGGGAGGAGGTGATCACCAACCCGGTGAACACCTCTTCCCGCCGCTTCCTCCGCTCACCTCCTCCTGCCGCTTCCGCCGCCGCCTCCTGCTTGGCTCCTCCTGCTCATTGACTCCTCTCCCCCCCCGCTCTCACCATCCTTCCAGACCCGACGTCCGGTAAGTCCCCTGCATGATCCCCTGCAGGGGGATCCCTGATCCCCCATCCCCCTGCAGGGGGATCCCTGATCCCCCATCCCCCTGCATGGGGATTCCTGATCCCCTTGCAGGGGGATCCCTGATCCCCCATCCCCCTGCATGGGGATCCCTGATCTTCCATTCCCCTACATGGGGATCCCTGATCCCCCATCCCCCTGCATGGGGATCCCTGATCCCCCGTCACCCTGCAGGGGGATCCCTGATCCCCCCTCCCCCTGCATGGGGATCAAACTGCAGAAAGAGATCTGACAGTTCAGGTGCAGTGATCCAGTAGATCACTGTGCCCAAGTTGTCAGATCGCTTTCTACATCTTGATCCCCATGCAGGGGGATTCCCCTGCATGGGGATTGAGCTGCAGAAAGCAATCTGTCAGCTCGGGTGCAGTGATCCAGTGGATCATTGAAACCAAGCTGTCAGATTGTTTTCTGCAGCTTGCTCTCCATGCAGGGGATTCCCCTTGCATTGGGATTGAGCTGCAGAAAGCAATCTGACAGCTCGGGTGCAGTGATCCAGTGGATCACTGAAACCAAGCTGTCAGATTGTTTTCTGCAGCTTGCTCTTCATGCAGGAGAATCCCCTTGCATGGGGATTGAGCTGCAGAAAGCAATCTGACAGTTTGGGCGCAGTGGTCCAAACTGTGCAGTGATCCACTGCACAGTGATCCGGGCTTTCAGACCACTGCACCCAAGCTGTCAGATTGCTTTCTGCAGCTTGCTCTCCATGCAGGGGATTCCCTCCCAACGCGACATGGTGTCCGCTAACAATTTGAATGGAAAATTAGCTCAAATTGTTAGCGGACACAATGTCGCGTTTGGAGGGTCCCCGTGTGTCTCCACAATGGAGCTCCTCCACAAGTGACACCATTTTGGAAACTAGACCCCCTAAGGAACGTATCTAGATGCATAGTTAGCACTTTGAACCCCCAGATGCTTCACAAATTCATCCATAAAATTGAAAAAACACTTTTTTTTCACAAAAAATGTCTTTTTGCCAACATTTTTTCAGTTTCACATGGGCAAAGGGATAAAATACATCCCAAAATTTGTTGGGCAATTTCTCCTGAGTACACCGATACCTTATATGTGGTCATAAACCACTGTTTGAGTGCACGGCAGGGCTTAGAAGTGAAGGAGCACCATTTCACTTTTTGAACAGAAAATTGGCTCTAAAATTCAAATTGCGCTCCCTCCCTTCCGAGCCCTACCGTGCGCCCAAACAGTGGTTTATGACCACATATGAGGTGTACTCAGGAGAAACTGCCCCACAAATTTTAGGATGCATTTTATCCTGTTGCCCATGTGAAAATGAAAAAATTGAGGCTAAAAGAACATTTTTGTTACAAAAATTAAAACGTCCATTTTTTCCTTCAACTTTATTTTAGTTCCTGTGAAGCACCTGAAGGGTTAATAATCTTCTTGAATATAGTTTTGAGTAGCTTGAGGGGTGCAGTTTTTGGAATGGTGTCACTTTTGGGTGTTTTCTGTCATGTACACCCCTCAAAGGGACTTCAAATGTGATGTGGTCACTAAAAAAAATGGTTTTGTAAATTTTGCTGGAAAAATGAATAATTGCTGATGAACTTTAAACCCTTATAACGTCCTACCAAATTTTTTTTTTCTTCCAAAATTAAGCTGATGTGAAGTAGACATGTGGGAACTGTTATTTATTAACTATTTTGTGGCACATAACTCTCTAGTTTAGCAGAATAAATATAAAAAATTTGAAAATTGCTACATTTTCAAAATTTTTTCAAAATTTTTGATTTTCTCACAAATAAACGCAAAAATGATTGACCTAAATTTAATACTAACATGAAGCCCAATATGTCACGAATAAACAATCTCATAATCGCTAGGATCCGTTGAAGCGTTCCAGAGATATTACCTCATAAAGGGAGAGTGGTCAGAATTACAAAAAATGGTCTGGTCATTAAGCTGCAAAGTGACTCGGTCCTTAAGGGGTTAAATTAGATTTTGCAGTGTATATTAATACATTGCAAAATCAAATGGGGGCTGGCAAACATGTCACAGAGGCGGGGAGGAACCAGGATTCTTCCTCCCCCTCTGTGACATCACTTCTCCCCTTGCGCCTGTAAAAAAGCGTGCTGTGCTTTTTTTTGCGCGGGTGCAAAACACTGCTAAAAGCGCAAAAAAGCATAAAAAAATGCGCTATATGTGAATATATCCCACATGCCTACTTTACATCAGCAACATTTTTGAAACATAATTTTTCTTTGTTAGAAAGTTAGAAGGTTTAAATGTTTATCAGCAATTTCTCCTTTTTACAACAAGATTTAGACAACCATTTTCTTACCAAATAATCATACAGTATTTGAAGTGACTTTGAGAGGCCTAGGTGGAAGAAAATATCCATAAAGGACACCATTCTAAAAACTGCTCAAACTACTGAAAACCACATTCAAGGAGCTCCATTCGACTTATCGATCGCAAAATTGGGTAGAATCGATAGTAGATGCTATGTTCTGTTTGTAGAGCCCCTGATATGGCCAAACAGTAGAAACCCTTCATTAATCTAGATGTGTGGTGAGTATAAGTAAAAATGACCTCATAAAACCTCATAAAACTTCCACAATTTACCATGAACATGGCAATACCCCAAATTTGATGATAAAGTCCTGTTTAGCCACACGGTGGGACTCGGAATGGAAGGAGTACTATATATCTACTGTGTTTGGGTGCTCGCCTCCAGAAGGCCTATATGCCAAAAAATGGTGCATTGCAGAGCGCACGGTGACTCTGACTGCAACTGCCAGCTGTCTGCTTTATCTTAGCTGGCCATCAAAAATAACGGGGATCCCATGCCATTTTTTTTATATTTATTTATTAAGTTAAAACAAGGCTAAACACTTTTAGTGTCACATAAAAGGTTTAATGTTAGCTAAGTGTTTAATATGTAAGGGTGTTGGGACATTATATACACTGGCAATCAAAATTAGAGATCAACACACAATTTCCTTAATGTTGAAGTCATTGTGTTGTCCTATATAAAAATATCCTAACATGAGTAAAATAGCATATTTTAATCATATTTCATAAATTGAATATATTCTAAAGCACAGAATAAATATGTAAATTAGGTAAATGAAAATGAACACTGATAAAAGTTAGAGAACAATTTCAGATACCTACATGTTATTGGTGGTAATCTAGTATCTTGTCCTAATTTCCTTAGTTATCTGACAAACCCTATGTAACTAGTAGCCTAACTTTTTGGTTTGCACTCACGGTGCTAGAATGGTGTGCCATTCCAAAGTGACTGAAACCTTCCAGCAGCAGGTTGTCCAGATTAAGGCCAAGGGGGTCACCCTATCAGCCATAGCAACAGAGGTTGGTTGTTTCAATCTGTGATTTCTAGACTATTGCATCTTTACAACATCATAAACTCTTTCAAATCCCCCAAGAAGGCTGGTCGCTCTCGAAAGACAAATGCAAGAGAGGCCTGGATAATGTGCAGACTCTCCATGGGTAATCTTATCAACACTGCAGCTGGAATAGGTCTCCAGCTTAGCACTGAAAAGAGTAAAAATCTGTCTCATACAGTGTCGATATTTAAGAGCATTTGGACGGAAATCCCACTCTGCAGTTACCAAACCTCTCATTAGCAGAAAGAAAAAAAAGGCTAGACTCACCTTTTGTGAGGAGTATGTTGCGTGGACAAAGAAATGGCCCACAGTTCATTTTAGTGATGAAAGCAAGTTAAATTTATTTGGGTCTGATGGGAAACATTATGTTTGGCAACAAACTGGGGAAAGACTGAACCCAAAGTGTGTAAAGAAGTCAATGAAAGATGGTGGAGGAAGTGTTATGGTTTGGAGAATGTTTTCTACTGCAGGGTTTGGACTACTCATACAGCTACATGGCAGAGTAAATGCAAGTGTGTATCAGAACCCTCAACATCATATGATTCATTACTTGCATACAGCACTAACACAGCAAGCAATTTTCATGCAATACACTGCCCCCTATCACACAGCCAAATGGGTAAAACTGTTCCTTGAAAATGAAAACATTGAAATGATGAAATGGCCAGGCAAAGTACTTATCTAAATCCAATAAAAAAAACCTCTGGAAAATCCTTGGTGAAAAAGTGAGGGTGCTGTCACACCTATCCACATCGCCGGAGATATCACTGGCAACGCACACGAGCGTGCATGTTTTTGACGCCCCACCAGCGTCGCCGTCACGTCTTTACACGCGGCGATACCTCCGGCGACACACCGGCGATGTTACAGGCGACATCGCCACTGGGGTGTCTACAAACCCCAGCGGCAATCCAGTGACATGGGAGCCTATGGCTCCCATCGCCTGTAACATCAGTGATTGCCATGTTACATGGGGCGATGTGTACACATCGCCCCAGAGTGCTCGCCTGGTTTCAGAGCAATGCTGCGAAACCAGGTGACCACTCTAAGGTGATTTTTCGCCTCATTATCGCCCCTTTACACCAGGCAACGTATCGGCGCTGTTGCCGGCAATAGGCCACGCCCCTGCATCGCCTATGAAATCGCCGGCGAAGTGTCCAGGTGTGACGGTATTCTTATGGCCAAGAAACCCACAATAGTCACAGAACTGTGGAAGAGATTTGAACAAGAGTGGCCCAAAATCACACCAGAGCAGTGTGAGAGACTAGTGATGCCCTGTGGCCACAGATGTGCTGAAGTCATTCAAAGCCAAGGGCTATACAAAGCAAAGGCCTGTACACATCCTACTGATCAGTGACTGTTGTAACCTTCACAAAATTTAGTTTTAATCTATCTCTGTGCTACAGTCATTGGTGTTCTCTAATTATGATAATCATGTTTTGTATAAAATAAAGGTTTTAAGTAGACTGTTGTAATGACATGGTGAACCCCTTACTAGGGATGAGCGAGTATACTCGCTACTATTCACTGCCCGCAGAATAGTACGGGTATTTGGCATACTCAGTACTCACAAATTTTACTCATACAACCGCTGGCAAAAAATATGGAATCACTGGCTCGGAAGATGTCCATTCAGTTGTCTAATTTTGTAGAAAAAAAGCAGATCACAGACATGCCACCAAAGCAAAGTCATTTCAAATGCCAACTCTCTGCCTTGAAGAAACACTAAAAGAAACCTTGAAAAAAAAATTTGTGCTAGCCAGTAAAGGTTACATTGGTAGACCAAGCAGGGGACAAATTATGGAATCACTCAATTCTGAGATAAAAATTATGGAAACACCCAGTTTCCCAAAACTAACATCTGCATCAAATAAGATCTGCTAGTTAGTCTGCATCTAAAAAAGAGTGATCACACGAGAGATGTCAATTGAAACAAAGGAGAGGATTATTAAACTCTTAAAAGAGGGTAAATCAACTTGCAATGTTGCAAAAGATGTTGGTTGTTCATAGTGAGCTGTGTCTAAAATCTGGTCCAAATACAAACAACATGGGAAGGTTATTAAAGGGAAACATACTGGTAGACCAAGGAAGACATCAAAGCGTCAAGGCCGGAAACTTAAAGCAATATGTCTTCAAAACAGGAAATGCACAACAA
Source organism: Allobates femoralis (assembly GCA_033576535.1). Taxonomy (NCBI): domain Eukaryota; kingdom Metazoa; phylum Chordata; class Amphibia; order Anura; family Aromobatidae; genus Allobates; species Allobates femoralis. The sequence continues at coordinate 405,800,982 of JARQOC010000004.1, read as the reverse complement.
AACAAATGAGGAACGAATGGAAGGAAGCTAGAGTCAATGTCTGTGACCGAACTGTAAGAAACCGCCTAAAGGAAATGGATTTACATACAGAAAAGCTAAACAAAAGCCATCATTAACACCTAAACAGAGAAAAACAAGGTTACAATGGGCTAAGGAAAAGCAATGTTGGACTGTGGATGACTAGATGAAAGTCATATTCAGTGATGAATTGCGAATCTGCATTGGGCAAGGTGATGATGCTGGAACTTGTGTTTGGTGTCATTCCAATGAGATCTTTCTATCTATCTATCTATCTAAAATAAACCTTTTGACCACCAATGCCTTCAGGGTGCAAGACAGTTTGGCTTCCTTCACATCCTTTCGATACATACAGTTTCAAGAATTTGTCAAGGCTTGACAAAGGGCGTGTGTGCCCGATACGTGGCCATCTTCTGTCCATCTGCAGCCTGAATAAAGGACTACTGAGACTGAAAATTCAAAGGAGTGCTGCAGTGAAATTCTTGAAACTATCTCTACATCTACTATCTATCTATCTATTATCTATCTTTATGTATCTTTAGGGTTTTATGGCCCAGACACTACTGCTGCTGCTCTTTTATATTGTTGCCTCCAATTTTCTCATACCCCTAGTCCTGAGAACAGACCAGGTGTTGGTGTTGGTCTGTTGCTCTCAACAAATTGTGCTTTTCAGGTTATCCCACCTGTCACCTCACTTATCTTCTCTTCATTTGAGGTACACACTGTAAGACTCTACAGGCCCTTCTCCCTGTGAGTGGTCGTGGTTTATCATCCTCCAGGCCCTCCATGTCAATTCCTTGATCACTTTGCCACCTGGCTTCCACACTTTCTAGCCTGCGACCTTCCCACTCTCGTCATGGGGGACTTTAACATTCCTATTGACAACCCCATCTCCTCATCTGCCTCTCATCTTTTAACCCTAACCTCCTCTCTTGGTCTTTCACAACTTACTAACTCTGCCACACATGAGGATAATAATACTCTGGACCTGATCTTCTCCCGCCTCTGCTTAGTGCATGATTTTACTAATTCCCCTCTTCTGCTCTCTGACCACAACCTTCTTTCATTCTCAGTCAAAAACTGTCAACCCTTCAAAGACACGCCCAACTCATTTACCTATAGGATTCACCAGACAATAATGAGTAGTGCACACTGATGAATGCGATTAGTAACCGCATTCATCCACCACCAGAAAAACTGCAAAAAATCAGTGCAAAAAATCCACACAGGAATCACACAAAAAGCTCTCTGTTATAATAAGTATTTTTTTCCAGTTTTTAGCAAGTGCTATCAAAAAAGTATCAAAAACAGGGCTATTGGTCTGTACGTTTTTTGCAAAAAATATACTCCAAGCTGCCTCACCTCGTCACGGTTGCCCTGACCGAGGCAGTCCCTTGCTGATGTATGCATTTAAAACCTGTGTGTGTGAACATATCTCAATCCAGGCTCCAGCCAGGACTCCACTCTGTGGGCTTTTACCTGTGAAACTGCTTGTGTGTGAACTACTCATAGGGGAAGGGTGGGTCACTTCCCTTTCCTGTGAACAGGAGAAATACATTCACCAGACAATAATGAGTAGTGCACACTGATGAATGCGATTAGTAACCACATTCATCCACCAGGGGAAGGGTGGGTCACTTCCCTTTCCTATAGGAATATATGTGCCATTAACACTCAGATACTTATAAAGAATTTACAGTCTTCACTGGCCCTAATCTCCTCCCTCTTGTGTCCTGACTCTTCTTTAAAATTTAATAATGAAACACTGCAAAGTGCCCTGGATGAAGCTGCATCTCCTACACTTAGAACAACTAGGCTCCGACAGCGGCAACCTGGGCACACACTGCAAACACGGTTTCTCCAGCGGTGCTCCCGGTGCACAGAACGCCTGTGGAGAAAATCCAACCTGGCCGAAGATTTGATCCATTATAAGTTTATGCTGCAAACATACAACGCCGCCCTTTACCTCTCCGAACAAGTTTACTTCAACACAGTTATCACATCACTAGCCAACAATCCTAAACGACTCTTTGACACTTTCCATTCCCTCCTCAGTCCAAGAGTACAGACTTCAACCATCAGCCTCATAGCTGAAGATATGGCCAACTATTTTAAAGTCAATATTGACCACACATGACAGGAAATTTCCTTACAACCTCAGAACATCATACATTTTCTTCCCTCTTGCACTTCATTCAACTCACTTTCGGTCTTTGAGACGGTCACAGATGAAGATGTCACCAGACTCCATGCATCTTGCGACCCGATTCCATCACATCTGCTTCAATCCCTTTCCCCAGCTGTCACATCTCACCTAACTAAAATATGTAATCTTTCCCTCTCATCTGGTGTTTTCCCCTACTCCTTCAAACATGCCAGCAAACATCCATTATTAACAAAAAAAAAACCCTCAATCAGAACTCTGCTTCTAACTACCGAGATGTCTCTAATCTCCCCTTCATCTCTAAACTCCTGGAATGCTTAGTCCAGTCCCGTATGATTTGCTATCTCTTTGACAATTCTCTTTTTGACCCTCTACAATCCGGCTTCCGTTCTTTACATTCTACTAAAACTGCCCTCACTAAAGTCTCTAATGATCTAAATCTAATGCTCACTACTCCCTGTTGATCCTCCCGGATCTCTCCGCTGCATTCGATGCCATGGATCACCAGCCCCTGCTCTCGATGCTCAGCTCTATTGGACTCAAGGAGACCGCTCTCTCCTGTTTCTCCTACCTCTCTGACCGCTCCTTCACTGTATCTTTTGCCAGCTCCTCTTCCTCTTCTTTTCCCCTCACGGTTGGGTTTCCTCAGGGTTCAGTCCTAGGTCCCATCTCTTCTCTCTATATACTGCCCTAATTGGACAAACCATCAGTAGATTTGGTTTTCAGTACCATCTCTAGGCTGACGACACCCAATTATACACATCTTTTCCTGACATCACCTTCACATTACTACAAAGTACCAGTGATTGTCTGTCTGCTGCCTCTAACATCTTGTTCTCTCTCTACCTTAAACTGAATCTGTCAAAAACTGAACTTCTCATGTTTCCTCCCCTCTGCTAACCTTCTGAAACCTAATATTGACATTTCTGTATGTGGTTCTACCATTACTCCTCAGCAGCACGCCCGCTGTCTTGGGGTTTTATTTGACACTGATCTCTCCTTCTCTGCTCATATCCGGTCACTTGTACGCTCATTTCACCTACACCTCAAAAACTAGAATTCAACCAATTTTTACTATTGACTCTGCAAAAACTCTTAACTGTTGCGTTTATTCATTCTCACCAGGATTACTGCAATTCTCTACTAATCGGTCTCCCTCTTATTTATTTTTATTTATTATTATTTATTTATATAGCGCCATTAGGTTCCATGGTGCTTTACATGAGGATAAGGGAGACAAGAACAAGTACACTAAATCTAGGCGATCGGGACGTACATGTACAGGTACTAAACTCTCTCCTCTCCAATCCATCCTGAATGCAGCAGCCAGGATCATATTTCTTCCAAAACAACTTTCCTTAGCTGTGCCGTAGCATAGGCTAACCTTACGAGCCACCTCCCTGGTACTAGCAGCTGTGGTATTTAGACCCCCTGGGCTTGCCCCTGACAATCCCAGTATAGAGGTTGGGTAAACTAGGACCAGCTCACCCAGGGGAGTTTGGTACCATGGCCCAGTGGGTCCACTCTAGGGCGCCTTCCCCCGGAAGCGTGACATGCATAATATTGCACTTCATCTGTACTGTACAGATCCTGACTGGTGACTGCTTCATGCAGACTTATGTGAACCCCTATTTACTATATTAATGTCTGGACCATATATGATGGCACTTTTAACAATTTACTTTTTGTACTTCCCCTATTTCCTCATAGATTGTAAGCTTATGAGCAGGGACCTCACTTCTCATGGTTTTTGAATTTTTTAATACTCTGTATTGTCTCATATTGTTTGTACATGTCCCCTCTAAATTGTAAAGTTCTGCGGAATATGTTGGTGCTATATAAATAAAATTATTATTATTATTATTATTATCTATCATCTGTCTACATACATCTGTGGAGCCCACTGGGACAAGGTACTCAGTACCGGACCGGGGTATCACAGGGGGTGTCACAGCAGTCCTTGGTCCGGACCGTGTCCCGAGCCCACAATAAAGGTTGGGGGGTATTTACAGGGAGTAAGTCGTGACGCCACCCACGAGTTGTGGTCAGGGTGACCATCGCTGCTGCAGAACCTCAAGGGATGATGTTTAGCAGCCGGTGATGTAACGGCTCTCCGCAGGTAGAGCCTGGTTCACCGAGGCAGTGGTAGTAATAGTCTATGATTGATGCTGAGTAGGGGTAGTGGTGGAGATAATAGCTGCTTGTGAGGGAACGTAGGGTTTGAGCACAAGGATTACACAGACTCACGGTTTTGTAGTTTTCCACGTCTTTACTGTAGTTGTTAAGCAGAGTACTGTCCACGGAGTCTGTACTGGGGCCGGGTTGCACCCACCCTGACCAGGTCCTTGGCTTCCCGCTCCTGCGCTGTGTGTGTGACCCTGCTGCCACTTTAGCTAGGCTGCCGGCCCTGTCTCTCCTCACAGGTACCCCTTTGCTAGGCAACTTGAATCTTTTCGTGTGTTTCTGACCCCACCATGTTGCTTCACTGAGGTACAGTGTAGATCTATAACCTCCACTAGTCCGGTGTTTACTGTGCTGCTTTTGTCAGTCACAGTTTTAGGATCTGGTATCCAGTCGTTACGCTCCTCCAGGGCGAGTTATGAGGTAACTCAGTCTCCCAGACGTGTTCTCCTGTTTCTATTGACTCCTCTCCTCAGACCCTGGCTAGGCCTGGAATTGAGTAGCAGACTGTGGAGAAGCCTAAGGCAGCTCCTTTACACCACAGTCCCTCTTCCTCAGTTCTCCCAGGAACTGAACTAACTACTTTCTCTCTACACCAGAATATATAGGGGAGCTTCTTTAGCTCCCCCTTCTGGCCTAGAGGCGCTACTGCAGTGTTAGGTGTTGTGTGGGGAGTGAACCCTTGTTGATGTTACTGTGGCACATTAGCTCCTGGGGTGCCACATTCCCCTTTAGTGAAAGACAGTACTCCGGGACTGTGGAAAAAACAAACAAATTTAATATATCAATTAATATTTCCAAAGTCTTAAAAAATAAAAAGTACAAAAACCACTAAAAGCTCAAAAAGGGTCCAAAAGTTCAAAATAGCAGTCTTTCCGGGGGTTTAGTCTATTGCCTCTGGGTTGATAGATATTAAGTCTTTACCACAACCAGTTCCATGGTAGTATGGTCCATAAATAAATAATCAAAGTTCAAGAATATGTCAGAAGTTCATACAGTATAGTCTCTGTAGGTACTGGGCTTTTTAACGTTGCAAAACAAGTATAACCACGTACGGGTGTCTCTGGTTTAAGTGCAGTAGGCTCCTAAGCCCTCGGGTCACCGCATAAGAGGCCAAGTTCTTACTCTCCGTGGCTGCCACCTAACACCATGCTACTCTCACCCTTTTTGTACATTTACACCTTACCAGGTTCTATTAAACTTTACAACAACATATTTACATTTCACAGTTGATTTTACATTCTAATCTCTGTACCTTGCTGGTATCTGACCCTGGGTACTACACTCTGATCTGCGTAATGCTGGTGTTCTGGGTGTACTTAGCCTAATGGTGTGCGTGGACGTGTACCTACTTGGAGTGTCTGGTATTATTGCGGATGGAGATCTGACAGTAGGCCTGGCAAGCTCACTGGGACCAGGAATCGGTTCTTGCTCTTCAGGCTCGACTTCCAGTTCGTCATGTCTTGGGACTTCTGGTTGTACGGGTTGCGGTGTTGATTCAACCATTGGAGGGAAAGCTCCGTAGTAATTTGGCCATGTTTTGTGGAAATCTCCTAAGACAGTATGGAAAACTTTATCTTCTTTGACAGGTTGGACTTGAAAAGGTAAGGTTGCTACTGGTGTCTTCAGGGTTTGAGGACACGGTTTAAGATGGTCTCTTGACACAACTGCTGACGTTCTTCCTTTGTCTTTGCTGATTAGACACACTTTGGTATTGTCTAAATTTGATGGTAAGACTGTATATGGGGTGGTTTCTCACTGATTATATTTGTTGGTGCGTCTCTTTCTCTTGAGAACTTGCTCACCAGGTTGTAATGGGGTTGCTAGAGCATGTTGGTTAAAGGTTCTCTCTTGTCTTTCTCTAGCTTGCTGAAGACTTTTCTCTACGCACTCTTGTACTTGGCGATACTGCTGTTGACGTAGGGTATCCCAATTGGATTCTTCAACTTCCGCATCTGGTTTTAGAATTCCTATATCTATATCAATTGGCAGCTTACCGGGTCTTGCTCGCATAAGGTAGGCTGGGGTGCAGTTTGTAGAAGTCACCGGGACATGGTTGTAGTTGTCTACCAAATCGGATAATTTCTCTGGCCATTGATTTCTCTATTACTCTCTGGTAATGTTTTCAACAGGTCAATCACAATATGGTTCATCTTTTCCCATAATCCATTGGTTTGGGGATGATAGGCTGTCGTGCGGAACTTCTTACAGCTGTACATGTTGCAGAATTCCTGGAAAATCTCTGACTGAAAGGTTGGACTGCCAGGACTTGTTCCGGGTAGCCATGAGGTCTACAGAAATGCGTCTGAAATGCTTTCGCAGCTGTCTTCGCTGTCAGGTCCTTGACGGGTACCACAACTAAGAAGCGAGAGTAATGATCCACGATGGTTAAGGCATAGACGTAGCCTGACCGGCTTGGCGACAACTTGACGTGATCTAATGCAACTAACTCAAGTGGTTGCTTGGTTACTATGGACTGGAGTGGGGCTCTCTGTTGATCCTTTCTTCTGAGGGCCACATTTTCTACACCAATCTTCAATTGATTTTCTCATGCCAACCCAGTAGAATCTCTCACTTAAGAGCACTTCCAACTTCTTCCATCCAAAATGACCTGCACCATTGTGGTAGGCTTTTAAGACCATTTAGACGTCTCTCTTAGGTACGATAATCTGCCAAACCAACTCATGTGTTTTAGGGTTGGTGTGCCTTCTGCAGAGTTTCCTTTGGTAAAGGAACAACTTGCTTTTCTCTTTCCAGAGTTGTTGAGTCTCAGCTGGAGCATTCTGATTAGGGTACGCACCTTGTTGTGTAAGAAGTTCTTTCACTAGCTTCACAGCTGGATCGCTATCCTGAGTGTCAGCCCATCCATGGTGTGCTAACAGGTTGAGATTTGCATCCTGTTGTTTTTGGTAGATGCCAGGTTGATACTGTTCTATCTTAGAATGGTGAAAGGCCGGTAGTAGTGATGGGCGAGTCCTAAATTACTCGGAATCGCTTGACTCTAGCGAGTCCGAGCCTGGGACTCACTACTCGTTGCGAGTCTAGCGAGTCCAATGTTACTGAATGGGGAAGCGAGTAATAGCGAGTAATGTGCGATTTACAAATCGCAGATGTGTCTCGGAAGCTTCAGGCTCTATCTGCTACAATAGCTAAATCATGTTTAATAGGCTCCCACTGTCACAGCACAGTTAACTCTCTGCTTACCGGCGCTGCAACAAGAAGAAGAAGGAAGACAGAAGAGAGAAGAAAAAGAGAGAAGACCTGGGTCTTTGGAGGGATATGTGGTGGTAATAAAGTTGGAGTCCCTAATGGTGTCTGCGTCTTTATTTTTAATAAATAATTTTTCTCTGTGTGGTGTTTTTTTTAACCCTTTATTGGAGATTCTTAGTGGCCGGGTCAAACCTGGCCTGACATTAAGAATCTCGGGCTTATAACCAGCTTGTATAACAAAGCTGGTATTAACCCCTTTATTACCCAGCGTGCCACCGCCACCAGGGCCACTAGAAGAGCGGGGTTCAGCGCCAGAGGATGGTGCTTCAATAACTGCGCCATCTTCTGGGGCGGCTGCGGGCTGCAATTTGCAGCGGGGGGTGCCCAGAAAGCTTGGGCCTCCCTGCGCTGCGGATTCCAGCCCCCAGCTGCTTAGCTGTACCTGGCTAGACATAGAAATTCGCGGAGCCCCACGCATTTTTTTTTATTATTTCATGAAATTCATGAAATAATAAAAAAAAAAAGGGCTCCCCTATATTCTTGTGTCCGGCCAGGTACAAATAGGCACCTGGGGTTGGGGGCAGCCCGTCACTGCCTGCTGGTTCCGGCTGGTTCCAGAAATACGGCAAAGCCCACATCATTTTTTTTCTGAAAAATCAATAAAACAATCCTAAAAAAGGGACTGCATCTTTATTAACCCCTCGCCCATGGTCCAGGGGTTAATAAAGATGCAGTCCCTTTTATTTACATTGTTTTATGGATTTGTCAGAGAAAAATTTGATGTGAGCTTCGCCGTATTTCTGGAACCAGCCGGAACCAGCAGGCAGTGACGGGCTGCCCCCAACCCCCAGGTGCCTATTTGTACCTGGCTGGACACAAGAATATAGGGGAGCCCTTTTTTTTTATTATTTCATGAATTTCATGAAATAATAAAAAAAAAATGCGTGGGGCTACGCGCAATTTCTATGTCTAGCCAGGTACAGCTAAGCAGCTGGTGGCTGGAATACGCAGCCCAGGGAGGCCCAAGCTTTCTGGGCACCCCCGCTGCAAATTGCAGCCCGCAGCCGCCCCAGAAGATGGCGCGTTCATTGAAGCGCCATCCTCTGGCGCTGAACCCCGCTCTTCCAGCGGCCCTGGTGGCAGTGGCACGCTGGGTAATAAAGGGGTTAATACCAGCTTTGTTATACAAGCTGGTATTAAGCCCGAGATTCTTAATGTCAGGCCACGTTTGACCCGGCCACTAAGAATCTCCAATAAAGGGTTAAAAAAACACAACACAGAGAAAAATTTTTATTAGAAATAAAAAAAAAAAAGCCATTAGGGACTCCATCTTTAATTAAAAAAATCCTTTTCCGTCCGATGTAGTCCAAAACGCGATGTCCTCTCTGCTACATCCCTGTGCATAGATATAGATGTCTATGCACAGGGAATGAGCAGACTGAGAACAATCTCAGCTCTGCTACATCATCTCTGTGACAGACATTCATGTCTGTACACAGGGAGAGCAGGCGGGCTCTAGGACCCTGGAGCTGCAGCAGCCTGCAGGACCCGAGCCCGGCACAGAGCAGACAGCAGGACTCGTTACTGTGCGAGTTTCCCTGCGATTACTTGCACAGTAACGAGTCCAATGCAAGTCAATGGCAATCCTAGTTTTGTCAGAGTCTCTGACAAAACTAGGATTGCCATTGATTTGCATTGGACTCGTTACTGTGCGAGTAATCGCTGGGAAACTCACAGAGTACCGAGTCCTGCGAGTCCCTTACTACTCGCAGAGTAACGAGTCCTAGCGAGTAGACTCGCCCATCCCTAGCCGGTAGCTCAATTTCTTCCAGCTCCTCCGGTTCCTCTTCCCCGTCTGTCAGGTGTGGCATCTGGGATAGGGCATCTGCATTCCCGTTCTTGTGGCCTGCCCTATGTTTGATGACAAAATCGTAGGTAGACAGCCGGTCTATCCATCGCTGCTCCAATGCACCTAATTTTGCTGAATCCAGGTGGGTCAATGGTTTTTATCCGTGCTCCCAGTTCCACGTTGCTGGCATCCGTGTGCAGAATAAAGGGCTGATGGTAATCCGGATACGCCAGGATCTCTTCTCCTGTCAGCACACACTTTAGCTTTTTGAAGGACTCTTCCTTCTCATCACTCCACTGGAAAGGGGGATTCGGGGTTGAAGACCTTTTTGACTGTCCTACCTGGATGTCTTGTAGGGGAGCTGCTAACTTCGTGAACCCTCTGATAAATCTTCTGTAATTGCCTACCAGGCCCAGGAATTGCCTCACCTATTTCACATTAGTAGGTCTTGGCCAATCCCTTATCACTGTGACTTTATCAGGATCCGGTGCTACTCCCTCTGAACTCATGACATGTCCTAGGTGAAGGTGGCACTTGGATGGCTTGATCTTCATGCCATATCCGGACAAGGCTTCAAACACTTCTGCCATGTCTTGTAGATGTTGTTCATATGTCTTGGAGTAGACTATGACGTCATCCAGGTACAGGAGGACAGTTTCAAAGTTCTTATGGCCTAGGCAGCTCTCCATCAGGCGTTGGAAGGTACCGGGTGCGTTGCAGAGTCCAAACGGCATACAATTGAACTCACTGAGGCCCATCGGCGTAGTAAATGCTGTCTTCTTCTTGTCAGCCTCTGCCACAGGAACTTGCCAATACCCACTAGTTAGATCAAGGGTAGAAAAGTAGTTAGCAGATTTTAATGCGGCTAATGACTCCTCAATCCTAGGTAACGGGTATGCATCCTTGTGTGTAATGCGGTTGATCTGCCGGTAGTCTACGCACATTCTCATGGTCCGTCCTTCTTTTTAACTAACACTAAAGGCACTGCCCAGGGTCTACAACTGTTTCTTTTTACCCCTGCCGTTTTCATCTCTTTGAGCATGTCTTTGGTGGTTTGATAGTGAGCGGGTGGTAATATGCTATACCTCTCTTTTATAGGCTGATGGTTACCTGTGGGTATAGTGTGCTCTACCCCTTTAATTTGCCCAAAGTCTAATGGGTGTTTGCTGAATATCTTCTCATATTCTTTTACTACCCGGTATACTCCATGCTTTTGATGGGAAGGTGTAGAACTGGTGCCCACATGTAGCTTTTGGCTCCAATCCTCCAGCTTTTCCCTTGAGCCATTGTCATCCGCCTGACTTGACGGGTTCAAGGGCTCAACGGCTGTGATGGCATTGTTATCAACCGTGAATAATTTGGCCATGGTAGCATACTTCGGTATGGTGACCTCATCCTCCCTGCAATTTAGAAGGCGTAATGGCACTCTTCCCCGGTGTACCTCAACTACTCCTCTGGCTTTCAGTATAGTGGGCCTACTGTCTGAGTACACGGGTTCTACCAGGGCTTGATAGTCTTGCCCTTTAATGTCTATTGTGGCTCTACCACCAGACCAACATTTCAGCTTTGGGAGGTATTACAATGGGTATCAGGTCACTTACCCTTACACTGCTTATTTCACCTCCTGATATTTCTACCTGTTGTTTCAACATCAGGGCTGTTATTTCTTTTTGCAGACATCTCTGTTGCCCGACCTCCTGCTGTATACTTGGGGCTGTGTGTGGCCTCCTGATATATACTGGGGACTGTGTGTGGCCTCCTGCTGTATACTGGGGGCTGTGTGCAGCCTCCTTCTGTATACTGGTGATTGTGTGGGGTCTCCTGCGGCATACTGGGAGTTGTGTGTGACCTTCTGCAGTAAACTGAAGGCTATGTGCGACCTCCTGCTGTATACTTGGGGCTGTGTGCGGCCTCCTGCTATATACTGGGGCCTGTGTGTGGCCTCCTTGGGTATACTGGGGGCTGTGTGTGTGGCTTCTTGCTGTAATACTGGGGGCTGTGTGTAGTCTCCTGTGGTATACTGTGGGTTGTGTGCAGCCTTCTGCAGTATACTGGGGGCTGTGTTTGGTCTCTCGCTGTATAGTGGGGGCTGTGGGTGGCCTCCTGCTGTATACTGAGGGCTGTGTGTGGCCTCCTGCTGTATACTGGGGACTGTATGCAGGCTCCTGCTGTATATTGAGGGCTGTGTGCGACCTCCCACCGTATATTGGGAGCTATGTGTGGCCTCCTGCTGCATACTGGGGGCTGTGTGCAGCCTCCTTCTGTATACTGGCGATTGTGTGGGGTTTTCTGGGGCATACTAGGGGCTGTGTGTGGCCTCCTGCTATATACTGAGGGCTGTGTGTGGCCTCCTTAGGTATACCGGGGGCTGCGTGTGGCTTCTTGCTGTAATACTGGGGACTGTGTGTTGTCTCCTGATGTATACTGGGGGCTGTGTGCAGCCTTATGCAATATACTGGGGGCTGTGTGCGGCCTCTTTAGGTATACTGGGGGCTGTGTGTGGCTTCTTGCTGTAATACTGGGGGCTGTGTGCAGCCTCCTTCTGTATACTGGTGATTGTGTGGGGTCTCCTATGGTAAACTGGAGGCTGTGTGCGACCTCCTGTGGTATACTTGGGGCTGTGTGCGTCCTCCTGCTATATACTGGCAGCTTGCAATTAATTGGACTGTACTATAGTCTCGATTTTCCATGCTTTTCCATGCTGTAAATTAATAAAGAAATCTTTTTGGAACTAAGAACTTTTGATGCCGGACTTTTTTCATTACTGGGGGCTGTGTGCGGCCACCTTAGGTATACTAGGGGCTGTGTGTGGCTCCATGATGTAATACTGGGGGCTGTGTGTAGTCTCCTGCAGTATACTGAGGGCTGTGTGCAGCCTTCTGCAATGTACTGGTGGCTGTGTGCATCCTCCTTATGTATACTGGGGGCTGTGTGTGGCTTCTTGAAGTAATACTGGGGACTGTGTGTGGTCTCCTGTGGTATACTGGTATATTAGTGGCTGTGTGTGGCCTCCTGAAGTATACTTGTATTACTTGCTTGGGGCACATTCTTTGTGCATGGGCTAATATAGTTTCATAAATCTGATATATATACACATACAGTGCATTGTGAAAGTATGATCTTTTCAACCTTTTGCCACATTTCGGGCTTCAAACATAAAGATATACATTTAAATATAAATTTAAATTTAAACATTTTTGTGAAGAATTAACAACAAGTGGGACACAATCGTGAAGTAGAATGAAATTTATTGGATATTTTATACTTTTTTAACAAATATAAAAAAACTGAAAAGTGGGGCGTGCAATATTATTCGGCCCCTTTACTTTCAGTGCAGCAAACTCACTCCAGAAGTTCAGTGAGGATCCCTGAATGATCCAATGTTGTCCTAAATGACTGATAATGATAAATAGAATCCACCTGTGTGTAATCAAGTCTTCGTATAAATGCACCTTCTCTGTGATAGTCTAAGGGTTCTTTTTCAAGTGCAGAGATCATCATGAAGACCAAGGAATACACCAGGCAGGTCCGAGATACTGTTGTGGCAAAGTTTAAAGCCAGATTTGAATACAAAAAGATTTCCCAAGTTTTAAACATCTCAAGGAGCACTGTGCAAGTGATCATTATTGAAATGGAAGGAGTATCAGACCACTACAAATCTACCAAGACACGGCTGTCCCTCTAAACTTTCATCTCGAACAAGGAGAAGACTGATCAGAGATGCAGCCAAAAGGCCCATGATCACTCTGGATGAAATGTAGAGCTCTACAGCTGAAGTGGGAGAGTCTGTCTATAGGACAACAATCAGTCGTACACGGCACAAATCTGGCCTTTATGGAAGAGTAGCAAAGATATCTCAAAGATATCCATAAAAAGTCTCGTTTGAAGTTTGCCACAAGCCACCTGGGAGACACACCAAACATGTGGAATAAGGTGCTCTGGTCAGATGAAACCAAAATTAAACTTTTTGGCCACAATGCAAAACGATATGTTTGGTGTAAAAGCAACACAGCTCATCACCCTCAAAACACCATCCCCACTGTCAAACATGGTGGTGGCAGCATCATGGTTTGAGCCTGCTTTTCTTCAGCAGTGGGGAAGATGGTTAAAATTGATGGGAAGATGAATGGAACCAAATACAGGACCATTCTGGAAAAAAACCTGTTGGAGTCTGCAAAAGACCTGAGACTGGGACAGAGATTTATCTTCCAACAAGACAAAGATCCCAAACATAAAGCAAAATCTACAATGGAATGGTTCAAAAATAAACATATCCGGGTGTTAGAATGGCCAAGTCACAGTCCAGACCTGAATCCAATCGAGAATCTGTGGAAAGAGCTGAAAACTGCTGTTCACAAACGCTCTCCATCCAACCTCACTGAGCTCCAGCTGTTTTGCAAGGAAGAATGGGCAAGAATTTCAGTCTCTGTGCAAAACTGATAGAGACATACCCCAAGTGACTTGCAGCTGTAATCGCAGCAAAAGGTGGCGCTTCAAAGTATTAACTCAAAGGGGGCGAATAATATTGCACGCCCAACTTTTCAGTTTTTTATTTGTTAAAAAAGTTTATAATATGCAATAAATTTCATTCTACTTCATGACTGTGTCCCACTTGTTGATTCTTCACAAAATAATTTGAATTTATATCTTAATGTTTGAAGCCTGAAATGTGGCAAAAGGTTGGAAAGTTCAAGGCACTGTATATATGTGTATATACTGTATATATATACACATCATGTATGTTGGAAACTTTATTTACACACTGAAGGTATATTACAATGGGAAGAGCACATACATTATATACCCTTAATAAAAGTATTGAGAAATTGTATTAAAAAATTGAGAAAATGTATATTTAATGGCTAGGCTTACTTTGTTGATCTGTTAGAATATATTTATAATGCTTGTATTCAACTGCTGTTATGGTGTTTTGTTACATTCTCAGCTAAAATATATATATATATTTTTTCAGTGTAAAACAGATATTCAGACAGTAGAGTGTTCATATAGCATATAGACTAGGATAAATTGAAAAACTGTTCTTTGTGCAGACTCCTTTATGTAGGTGGAATTGTTATTTCTACATGGTTGAGCAAGTATGCCTGGAGGTTTTCAGAAATAAAAAAAAATCTCAAAAAAGACCCTCTTGAGCCGGAAATCTGTCTGTTTCATCCCATGGGGTCAGTTGGCACAGAGAGAGACTGACACAGTTTTTATTTTCTTTCAAGTCCGTTTCACTTCACCAAGAAGCAAAACAGGCGAATCTCAGCCTCGTGGGGTTTTTGTTAACAGTTTTACACTAAAAATGCAAACCATCCATTGTAGATTAGTGGCTTAATTTTAACAGCTGGATGTTTTTGCTAAAAACCCAGCTGTATGTCAACGTGTTTGCCAACTACTGAGTAAATATAGATTTTGTTTTGAGGTTTGGTAGGTAATAATTTGGAATTGCATCTGTTCCTAAAATCTCAGACTTTTTTCATAAAATACATTTATTTATTCTTTTATGGAGTCTTAGCATATAAATTATTATCATTATTTCTACATTTTTTTTTATTATTTTAGGTTTTATGTGTTTACTAACAGCAATGCCCTATGGAAAATCAATTTGTTTTTTAAATTTGTATTTATAAATGCTATAAGTAAATAAAAGATACCAGTGAATAGGATAACAGGTCAGAAGTAATAATAAGAGAAATACAATAAAAATATTATTATTATTATTATTAGGGATGAGCGAGTATACTCGCTACTATTCGGTATTCGCCGAATAGTAGCGGTATTCAGCTACTCACTACTTCCGAGTACACATAAGTACCTAAAACGTTCGCAGTGTATCTATAGATACACTGCGAAAGTAGCCTAAAAGTGATTAAAAGTTGTTAAAATTAATACAATTACATACTCACCTGTCAACGCCTGCAACGGGACCAGCAGAGAAGACATCCGATCGCTGGACAAGGACCTGTGACTACCAGCCAATCAGATGGCCGTAGTGATCTGGCCAATCGCTAGCTGGCCACCTGATTGGCCAGTTTGCAAGGTTTTAGTTGTACTGTCAGGATCTTGCAAACTGGCCAATCAGGGGGCCGCTAGCGATGACGTGGTTGTGAGTGGTGCCATCTGTTTGGCCAAATCGCTAACGGCCATCTGATTGGCTGGTAGTCACAGGTCCTTGTCCAGGATCGGATGGCTTCTCTGCCGGTCTCGTTGCAGGCGTCGGACAGGTGAGTATGTAATTTTATTATTTTTAAAACTTTTAATCACTTTTAGGGTACTTTCACAGTGTATCTATAGATGCACGCGAAAGTATTCATACTCGCTATACTCGCAATGAGTAGCGAGTACCGGTACCTACTCGTTGCGAGTATAGCGAGTACGAATATTAAGGTACTCACTCATCCCTAATTATTATTATTATTATTATTATTATTACCACTATTCATTATTATAGAGCCATTTATTCCATGGTTCTTTACATGTGAAAAGGTGCATACATAGACAAGTACAATCATTATGAGCAATACAAGGCGCACACAGGTACGGGATGGGAGAGGACCCTGCCCGTAAGGGCTCAAAGTCTACATAGGTGGGTGAGAATAACCTAGGAGAGGGTAGAGCTGGTTCTTCGGTGGTTCTGTAGACTGAGGATCATAGCAGGTCATAGACTTGTTGGAAGAGGTGGTTCTTCAGATAGCTTTTGAAAGTTTCTCTGGTAGGCAAGAGTCTGATGTGTTGAGGTAGAGAGTTCCAGAGTATGGGGGAAGCATGGGAGAAATCTTGCATGCGGTTGTGGGAAGAAGAGATGAGTAAGGAGTAGAGAAGGAGATCTTGAGAGGATCGTAGGTTGTGTGTTTTCAACATTTTTTAATTTTTTCAAAGTACCATGTTTTCAAATTATAGAAAATAGAGCTTTTCCAGCATAAAACTGTCTTATTATATAAAATATATGGGGTGAAAAAATCAGTAACAGCATGGTTGTAAAGCATTATCAAACTACAGGACACTTATTATGTGATGTCATTCATAAGTACCTACATGAGCATATTTTAAAAAGTATTAAAGTGGTAATTGATGTAAATAATTTATTTCATTTTCAGAAAGAAATTATCTCCCATGATTTTTCAAGCCCAAGGCAGACACAATGCATATGAGAGTTGCATGGCCAAATTTTGTTCAAAGCCCTACTTGAGATTTAGCCAATAAAAAAGGCTATGGGCATTTTGAAAAGCTTAATATTCAGATTGCCAAGCCCTCATGTATAAACGCTATTTGTCAGAAAGCAAAAAGCACATTATGAATTTAATTATTTTCAAGTTTGTAGTTAGAAGATACAGATCTCTCCAGAATAATCACTTATAATACACATGCACAGATCATAAATGAAATCCAATGTTTATTAATATACATTAAATTACATATTAAAAATTTATCCAGATTGGCAGTGTGAGGATCTGAGGTTCTGGGTTGTAATAATCAGCTAGGCAGTTAACAGTTAAAGGACTTATCCGGCTTAAATCAATCTTTACAGTATTGGGCTACACAGATGCAAGTAGATAGATGGTAATTACCTACCTGATCTGCTGTAAGTCCTTCTCTCATGTCAGCACCTGTCTTAGGCCCCTTTCACATCAGCGTTTTTTTTAAATCGCGGCAGATGCGGTGAAAAAAACGCATCTGCCGTGATTAACGCAATAACCGCGACACTTGCGGCACAGTTGCGGCAAGCCCCATGCAATGTCTATGGGGCTTGCGGTAAGGGTGCGGCAGGTGCGGTTTCGGCACTTGCCGCAGGTGCGGCCGCAAAAAAACCGCAGTCAGCAGCGTTTTTTTCGCTGGCCGCACCTGCCGCAAGTGCCGAAACCGCACTTGCCGCACCTGCCGCACCCTTACCGCAAGCCCCATAGACATTGCATGGGGCTTGCCGCAACTGTGCCGCAAGTGTCGCGGTTATGCGTTAATCCGCAAGATGCGTTTTTTTCACCGCATCTGCCGCGATTAAAAAAAAACGCTTATGTGAAAGGGGCCTTAGAGCGGTCACATGACCTCTCCTGCAGTGATTTTGCTGCTTCCTGTGATGTCACGTCCCGACCACACAGCATTAGCTTATCCCCCCCCTGTACACAGCATCACAGCCCAGTCACTGTGAGTGACAGCCAACTCCCCTCTGCTAACCCAGCCCATGTGTGCTGAGTAGAGAGGAGCAGTTTGGCCATGTGCACATGTTGAGTATTTGATGAGTTTTTTACCTCAGGATTTGTAGCCCAAACCAGGAGTGGATAATTAAATACAGAAGTGGTCCAGGTATTTCTATTAGACCTTTCCTCTGATTGCTCCACTCCTGGTTTTGTCTACAAATTCTGAAGTAAAAAACTCATCAAATACTCAGCGTGTGCACATGGCCTTAGAGGAGGATTGCATGGACACTGCAGGTACACAGAGCAGCTCCCAGACAAGTGCCTCTGTGTGCAGTGCCTGCTCTCACCCAATTTTCCCTCCTTGCACTTACAGGTCCATTGCTGTAGGAGTTGCTTGCTGGACCCTGTTTGTGTAATAATGATGAGTTGTTTGTGAATGATATTTCACTGCTGTTGCTGTGAAGTGTCGGCTCTCTACAGGGAGCTGAGCCAATTTATTTTTTTTTTTAACCCCCTGACTGCTGGAGCTGGGTACTGGGAGAAAAGCAGGAATTGCAGTGCTAGCTGTGCAATTGTGAGGACTTGTGGGGCTTCTCCTAAATGCAAGCTTACATTCAGTCATTGGCTCCTTGGTGCTCATGATCTGTGATATCATTTAGGTTCTTTTGCTTTTTTGCTGGCACAATATATAAAGTGTCAATGCCTCAGATAAACTGACAGTTTTATTTCAGAGTTACTGTATATACTCGAGTAATGTAATGGGCACAATGCAGGGAATTTATTGAGTTCTGATCAATAGGACAAGAAGTCACAGAGTCCTGGCCAATCAGGGTGCAGTGTGTGTGCAGAGAGGAGTGTGGAGGGGGAAGAGGGGTGTACAGGGGGTGGTGATCAGCACAGGCTGTAAGAAGGATAAAAAAAAGACCCAGGAAGCTACCTAATCATGAAATGGTGCATGTAAACATCCAACATGGAGGCACTGAACACCGAAATTAAGAAAATGAGGGAGGCTTTTTTAATAAAATTCAGCACAGATTAGCTTTTTATAAATAACAAGTTTTGTAGTCGGATAGGTCCTTTAAACAATTTTTGTTTATTTCATACACTGTCTTACAGCAACTCCAGGTAGATGGCAACAATGTGCTGCCTCCAGTCCACAAGATCTCAAACCAGGATCAGTAGCTCTACTGACCAAGCATCAGGAAATCCCCCAATGTCTCTCAACTTTTGGTTGACCCACATCTTTGGAATATCTCACTAGTATAGTGAGAGAAAAAAAAATTGGAAATTGTGTTGCCATGTTTCAAGACCGTAATATTTTTATGCATGTAGAATATTATCTTCTCCTTGTGAAGAGCTTCTATCTGAAGTTCCACTTCTTCGGTGATACCTAGAATGGGGTCGTTTAGGGGTCTTCTATTGAATGAGGTGATAAGGGAGCTACAAAGGAGTCACTGGAATCCCAAATCGATTGACCAAGGCTTGTTGGATGAAATTTCCTGCAGAACCAGAGTCCAAATAGGAAATCTCCAAGAATTGCACCTCTCTGGAAGACACCTGTATAGACACAGAATGAGAGAAGGATCTTACCTGGCCTAGGAGGAGGATTGCAGTTAGTCTTAGTGGATGCTAGTCAAGTAGATATATAGGTATGGTATACTGATAACTAGTCAAATTGATATATAAAGCATGGTATAAAATTATCACATTAATATTCAATGCGCATACATTAGCTATAAATATCTCTTCATGATGTGATAAATTGAAAGAGCCAAGCCAGCGTTCCATCCGCCCGACACATGTTTTGGTCATACAGGACTAGCTGCAATCCTTTGAACAGTATTAAGTGTCTTACACTTTTTAAGCATAATACATAATAGTTTACCAGTTTTTGAGGGATTTTATGTCCACGCATAAAGCATTAATGTGATAACACTATACCATGCTCTTTATTGTCTTGGAGGTGATTACACAAATTTACGGTAGTGCCACTCTCACATGTATGTTAATCGTGTTTCACCTATTCACCAGTTCTTGTTTTTCTCTTTGTAATTTAAGAACAATAAAATTTGGCATAATTTTTGGCCGTCAGACCGTTTGTTGCCATTCTTTTCTCTAATTGAAATAGGCTTTAGTAGTAATGTGGCAGATACTTGGCAGGTTCTATGCAGACATGACAGGCTCTGTGCAGACTTGGAAGACTCTGTAGAGAGACAAGATGTTAGTGACATTGGCCAAGAGCAAAGGCAAGGGGACCTGTGAACTAGCAATGCTATTAATGGCTACAGATGTTGCTCAGGCACCTTCCTTCAGGGGAGGATACCTTATATACACAGAGCCTCTCAGAAGTAGGAAGAGAGGCATTTTCTGGTTAGGATATACCAGCCCTTTAAATCAGAGGAGATTGTGGTGCACAGTTGCGGAAGCCCTGCATAGTGAATGTAGGCTCCAGAAGGAGTACACAGCCAGATCATTAGGAGAAAGCGTGGAACTGCTGAATTGGTGAGTACCCAGTGTGGGAGACAAAGGACAGACAGACCAAGGAGAGCCACGTACTGGGTACTGATTTCCCTGCCTAGTGGAGACCATCCTCACAGCAAACAGGTGTAGATTTCCTGATGAAGAAGTGGGATTATGCTTTGGAACGCGTAGAACAGGGGTCTCAAACTCGCGGCCCGCGGGCCGCATGCGGCCCCTGGGGCTTCCCTATGCGGCCCCCGGCACCTTGGACAATTGACCATGCTGATGGCGGTCCAGTGCATGGGGCCGCCGCGGTCTCTGCTATAATATGACTTCCGGCCACTTCACTCCGATGCTCGCTCTGCCCCTCTGTAAGTTCAATGCAAGCCGCAGTCAGCCAATGAGAGGCCCGCAGGTGACGTCATACACCGAGGTCACCTGCGGGCCTCTCATTGGCTGACTGCGGCTTCCATTGAACTGGCACATCAGCAGAGCGAGCGGCAGAGTGAAGCGGCTGGAAGTCATATTATAGCAGAGACCGCGGCGGCCCCATGCACTGGACTGCCGCCAGCATGGTTAGCAAAGCAAAAGTGTGTGTGTGTGTGTGTGTGTGTGTTTAATGTGTGAGTGCCTGTGAGTGTGTCTGTGAGTGCCTGTGAGAGTGTGAGCCTGCCCGTGAGAGTGCCTGTGTGCCTGCCTGTGAGAGTGCCTGTGTGAGTGCATGTGTGCCTGCCTGTGTGCCTGCCTGTGTGCCTGCCTGTGTGCCTGCCTGTGAGAGTGCCTGTGTGCCTGCCTGTGTGCCTGCCTGTGAGAGTGCCTGTGTGCCTGCCTGTGTGCCTGCCTGTGAGAGTGCCTGTGTGCCTGCCTGTGAGAGTGCCTGTGTGCCTGTCTGTGTGCCTGCCTGTGAGCCTGCCTGTGAGAGTGCCTGCCTGTTACCCTGCCTGCCTGCCTGTGAGCCTGCCTGCCTGTTAGCCTGCCTGCCTGCCTGTGAACCTGCCTGTTAGCCTGCCTGCCTGCCTGTGAACCTGCCTGTTAGCCTGCCTGCCTGTGAGCCTGCCTGTTACCCTGGCTGCCTGCCTGTGGGCCTGCCTGTGAGCCTGCCTGTGAGCCTGCCTGCCTGTGAGCCTGCCTGTGAGCCTGCCTGCCTGCGTGCCTGCCTGTGTGCCTGCCTGTGTGCCTGCCTGTGTGCCTGCCTGTGTGAGTGCCTGCGAGTTTGTACAGAAGTGTGTGATTATAACAGAAGCGCAAGAGCACAGGAGGCACACGTTTAATTACCTTTAATATACCACAACACGTTTCCACGGCAGTCCGCCGTCTTCATCAGGTGGATTTACGTGATGAAGACAGCGGACCGCCGTGGAACTGCATTGTGGTATATCAAAGGTAATTAAACGTGTGCCTCCTGTGCTCTTGCGCTTCTGTTATAATCTCACACTTCTGTACAAATATCATATCCCCATCCTAGGGTTGCAGCAGGAGCAGCTGTGAACCAGAGTCACCGCTAACAGAATCCAAAGGACCTGGGGTGACATAGCTGAGAACATCACAGGGTCAGGTGACCGGCTTGCTCGAGTCACCTGACTGGAAGAAGGAGCTGCTCGTGGAGGAAACCCCGAATGCTGGAGTCCGGAGCCATCCACTGCGATACGCCAAGGTTGTGCAGGGTTGCACAACCTGCAAAGGTGAGATGCGAACCCCCACATTTGTTATTGTCGCCCCCACTAGACCACCAGGTACCGCTCATCGGTTGTGGTTCCCCCCCCCCTTTGTTCCACATGAGTGACAGTGAGTGAGTGTGTTAGTGTGTGCGTGAGTTAGTGTGTGCGTGAGTTAGTGTGTGATAAGAAGGCAGACCAGGTTGGGGACATCAGTAAAAAAGGGGTCCAGCATAGGGGACATTACTGTACTATGGGGGTGAGGATGGTGACACCACTACAAAAGGGGCCAGAATGTGGACATTACTACACTGTGGGGGCCAGGATGGGGACATCACTACAAAAGGGGACCAGCATGGGGGACATTACTACACTATGTGGGCCAGGATAGGGACATTACTACACTATGGGGGCCAGAATGGAGGACATTATTACAAAAGGGGACCAGCATGGAGGACATTATTACAAAAGGGGACCAGCATGGGGAATATTACTGCAAAAGGGGACCAGGTTGGGGATATTAGTACAAGAGGGGGACCAGTATGGAGACATTACAACAAGAAAGGGACCAAGATGGGGACATTACTACAAGAAAGGGGTCAGGATTTTGACATTACTACATTGAGCAAAAATATCTGGTATTACTAAAAGTGTCACTTAGGCTGCTTGCACATCAGCGTTTTGCGCTGTTCACGGCAGTTGCAGTGAAAAAAAACCCAACTGCCGCGATTACCGCATAACGGCCGCGATCGTGGCACACTTGCGGCAAGCCCCATACAATGTCTACGGGGCTTGCGGTAAGTGTGCGGCAGGTGCGGTTTCGGCACTTGCGGCTGGTGCGGCCGCGAAAAAAACGCGGTATGCAGCGTTTTTTTTTGCAGCAGCAAGTGCCGAAACCGCACCTGCCGCACACTTACCGCAACCCCATAGACATTGTATGGGGCTTGCCGCAAGTGTGCCACAATCGCAGCCGTTATTCTGTAATCGCGGTAGTTGCGTTTTTTTCACCGCTACTGCCGCGATCAGCATTTACCGCTGATGTGAAAGCAGCCTTAGCGCTACAAGCAATGCGGCCCCCCGATATCAATATTTTTCTATGTGCGGCCCACCAACCCAGCTGAGTTTGAGACCCCTGGCATAGAATAAACCACCATATGCTACAGTGATCACTTTAAAATGGATTATTTGGCAGCAGTGTGGATTTGATACCACTTTTCCTGAGACACTGCAAAGGCAGAGCAGGTGGCGGAGCAGTGACACGGCATCAGAGCAGTCTGAGAGAGAATTCAAGAGCAGTCACAGAAGGTACCATGGAAATTGTTTAGCTGTGACCACGCTGATGTCTCCACTCTCACAGCCGTGGCTCCCATGGTACATTCTGTGTGTTTTGGAGGCAGCGAGTAGTCATATCTTCTAATGTCACCACTCAAGCCAATAGATGTAGCAGAGATGTGGATTGTTGTGGGACATCTTGGGGATTACATTGGAACTGAAGGGCTGTTTTCCAGGTTAATACATTGGTGAAAGAGGGTGTATGTGTTTTTATATCAAATAAATGATTTTTCTGAGTTTGTGTTTCTTCTTTTGATGTACAGTATATTTACAGTATACATTATGATGAAGTATTCTTACAGTCGAGTACAGCAATTAATGCATCATCAAAATTGGTGATGTGTTAAAATCTTATTTCACCTGGTATACTGTATGTGGTATCATTATGTCCTTAAAAAATATTAATTAACCCTCTCATGACATGTGCCATACAGCACAAGTTGGAGGAAGGTGTATGGAGCAGCTCACAGGGTCAGCCCGCCCCATATTCAACAGGTAATGGCTTTGTATGACAGCCTGAATCTGCCTCCAGCACAAAATTCTGACTGCAGAATTTACTATGCGTTAGTGTTGGGGCATGCTATTTTAAGTGCCCATTAGTGTGTCCAAGATGTGATTACAGATATCCGATGGGTTGTTATGACATCAAGGGGTTTTCTGGGGGGTGGTCTGCATGGAGGGAAGTAGAGAGGGGGCCGTAGAGAGCACAGGGGGCAGAGTGAGCATAGAGAGAGCAAAGAGGGGCAGATATAGTACAGAGAGACCACAAAGGGGTGCAAAGAGAGCACACCTGGGGCAGAGAGCACAGAGGGGGCAGAGAGAGTGCAGAAGGGGGCAGAGAGTGATGGGAATGCATAGAAATGCACAGAAATGCACTAAAACACACATGTTTTTTACATGTGGATTTTCCACAGCTAATGTAAGTCTAAGGGAAAAATCTGAACACAAGACTTAGCATACCCACAGGATAAATTGGAAAGTTGTGTATCTGAAGCATGCACCACAGGTCACTTTGCAATGAGTATTACAAAAAACCCGGGGGAATGAAATTTCTATAAATCCCATCCACTAAGAAATGTAAGACGCTGTGTTTTTGATGCAACTCTGGCGCCCCACTGGTCGGGATGCCACAGAGGGGTACTGCACCCATAAAAGAGTGTGTAGTATTCCTGTGGCTGAGAAATTGGGATGCTGCATAAAGGACCTTCATTACACGCATCTACACACACTCTAGGTAGGGGACCGTGGTTGGACCCGCTGTAGGGAGGACCCAGTCCCATGGTAGGAGAGACAGGGTAGAAAAGTGTGTGGGTGAGAGATTAGACAGTTAGACAGTGTGTAAGGAAGAGCTCCATTGGAGAGCGAGGAGTAAGCGATAGCAGAGGAGTCGTCAGGACTGAAGGGGACCTTAATGGTACCAGGTATTGCGGTGTGCACGAGTCCGTACGAGGTACGATAACCATCCAGAGGGGTTCAGTCCTGGAACGGAGGACCGGCTTCGAGAGCGGTACGGGTATTCACCCCCAAGCCGACGTACCGGAGGCCCGAGCTTCTTTAAGAAGTCATGGCCTACACCCGGCGCACCCAAGAAAAGGCAACTAGAGGATCCCGAGGACTCGGAGGAGAGTCACTCAGTTAGAGAGGATCCGAGGGAGCTGGCTTCAAGCTCTGCGCATAGAGCCGCTAAGGGAGACATAAGCGAGTGCACAAAGGAATCAGACAGGAACAGGAGGCACTCCACTGAGGGACCCAAGTGCGACATCCTAACTTCCAGTGACTACCCAGGCCAGGCAGACCCAAAAAGACTGTGTGTAAAGAACTGCCAGTAAACCCGTTGCAAGTTATAAACTGTGTGTTGTACTTAATTCATCTGCGCCTGAGGGGCCGCTGACTGCAGCATATGAAAAGCAAGCAACACGGCCTGGTGTAAGTTGTGCCCCATGGTAAATAAAAGACTGATCCACATCTCCCATCATCCATAACTGCCCCAGGAATCTCGCTACGGGGAGCGAAACCACCTTGCTACTTCACTATCACCCCGGAGTGCAACATCGGTAACCTTACCGGAGCCATAGGTGGCGTCACAAGTCACTACTCCTATTATTTTTATTGACTATTCCTCTTTTTCAGTGACCACCAGGGCCACGAGACTGGGCAACAGGCCCCGTGACATTCCCAGTAAATCAACTCCTGGCACGGGGCCCCCACGGCCCTGGGGCGGGTCACAACAAAAATACACAGCATGAAAAACTCACTAAAAACAAAACTCATCATATGCTCAAAGACGTCATCTGCCTGCAATAATGCTCAGCTTCAGAGCCTGCTTCAAAGATAGGTATCCAACATGATGAAATAGTATGTCTGTACGGATAAGCAATAGAAACAGCTGCCTACAGATGGATGTCTTTTTTTTTTAATGTAGACTTCAGTTTGCTAAGTTACATGCACATGCTGAGTATTGTAACCCAAAACTAGGAGGGTAAAAATCCAGAAGTGATGACCTGTTCCTATTATACTTTGCATCTGATTGTGCCACTCTTAGTTTTGGCTACAAATTCTGAGGTAAAAACTTCACCAAATACTCAACGTGTGCACACATGGCCTTAGTATGTCTAACCATATTTTAAAGGCTCAATCGGTGATAGATTATTTACTTATAATGTAGTTAGGTAAAAATGGCTTCTTTGCAAGTACAACAGTATATTCTGATAATAGCTGTCTTCACCATGTCTGTATTTTTCATCCACTCCTGGTTTTGACTTACAAAAACTGATGTGATAAACTGACCAAAAACTGAAAATGTGAACGTAGCCTAATAGAGTAGTGTGTCAGTTCATTAATGATAATTATTTGAAGTACTTAAGGCGTAAGCATCGTTTTCTTTTTTTCTCATAAATTAATAGTATACATAAAATAAGCAAATTCTCAACTTCGGGCTACAATCTGTGTTCAGTGTATAGAGATTTATATATTACTGATATTACAGATGGCAGTTACTGCTGACAAGATACTGTTTTAAAGGGAACCTGTCACCTGGATCTAAGCCCCTACACTATCACTACCTGTCCCTGCACCTTCCTAGCTGCTCCCTATCTATCCCTCTCTGAGCTAAATCCGCCCTATAAAACAGCTGAAAAATAGCTTATAACTTACAGAAGTCCCTGAGGCTGGGGACTGAGAAGGCGGGCCCAGGCTCCATTCTGCCCCTCCTCGATGCAGCAGCACATGCCCCGCTGAGCGGCATTATTGTTTCTTCATCACCGCCTCCTCCATTTGGAATCTCCTGCCTGCTTTACACTTATCATGTTGTGGTGATGTGACCTCGATGTGTCCCCTGACCGGGACACAGCATATGGGAGATTGTATCTTCTGCTCGGTAGCAGCACACACAGGGTTAGCTGCTGCTGGTGCTGATTGAAAGCACTGATGCACAGGTGTGCAGGTGAATAGGAGATGATATGAGCTGCCCTGGGCTGTGGGGAGGGGGTGGAGTGTGTCAGGACAGCAGCAGGAGCTGCTGTGTACAGAGCTGTGTGAAGATTTAACACAGCCTGTGAACTCTCTCAGAGTAGACGTTCATGAGGCTAATGAGCAGACGGTGAGGAGAGAAAGGTTGTGTGCTGACCTAACAAAGCCTACCCGGGGGAAGGTACAGAGCTTCTATATCAGCTGTTGGGATTGTATGAGGTTGTATTGTATGAGGCTGTACTCGACTGCGCCCCAGAACCTGGAGGTCTGTGAATACCTGAACTGTGCCATTAAACTGTGTGCTGTGTGAGTAAATACTTGAGTCACTGCCTTCTGTTGTGCCAATCATAACCGCTACCTTACAATGTAAAGCGGGTGGGAAATTCCAAATGGAGGAGGTGGCGATGAAGAAAGAATAACGCCGCCCAGCGGCTGCATCGAGGAGGGGCAGAATGGAGCCTGGGCCCGCCTTTTCAGTCCCCAGCCTCAGGGACTTCAGTAAGTTATAAGTTATTTTTCTGCTGTTTTATAGGGCGGATTTAGCTCAGAGAGGGATAGATAGGGAGCAGCTAGGAAGGTGCAGAAACAGGTAGTGATAGTGTAGGGGCTTAGATCCAGGTGACAGGTTCCCTTTAAAAGGGAAGAGTGGTGAAGAGGGAGGGGTTATAGACTTAGCCGCTCCTTCCCCTTCACTCCTTTTTGC
The DNA here is from genome assembly GCA_033576535.1 of Allobates femoralis. Lineage (NCBI taxonomy): Eukaryota > Metazoa > Chordata > Amphibia > Anura > Aromobatidae > Allobates > Allobates femoralis. The sequence goes on along the minus strand of JARQOC010000004.1, from coordinate 405,773,804 downwards.
ATAGAATCTTAGAAAAAACAGCTGACATCTTCTATCTCAGTCATTTAAACAATGAATTTACTGAAGATATCTTAAAAAGTGAGAATTTTGAGAATGAAAGATCAGTTCTGGGGGAGAAGAAGCGGATTTCTTTGATATGAAAATAAGCAACTTTGTAATATATCTCACAATTGATTTTTGAAATGAAGAATAAAATGACAGCAATGCTTTAAGGTCCTCTTGTTGTAATGTGACGTAACTAGAGCTACTGCTGAATTCACAAATATATGTTTAGATATGTAGACTATATGTAACCCCTCGTAGACTCTACAATCAGTTGACTTAAGTGGGTATTCCCATCTGCATCTTATCTAAATATGTAGTAGGTGCAATAATAAAAGTATTAGTAAATACTTCCAATTAGAAATGTAGTATAGTTCACATGATTAGCCATGTCTCTTAAGTCATGTGTAGGACATTGCAGCTTAGATATCCAAGGTTTAGACTGTATAGTTGCTTGTGGTCATAAGCATGGATACTTAAGCAACTGCAATGCATTGCACATGAAGTAAAGGACAAAGCTAATCAGGAGAAGTATACCACATTTATTATTATTTGCTACTATTGTTATAATTATTACACCTACTATTTATTGGGATGGGATCTTGGAGATGGGAATACCCTTTAAGCTTTAAATCCACTTAGACAGAGCTATAGGTTGAACTCAATACCAGTAAATGTGGGGAGAGCATTACCCATGCTCATTTCTATGGCATATGCAACACTAGGGTCTTAATGGCAGATTAGAGCTCATTCAGACATCAGTTTACGGCTAGGGTTACACATAAGCCCTGGATCCATTATTGGTATCAGTTTTTCCACTTTTGTGTTCTAAGTCCAAAAACTGATGCCAAAAATGGATGCTGCACTCAAGTGTGACTACAATGGTGTCAGTATTTTTACAGGACTCAAAAAACATTGCAAGAAACATTTTTGGGTGCAGTAAAGACGGATCCGCTTTTTTAACATGGGGCCCTATGGGAAAACGGATCAATTTTTTAGAACATCAGTTATTGAAAACAAGGGAAAAAACTGATAGCCATGTGTGACCCTAGCCTTCATATGAGTTTTTATCTCTGGTTTTCACGAATATAACTTGTATAATAATTTACTAATAAATTTTGTAATTTCAAGCATCTTTTTTCTTCTTTTGGTTGACCACTTTGGCTTTAGTACCCTATAGTAGTGATGAGCGAGCATGCTCGCCGCTACTCGGACGAGTATCCTGATACTCGGGATGCTTGGCGAGCACCGAGTACCGCCGAGATGCTCGGACTCATCACTAATCATTATCGATGTGACACAAGTATACAGCTCCCTTCAGTGCACAATGTGAGCTGGCACCTCACAGAGAGCAGATTGATTGTTATGGTCCCTCTAGGGGGCACAGCAAGGTGTTGTATGCTGCGTATGCTGTGACGATTTGAAATAGCCCACCACCCACCCTTTCCAGAAACACTCGGCTTATAGCCGGATGTCTGTGGGCGGAGCCTATTACTCATTGACTTGCATTGGGCGCGGTGCTTGGTTGAGCACCCGAGCATCTCGAGATGCTCGACCCGAGCATCGAGCACCCAAGCATTTTAATGCTCGCTCACCACTACCCTTTAGTTGTTGGTTTTTGGTAAATTCATAATCCCACAGTCCATTATGTAGTGTATGAATTATGTAACATGTGAAAATGGACATGTGAAAAGACCCATACATTTTTATAAGTACAAGTACTATCCATAAAAAAAACATGGATAGCTCTCATGTACAAAAAACTGAGTCCTTACTTTAAGTGCCGCTTTTCATAGATGTGTGCAATGTATTCCATTAACGAAGCAGAAAACAATTCTAATTAGCTAAGGCTTACTTTGTATATATTGGGGAGCGCCATCAGTGCTCATCTAAGCTGTTCATACAAGAATAGATTTATCGTTGTGTCTCCTATTAGTAAATAACAATCCATGGCTTTCATTATACGTGAGGGGGTTTGTTCATTTTTTTCCACAGCGTTGTCAGTGCTTTATTACGCCGCTGAATCTGATTGTTGTGACCTTATACTCATTAACATTACTCTCGCTGCAAGAGTTTATTCTGGTAGTTTTAAAGCACATGACCTCTACAGAAATAAAGCAAAGGCCACCAGCGACATTCTGTTCAAGGGGAATCGATAAAGCAAACAGCTGACAAATCTCTCATATTAAGCACTTTGACAGCTTGCAGCTCTCTGCACATATTCAATTCATAGTTATATCACCTACTTTAATATAGAGATTTTTTTCTATACAGTGATGCTACTGGCATAGAAAATGGAAATGTTACAGGATCGGAGCTCAGGAAATAAATAACGTAAAGCTCTCCAATTTCGTATTCGCTTAACAAATCTGTCACTCAGATTCCCATGGCATCCAGGCTGTAACACATAAACTACATCACATTATGGCTGACAGCATTTCCCTGAATTAATTCGCCAATTCTTTGTTTATATGCCTTGGTTGATTGAATTTTTTTTTTTCCTTCTCTTAAAATGTCTTATTTTATTTTCTTAGTTCGGGACACCTGTCTTAATAGAAAATATCACAGAAGAGCTTGATCCAATCTTGGAGCCGGTACTGCTGAGACAGACATTTAAACAGAATGGAGTGGAATACATCCGGCTCGGGGAGTCTGTTATTCATTACAGCAGGGATTTTAAACTCTATATGACCACCCGCCTTCGAAATCCTCATTACCTTCCTGAAGTGTCTGTCAAAGTATGTTTTCCTCCTGCTATCCACTGAACAAGGAAATTATAGGAATTAGTAAAATTGGTGGAAATGCAAATACATTGGGGATAATGAATGAAGTGCTGTGAAGTTATAATTGGACTGTGGAATTGTTTTCCCATTTCTAATAGTATTATTCTCGTATTTATGTGGATGTCAAAATAATACAGCTGTGCAATAGCACAGACAGGATGGGAGAGGGTTTTTTCTAATTAGATTTTAGAGCTGGTATTGCTTTTCACAGCTAGCTGCTTCTTTTAGCAGATAATACAGTGAAAACATGATCATTTACCAAGGACTGGATATTCTGTCTTGCGTGGATACACATTAAAAAGCTGTACTATATTGTTGAACAGCCTAAAATATTATGACTATACACTATAATGTTTTACTTAATTGACTGCAAGCTAATCCTTGTGAATGTATGTAAAGTGTATTTACAGCAATATTAGACCAAGCAATTGAAACACTGTAGAATAATGTATGTTCTTTCTGTCTTTGCTAAGAAATCTTTATCTTCTCTAGCAGTAATTCAGTAGCTAAGTAACCAAAGATAATTATAATTTTCTATAAGGAAACAGAGTTCTTGGTTTTGCAAGTGGGAGTCAGACTGCCAGGATCTGTATAACGTTTACACCAAGGCTGGTTTCACACTGGCATTTTTCGCCATCAGTGTGAATTCATCACTAATTGGATGCACCACATCAGTTTTCAGCTCCATTGACTTTTAATGGTGACGGAGACATTTACAGATGAATCCAGTTGTGTCCAGTTTGCCCTGGACTCGGGTGGATGCAGGTGTTCACAGATTTTTCACAGAGACAAAATTTGAATCTTGTTGCGATTTTGGTCTCCGTGAAAAAAACTGTGATGCCTCGAATCCACCTGGATCCAGGGCACAACGTGTAAAATCTGAATGGGTGCCTATGCAACACGGAAACATTCAGACTCTGGATCTCGGTGGATCTGGATTTCCGGTCCGTGTTCTATGAACTGCACATGTCCAGAACGCGTTGTAAATGACACTCCCCCTAGGGGCATCCAGTTTGTCATTGCAGGGGAATCCGTGGACATGCACAATTTTCCTGCTTTACCCGATTCCAATTATGCTAGTTGAAATCATCCTAAATGGGTGCTCCACAATTTTTCCTTGCAGATCCTGTTCAAGTCCAAATGGTGTGCAGGAAATGCAAGAGAAGTCCTTAAATATTACTGGAAATTATATTTCAGTCCCTGCACATTTAGTATTGTGAAATGTGATTCTGCCCCTGTATTCTCAGGATTAGCAGCGGTCCCAGAGGTTGAACCCCCAATCTCAACTTGAGATGCAAAACATTCAGCTTACATGTAATAAAGAAGTAGCAGTTCACTCACCTGTTCCCCCTCTCCGATGCTCCTTGACCCTCAGCACGGATTCCAACTGGCTTGCTGCTGTATTCAAACCAAATCCAAATATCCAGCAAGGATATGAGCCTGCACTTCGAGCTCCTCATAAAATCTACAGTTATTTTGAACCAGGTTAAAAACAGATTTCCATTGCACATTAAACCATACAAGTCAGTACATCATGATGAGGCAGTGCGTTTCAGCTATCTTGTAGCTTTATTTATGATCTCAGTTCTAGTCACAAATTAAAAGTTTGAAATATTCCTCAAAACAGGCTGGATAGATTCTAATTAATTGACTACATCGGATTCCTTCATGCTGGTTCCTGTTCTGGATCCTCAGGAAAACAATCAGTTATCCTTAGTGAGGTGGATTAATGCATTCTAATCACACAATTCTCATCCTTCTTCCAATACAAGTTTTCTCTCTACCTCTCTCACTCTCTCTCCCACAGTATTGAGGATGTTCATAGCTAAATTCTGTTAAGAAGACTTGACAATTGCTGGTAACAGACTCTCTCCATCCAATCTCATTCAGCTAGAGCTATTTTCCAAAAAGGAATGACCAACAATTTCAACCTGTAGATATAGAGATTTGGTGGAAACATTCCCCAAAGGACTTGCAGCAGTAATTGCAGTGAATAGTGGTCCTACAAATTATGACTCGATGGTAAACAAATGCAATATAATTTTCAGATGTATATTTTTTAAATATTTAGAGATCCATGGATCAATTCCTTTACACTTCACAAATATGTATTACTTACAGTTGGTATATTACAGAAATCCCAATAAAAGTACTTCTAAGTTTGTGGGTGTAACGCAAATGTGAAAACGTTCACAGGGTATGAATACTTTTTTTAAGGCACTGTAAGTAAAAAACATGGCAGGACACCTGGCTAGGTATTGTAGACACTATAGTTGTAATGTGCAGTATAAACAAATTATAAAGAAATATTCTCCCTTCTCATGCTGAATGACATTTAATATTCTATCAGATACACCTTAGCAACAGACTACAAATTGCAGGGCTAAAGTACCAGCTCATGATAAAGTCACAATTTTTAAGTGTGTTGCTAATATGCATTTGACAGAATTTTAATTGTTAAAATGCACAAATATGCTGAATATATTACAGTCTGTCCTTTTACAGTTGTTGAATATATTAAACTCCAGAACATAGTGACTGTATAGTAATATAACATAGTGCTGGTGTACTATAGATATTTAATACTGAGTAGCTAATAAACAAATATATGACTCTAAAATGACATCCAATTTCTAGGTGACACTGATCAATTTCATGATTACTCCAGTTGGTTTAGAGGATCAGCTTTTAACCATTCTTGCTGCAGAAGAAAAACCAGACCTGGAAGAGAGGAAACATCTTCTGTATCTTGAAGGAGCAATAACCAGGTATTTTTTCAAGCAATGTTTTGAAGATTGTGTTTTCTATTGCATGTATTGCATAAAGATATCCAGTGAAAGCCCATTAATCGCTTGGAGAGACCAACAAAAGATCTGATTAGGCTGGCTTCACACCACTGGTTTCTTGCTGTCAGGCTGTGTCCGGTGTTTTGCTGGATGCATCGGACACAGCCTGACGGCTCAGAGAAAACGGAACAGAAGGTTAATATGCCCTCCGATTCTATTTTCTGCCGGAATCATCAGTGCACGCTGAAGCTGCTCTCCAGGTCCTGAAATTTCAAAATTGCGGCTAGTGGGGAGCTATCCACAGTTCTGAAATTGCAGCTGGGAGCTCTCCAGGTGCTGAAGTTCAGCGCCAGCCGCTGCTGAATTCAGCACCCGGTGTCCAGGAACAGGATCCGATTTTCTGACGGATCCGGTGCGATCCGCGCCCATAGACTCCTATGTTAGGGGGCGCCGGATCGCACCGGATCTGGGAAGATCAGATTTTTTCAGATTTTTGCCCCGGACACAAAAATGCTGCAAGCTGCGGTTATGAGTCCGGGTCCGCGATCGAATGCCGTCTGATGCTGCCTGACAGGACAAATCACTGCCGTCCGACCCCATCAGTACCATAGGCATGCATTAGTCCAAAATCGGGTCTGGGGCTGTCTGGTTCACACCGGACAGCCCAGGACCAGAAAAATAATGTGGTTTGAAGCCGGCCTTAGTCTCATCCTTATTGCTGTTAGGTGACATAAAGTATTGCATTGTTAGAAAACTAGGTGTTGAGAACTTGACCAAAGATCATGGAACATGCTTATAGAAGAAACATACTCTACAAAAGGCTCTTTTTTCCTCGGTGGCAAATCTCAGCATTAAATAAAGCTCACTTTCTTGTCTACATACACCACTGTGATTAGAACATTATAAGTTATTTCAGTCAACAATATATGGCTCAGACTTTTCCTTTGCAAAAACATTTACTCTGTTTTACATAATCAGTAGGTAGACTTTTATAGAAAAATAAAATGAGAAAGACTATATCACTTACAATTAATTGAAATTTTGTACTGGATGATGAAGGACTTATTACAGTGTTAAGATTGATAGCTCAAGCATGGGACTTCTACTCAACACAAAGGAGGCAAAGATTCTAACTAATGCCAGGTACGACAAGGATACATTTGAGATGGATGGCGATGAACTAGAAGTGGTAATGGACTTCAACCTACTCAGGTCAATGATCACTCAAGATGCAGCAACAACACCGGAAGTCAATAGGAGAAAAGCTATGGGAAAATCAACAATGAAGTCACTGGTAAGGTCCTCAAATCAAGGAGTATTTAACTGGCAATGAAGACACGGCTGTACATAGTCTGTTCTTTTCTGCAGTAACATATGGTAGTGAAAAATGGACAATAAAGAAACAAGTCAGAAGAAGAATGCCTTCAAAATGTGGTGCTGGAGAAGGATGTTATCAATACTATGGATGGCAAGAAGAGCAAATAAATCCATTTTGGAACAAATCCAGCAATATATGTCACTTGAAGCAAGAATCACCAAGCTACGACTTGCCTTCTTTGGACACATCAACAAAGACAAAAATAACTAGAGAAGGACATCATGGTAGGAAGAATAGAAGGTACAAGGAGAAGAAGAAGACCAGCAACCCAATGGCTTGATACTGTCAAGGTAATAGTGGAGAAGACCTTGGTGGTCCTACCTAGGCTCGCACAAGATCGACCTTTCTACATCCATCAAGTTGCCATGGCTCAAGATTAAGCTGAAGGTCGATTAATAATATACTGTATCAATATAATCCCTTTAAAAGATAATCTGACCAGGTATTTGCTCTGACAAGTGTCTGTCCAGATTGACAAGCAGGCTGAGGCTGACAGTGACAGTCAGAGGTCAATCGAGTTCATAGCTGAGCCATGAACTCGGGTGACTTCTGACATCACTGAGAACATTACCAAGTACTGCCAAGACTCAGCAGTGCAGTGAATATTCCCGAAAGTTAATGAGTGGCTCCAGAAGTAGAAGCGGTCAGGACAGCGAGACTGCAGGATGCACGATGGCAGAACGCCGGTATCTGGTAAGTATAATGATAATGTTTGTTAATAATGTGCTTTGTTTTATAGCCCTGTGAAACCCGTGTTCAGTATCTGTGTACAAACACTAGGTACAGACCCCGAATTTACAGTTCAAGTTCACTCAATATTAATGGACAATTAGTCTGGAAGAAGGCAATACTCACCATTTTGTAGGGTCGGATTTCTTTATTTATTTGCTGTGCACAGGTAGCATGCCGGTGAGGTGGTGGATGCAGGGACGCAAGACTTCGCAACTCAAACTCTGGGATAGATGAGGAGCCCATTTTAATTACTTGCTTTAATACATTTTATGGTCTATGCATTTATTAAAACATTAATTTTACAGTAGAATCTAAGGTTAGAGCCAAAGCAAGAATTGAAACATTAGCTGACACATGGTAGAGTGCATATGGTATAGTTCTAAACTTCTAAAACTTAGGTATAAATATTTCTACATTTAAAAGAATTTTCTTACAGATTCAGAAAAGTGGTGAGACATGGAGAAGAAAAGGTCTGGCAGTGGCTCACATAAATTATAGTTTGATGAAAACCGTTTAATGTAAATCAAGGTTCAAATGAATATATTTTTATTTCAGACTAGTTGAGATAAAGAGGAAAAATAGATTAAAGTGAAATCATTACAAACTTTAACTTTAATAAATGTGTAATATTAAGAGATAAAAATGGAGATATCATACTCTTTCTTCTAATACAGGTGCTTTGACACTAATGAGTACACATACATATACAGTGTTGGCCAAAAGTATTGACACCCCTGCAGTTACTGTCAGATAATACTCAGTTTCATCCTGAAAATGATTGCAATCACAAATTCTTTGGTATTATTATCTTCATTTAATTTGTCTTCAATGAAAAAAACACAAAAAGAATTGTCCTAAAGCCAAATTGGATCTAATTCCACACCAAACATAAAAAAGGGGGTGGACAAAAGTATTGGCACTGTTAGAAAAATCATGTGATGCTCCTCTAATTTGTGTAATTAACAGCACCTGTAACTTACCTGTGGCACCTGTGTCCTTGTATGTACCACATTGAGCATGGAGAAAAGAAAGAAGACCAAAGAACTGTCTGAGGACTTGAGAAACCAAATTGTGAGGAAGCATGAGCAATCTCAAGGCTACAAGTCCATCTCCAAAGACCTGAATGTTCCTGTGTCTACCGTGCGCAGTGTCATCAAGATGTTTAAAGCCCATGGCACTGTGGCTAACTTCCCTAGATGTGGACGAAAAAGAAAAATTTACAAGAGATTTCAACGCAAGATTATGCGGATGGTGGATAAAGAACCTCGACTAACATCCAAACAAGTTCAAGCTGCCCTGCAGTCCGATGGTACAACAGTGTCAACCCGTACTATCCGTCGCCGTCTGAATGAAAAGGGACTGTATGGTAGGAGACCCAGGAAGACCCCACTTCTTACCCCGAGACATAAAAAAGCCAGGCTGGAGTTTGCCGAAACTTACCTGAGAAAGCCTAAAACGTTTTGGAAGAATGTTCTCTCTTTTTGGGGAAAGGCATCAACTCAGAGTTTACAGGAGAAAAAAGAGGCATTCAAAGAAAAGAACACGGTCCCTACAGTCAAACATGGCGGAGGTTCCCTGATGTTTTGGTGTTGCTTTGCTGCCTCTGGTACTGGACTGCTTGACCGTGTGCATGGCATTATGAAGTCTGAAGACTACCAACAAATTTTGCAGCATAATGTAGGGCCAGTTTGAGAAAGCTGGGTCTCCCTCAGAGTCATGGGTCTTCCAGCAGGACAAGGACCCAAAACACACTTCAAAAAGCACTAAAAAATGGTTTGAGAGAAAGCACTGGAGACGTCTAAGGTGCCCAGCAATGAGTCCAGACCTGAATCCCATAGAACACCTGTGGAGAGATCTAAAAATGGCAGTTTGGAGAAGGCACCCTTCAAATATCAGGGACTTGAAGCAGTTTGCCAAAGAAGAATGGTCTAAAATTCCAGCAGAGCATTGTAAGAAACTCATTGATGGTTACCGGATGCAGTTGTTCGCAGTTATTTTGGCTAAAGGTTGTGCAACCAAGTATTAGGCTGAGGGTGCCAATACTTTTGTCCGGCCCATTTTTAGAGTTTTGTGCGAAATGATCAATGTTTTGCTTTTTGCTTCATTCTCTTTTGTGTTTTTTCATTGAAGACAAATTAAATGAAGATAATAATACCAAAGAATGTGTGATTGCAATCATTTTCAGGAAGAAACTGAGTATTATCTGACAGAATTGCAGGGGTGTCAATACTTTTGGCCAACACTGTACTAATCTAATATTTAAAGCTGAATGTGTGTGTGTGTATGTATGTGTGTGTGTGTGTGTATATCCGGGATTGGCATCTACACTGTCGCAACTACACCCACAAAATTTTGCACAGTCACACGTCTGGACCCCGAGAACGTCATAGGCTATGTTGTGAGGCGAAATTTTAACCCTGCGCGTTCCAGTTCACCAAACAATTTTGCCCCTATCTACATAATGGGGAAAAAGTTAATGGAAATGTGTTGGAGGAAAATCGACAGCTGTCAGCTATAGCCACAAAATTTTGCACAGTCACACATCTGGACCGCGGGAGCGTCATAGGCTATGTTCTGAGGCGAAATTTTAACCCCGCGCATTCCAATTCACCAAACAATTTTGCCCCTATCTACATAATGGGGAAAAAGTGACAGATACCAGTTGACAGCAGTGAATGAGAGGGGCTTAATGATAGCGCCAAAGACTAACAGCACATACCAGCATATAGTCACTAAGGTGGATCCCCAACATGAGATATTCACCACGCACGGGGACATGTATACACACCACACACACACAATGAGTAACAGCAAGTGTATAGTCGCTAAGGTGCAGCCCCAACATTGGATACTCACCATGCACCCGAACAAACACACACACCACAAAGAGACACACACAACACAGAGACACACACCCACGGGGACACACACACACACACCCTATAGCGACACATGCACTCACCCCACAGGGACACACACACACCACAAAGAGACACACACAACACAGAGACACACACCCACGGGGACACACACACACACACACCCTATAGCGACACATGCACTCACCCCACAGGGACACACACACCACAAAGAGACACACACAACACAGAGACACACATATCCCACACAGACACCCCCCACAGGGACACACACACATACACACCCTAAAGGGACACATGCACTCACACCACAGAGACACACACACCACAAAGAGACACACACAACAGAGACACACACCACACAGACCCCCCCACACAGACACACACATACACACCCTATAGGGACACATGCACTCACCCCACAGGGACACACACATACACACACCCAGGGACACACACCACACAGACAGACACAGATGTGCACAAATCACCTCACACAACTCGCCTCATACGTGTGCTATCTTTAATTTCCAAACATAAACATCTGATTAAAAACAGCCAATATGCAACACATGTGCCATATAGGGAATTAAGGCAGATGTCAGTCACATGAGCTGTCTATTATGTGTATGTGTGAGGTAATATATACTGCCCGGCCAGGGGGAGGGTTTACTGTTGGCTGGAGATTTATTAGGCTGCCTATAGCAACCAATCACAGCTCAGCTTCTATTTTCTTACAGGTCATTAATATGACATATTCAAATTCTATTTTGTTATAGCTAACAGCAGTTATTTATTAACCCGGACGTAGCCGGGTACTACAGCTAGTTAAAGTTATAAATCGGTTCGTTGGTATATGTGAAATGTTATTTTTGACATTAGCGCACAGACCCCCATTCAATAAATATGCCTTTTCACGTGTTCTTTTTTTTTTTTTGTGAATATGTCTTACTTTAATCCTAGTTGAAGTTCAAACTGACTAATGTAAGTCAATGGCCCTGTGGAAAAAAAATGGGCAGCACACAATTGTCACCCATGTGCTATCCATATTTAATAGGTAGCAAAAGCTAAAATTATTTTCACAAGTTATAAAACGAAGGCAACTAATTTTGTAAAAGCTGACATGAAAAAAAAAACAGGATTCGTGAAATTGACTTAGGCCAGGGTCACATTTGCGGTTGGACCCTGGCCTGCCGGATTCCGGTTTCAACTTAGCAATTTTTCCATCACCGCATAGCGTTTCCGCTATGCGGTGCTGGAAACCGCAGTCCCTAGTTACCCGGTGTTTACCTGCACGACCTGTCACACAGGCAGCGGCTCGGAGTGCGCTTTACAGCGCCGCACAGGAAACCGTTGCAGACACGGTTTCCTGTGCGGCGCTGTAAAACGCCCTCCGAGCCGCTGCCTGTGTGACAGGTCGTGCAGGTAAACACCGGGTAACTAGGGACTGCGGTTTCCAGCACCGCATAGCGGAAACGCTATGCGGTGATGGAAAAATTGCTAAGTTGAAACCGGAATCCGGCAGGCCAGGGTCCAACCGCAAATGTGACCCTGGCCTTACTTAGGATCCCCATCCAAATTGGAATAACTGCCATCTCAAGGAGCAACACTCAGCTTTAAGAACTTTTTAAGAGTCTTCATGAAATTTTTAAAATTTGTTTCCCATACTCACAAAACCCACAAAATTCGATTTGCATTCCTTATAGCATACAGACAACGGTGTAATTACTTAAGTCCCGCCAAAAATTGAGAAAAATATTATAGGAGTGATACCTTTATTGGCTAACCAAAAAAATTATATTTGTAAGCCTTCAAAGCTCAAGGCTCCTTCATCAGACAATATTACAAATGACTTACTGAGACATTTAAATACAAAACACAGTAGGACATAAGGAGATGCCAAGTGGAAGTGGGCTAAAGAAATTGAAATGACGTTTTTGTTGCTGATGTAAATGAGGTAGAGTGGTCTTTTACACATCAGAAGATCTTGTGGAGGTGTTAATTGTGTTTATGCAATGACTCATGAATCCAGGTGTCAAATTGAGTCCAGTTATTAGGGATTGGAACATTCTTATGAATTTGAACTCCCAGATTTTTCGTCCCCTATCACTTTTGAAGTGACCTTTCAATATTAAGACTTCTAGGTCTGCCATGCTGTGTCCAGGCTCAGAGAAGTGCATTCCCACAGGCGTGCCCAGCTTATTTTTTATCGTATTTGTGTGTGGATTCATCCTTGTTTGTAGCTTTTGCATTGTTTCCCCAATGTATATTCCAGTAGTGCACCATGTACATTGTATCATGTACACCATATTGGAGGATGTACATGAAAAAAAGTCCATAATCTTATAGTCCTGGTTTGTGTTGGGTATAGGGACGGTATGAGTTGGTAATATGTGGGTACAAGTCTTGCATTTCTTGTTGTTACAGGGGAATGTGCCCGTCTGTGATGGTGATGTCAGGACACTTCTGACAAGGAGATTCCTTAGGTTGGGGGGCTGTTTATCACTGTCCCAACAGCTTCTCCAACTACACTGTCTTCACCTTCCAAAGGCTGCTTCTCCCTTTGTCAGAAGATCAGCTCTCCTCCCTCCTATCAAAATCACATCTCACCACCAGCGCCCTCTACCCGCTTCCATCCCACCTCATTCTCAGCCTCACCTCTGTCTTCATCTGACCCCTAACCCACCTTTTTCAACTTATCACTTACTACTGGTGTCTTCACCTCACCCTTCAAACATGCCTTGATCACTCCCATCCTCAAAAATCCATCCCTCGAACCATCATCTGTTTCTAGCTATCGCTCAATATCACTTCTCTCCTTTGCCTCAAAACTACTGGAACATCACGTCCATCTCAAACTGTCTTCCCACCTCTCCTCCTCCTCCTCCCTCTTTGACCGCTTTTAATCTGGCTTCCGACCGCATCACTCCACTGAAACAGCCTTAACCAAAGTTACCAACGCCTATTAACCGCCAAGAGCAAAAAACATTACTCTATCCTTCTCCTCCTCAATCCATCTTCCACCTTCAACACTGTTGACCATTTTCTCCTGCTACAGATTCTGGAGTTTCTTCGTATCACTGACGTGGCCCTCTCCTGGATCTCTTCATTATCTAACTGACTGGACATTCAGCATCACCCTCTCCCACACCACCACTTCACCTTACCCCCTTTTTGTCGGTGTCCCCCAGGCTCGGTCCTTAGACCCCTTTTTTCTCCATCTACAGCCTCGGTTTGGGACATCTCATTGAGTCCATCGGTCTTCAGCATCATCTCTATGCTAAAAATAGGCATAATATCGTATTCAGTTAAAGGACAGCTATGTGTTTATGCACAAGACTAAAGACACCTGTCCAGTGCTGGGATGTGTAGCTTTACATGAAAATATAATATACGGTATTTCACAGTCTCCTACTATGTCTGCAAGTGACAACACTGACAGCACCTTTTTCAGCCTTGCGTTTCCCTTTTCTGAAAATCACTGGAAGCTAACCCTAGGGTAAAATCCATATCAGTGTATCTATCACATCTTTAATGGAATGTTCTTCTATTATTACTAATGTAATTGAACACAATCTATCTAGAAAGGTTGGGAACCTCTGGCTCATAATTTACTAAATTTAGTAATTCTGTTGCCAAAATTAAAATTTTGGAGACAAGACAAAGTGCAAGTCAGTACAGCTAAAGAACTAGTCCATCAAGTACATTTTTTCGAGCCATCACCTGACTGCCTATCACATGTGCGCTTCTGTTACACAATTTTGAACATGGTAAATTTATTGAAATTCAGGCTTCTTTTTGCTTCTGTTCAGCTTCCATTTTGATTCTGAGATTTCTCAACTGCATTTCATTTAGTTTTACTATCAATTCCATAAACATTAACACAGCTTTACACAGACAGCTAGAACCAGTACAATCTCACACTGGGGTGGTATCACTCTGATTATCCTTTCCTCTATATTCTCCTAAATAAATGAATATGTTATAGATAGAAGGCAGAACTGTGTTCTACTAAATTGTAAATGTGTGATAGGAGTTTTGCAGTTATCATCATTATCCATGATAGGAGTTCCATCCCTCTCATGTTCCCTATCTTACCCATGGAATACATTGGTACAGTCCATGCAATTTTATCATAAAGAATATTCTAGTGACTGAGATGGTATCTACTTGCACAAAACGTATTGCCATATAATAGGGAATTCAGATTGTGAGCCCACAGAGGGACACTGATGATGTCTGAGAACCACTTTGGAATTAATGGCTCTATATACATAAGATAAAGAAAGATATATAAAGCCCACGTGGGATGTCAATATGACATCACATAACCTTACTGCCAAAAAGTATATCATATACATTTATATATACCATAAAAAATATTTCCCGACTCTGTTCATTCCTCAACTTAGACATTGCAAAAACACAAGTGACCCAATTTTGGAAACTAGACCACCCAAGGAAGTATCTAGATGCATAGTGAGCACTTTGAACCCCCAGGTGCTTCACAAATTGATCCGTAAAAATGAAAAAGTATTTTTTTTTCCACACAAATTCTCTCTTTTTTTTCATTTTTACAGATCAATTTGTGAAGCACCTTGGGGTTCAAAGTGTTCACTGTGCATCTAGATACGTTTCTTGGGGGGGGTCTAGTTTCCAAAATGGGGTCACTTGTGGGGGAGCTCCAATGTTTAGGCACACAGGGGCTCTCCAAATGCAACATGGTGTCCGCTAACAATTCCAATTGTTAGCAGACACCATGTTGGGTATGGATAGCCCCCATGTGCCTAAACATTGGAGCTCCCCCACAAGTGACCCCATTTTGGAAACTAGACCCCCCAAGGAAAGTATCCAGATGTATAGTTATCACTTTGAACCCCAAATTGCTTCACAAATTGATCCGTAAAAATGAAAAAAAGAAAATTTGTGTGGAAAAAAAATACTTTTTATTTTTACGGATCAATTTGTGAAGCACCTGGGGGTTCAAAGTGCTCACTATGCATCTAGATACCGTTCCTGGGGGGTCTAGTTTCCAAAAGGGGGCCACCAGCACAAGGGCAACTGGAAGAGTTGGGGTACAGCACCAGAAAATGGCGCCTCTAATGAATGCGCTATTTTCAGGGGTGACTGTGGGTTGCAATTTCCAGTGTGGGGGGCCCCAAACCTTTGGGTCCCTCCACGCTGAGGATTCCAGCCCCCCAGCTGCCAAGTTGTACCTTGCTGGCAACCAAAAATACGGCAAAGCTCTATGTCATTTTATTTGTAGAAGTGATTTTTTTTTTTAAATGACGTGGGGCTCTGACATGTTTTTTGTCTAGCCAGGTACAACTTGGCAGCTACGGACTGCCACAACCCCCAGCTGCCTCATTGTACATGGCTGGCAACCAAAAGTACAGCAAAGCTCATTTTTTTTTTATTTCTAGAACTAATTCTAGAAAAAAAATGATATGGGGCTCGTCCATATTTTTGGTCCAGCCAGGTACATCTAGGCAGCGGGGGCTGGAATCCTCAGCAATGGAGAGGCCTAAGCGTTCTGGGCCCCCAATACTGCGAATTGCAGCCCGCAGCCACCCCAGAAAATGGTGCATTCATTGAAGCGCCATTTTCTGGTGCTGTACCCAGACTCTTCCAGTTGCCGGTGGCAAACTGGGTAATAAAGGGGTTAATGCCAGCTTTTTTATTGGCAGCTGGCACTAAGCCTGAGATTTATAATGTCGGGCCAATGTTAGACCCGGCCATTAGGAACCTCTAGCAAATAGTTAAAAAAACATTTCTGTGGTGTATTTTTTTTATTTGAAAAAAAAAAAAAACACAAACAAAATTCAGACTCCATCTTTATTATAAAGATCAGACGTAATCCACACCGAAGGTCCCACGACGCTCAATCGCCTCTGACGTAGTCCACAACGAAGGTCACGCAATGCTCGATCGCCTCTGTTACATCCACCGTCCATAGTGGATCACTGCACCCCGGCTGTCAGATCGCTACTCTGCAGCCCGATCCCTCTGTATGGAGATCGAGCTGCAGAAAGCGATATAACAGCCCAGGCTCAGTGATCCACTAAGTGGATCACAGTGCCCTGGGCTGCCAGATTGCTATTCTGCAGCCTGATCCCCCTGCATGGGAGATCAAGCTGCAGAAAGTGATCTGACAGCCCAGGCACAGTGATCCACTAACTGGATCACAGTGCCTGGGCTGCCAGATTGCTATTCTGCAGCCTGATCACCCCGCATGGGGGATCGAGCTGCAGAAATCAATCTGACAGACCAGACACCGTGATCCACTAAGTAAATCACTGTGGCCGGGCTGCCAGTTTGCTATTTTGCAGCATCATCCCCCAGCATGGGGGATCGAGCTGCAGAATGCGATCTGACAGCCCAGGCACAGTGATCCACTAAGTGGATCACAGTGCCTGGGCTGCCAGATTGCCGGGATCGGGTTGCACAGAAGCAGGCGGCGGCTCACCGGAACCATCCAGGCTGCAGGAGAAGCAGGCAGCGGCAGCGGGAAGAAGCAGGTGGTGGCCGGCAAAAGTGCCTGTACCGCTGCCATGTTAGTGAAGCTGATGGGGAGTGGTCAGATTACTCCCCATCAGCATTGGAGGGGACGATCCCCGCCCCCTTCAGCGCTCCAGCCTATAGAAGGGGCTCTTACTTCTATAGGTGGAGACAGGATTACTGTGATTGACTGTCTCTACAGCCAATCACAGTGATCCTGGGGGCAGGGTGGGAAATCCACCCCCCTTAACCTCAAGCCCCGGTGTTCTGTGATAGGAATCACAGAGCACCAGGGCCTGATGGCGGTTACCCCGAGGCAACGGTCGGAAAGGGGTTAAAAGGATTGTTAAAGAGTCAATTATGACTTTTACGATTGCTACCTTTATTGGAGTTTATCTACTTCCTCTCTGAAATGACAATTTGCATTTTGGAATCATTGGTTCTTCATACCAGAGTGGCCTTTCAACCCATGTTGATACAATACTCATTTCACTGTGGATAATTACACAATCTTCCCATTTTTGCAATCAACTCCACAAGATCGTTTGCTTTTGTTCTTGGGTTGATATACACATGTTGGACCAAAGCAGGTTCATCTCTGGTACACAGAACCATCTCCTTGCTGAGCAGTATGATGGCTGGACATTCCCATCTTGTTTGTACTTCAGGCACCTTCAGGTATCTGGAAATTGCACCCAAGGATGAACCAGACTTATGCAAGTCCAGAATTATGTTCCTGATATCTTGACTGATTTCTTTAGACTTTCAAATGATGCTACATAAACAAGCAGTGTGTTTCTGGTGTACAATAAAATACATCCATGGGTGTTTCTCTAAATAACTAAGATGTTGCCAATAAATCTGAAGCTTCCAAACACATGACATCATCATATGGGCTTTCCAAATGTTTTAAAGGCAAGGAGACCTACAAGCATTGCTCAGTTACACCAGTTCTGTCAAGAGGAATGGGCCCAAATTCCTACCAACAATTGTTGAGATTCTTGTGGAAGGATATCTAAAACATTTGTTTAAAGGCATAATTATTTTAGTGTATGTAAACTTGTGACTTTGCAGAAAGTAATAAAAATACCTTAAAAAATTCTCTCTCAATATTCTGGCATTTGGCAAATATAAATAACTAGCTGTAGAGCCCAGAGTTGCCCAGCATAGTAACTAACTGTTTTTAGTTATGGAACAAAACATTAATGTCACAATATACCGTATATACTCGTGTATAAGCCGAGTTTTTCAGCCCAAAAATTGGGCTGAAAAGTCACCCCCTCGGCTTATACACGGGTCAATACGGTAATCCTAGGTGTCCGGGTGCTGGGGAGGCTGGAGGAGGCGGGGGGGGGGCTCCTGACAGAGCGGCCCGTCACATGGGGCCGCTCATTAGATATGCACGGCTCCCCCCGCCCATCACAGCGGCAGGGGGAGCCGTGCATACAGCCCCCAGATGTTTACAGACCCCCGTGTGGTGTATACAGCAGGCCCCCATATACAGCAGGCCCCCAATGGCACTCGCCCCCCCACACTGTGCAGAGCCCCCCCATCCGATGCATTATGTTACCATCCAGCCGCATCTTCATCACCGTCCTCCCGTCCATCCTCGGGCTCTGTGTTCGGCTCTCACGTGACCCGGCGCGATGACGTCATCCGACTGCGACCGCCGGGTCACATGAGACCGGGAACACAGCGCGCGAGGATGGACGGGAGGACCGGCGGTGATGAAGACGCGGCTGGATGGTAAGATGCATCGGGAGGGGGGCTCTGCACAGTGTGGGGGGGGCGAGTGCCACTGGGGGCTGCTGCCATTATATACCTCTGGGGGCTGCTGCCAGTATATACCTCTGGGGGCTGCTGCCATTATATACCTCTGGGGGCTGCTGCCAGTATATACCTCTGGGGGCTGCTGCCAGTATATACCTCTGGGGGCTGCTGCCAGTATATACCTCTGGGGGCTGCTGCCATTATATACCTCTGGGGGCTGCTGCCATTATATACCTCTGGGGGCTGCTGCCAGTATATACCTCTGGGGGCTGCTGCCAGTATATACCTCTGGGGGCAGCTGCCATTATATACCTCTGGGGGCTGCTGCCATTATATACCTCTGGGGGCTGCTGCCATTATATACCTCTGGGGGCTGCTGCCATTATATACCTCTGGGGGCTGCTGCCATTATATACCTCTGGGGGCTGCTGCCTGTATATATACCTCTGGGGGCTGCTGCCTGTATATATACCTTTGGGGGCTGCTGCCTGTATATATACCTCTGGGGGCTGCTGCCTGTATATATACCTCTGGGGGCTGCTGCCTGTATATATACCTCTGGGGGCTGCTGCCTGTATATATACCTCTGGGGGCTGCTGCCTGTATATATACCTCTGGGGGCTGCTGCCTGTATATATACCTCTGGGGGCAGCTGCCTGTATATATACCTCTGGGGGCTGCTGCCTGTATATATACCTCTGGGGGCTGCTGCCTGTATATATACCTCTGGGGGCTGCTGCCTGTATATATACCTCTGGGGGCTGCTGCCTGTATATATACCTCTGGGGGCTGCTGCCTGTATATATACCTCTGGGGGCTGCTGCCTGTATATATACCTCTGGGGGCTGCTGCCTGTATATATACCTCTGGGGGCTGCTGCCATTATATACCTCTGGGGGCTGCTGCCATTATATACCTCTGGGGGCTGCTGCCTGTATATACCTCTGGGGGCTGCTGCCATTATATACCTCTGGGGGCTGCTGCCATTATATACCTCTGGGGGCTGCTGCCAGTATATACCTCTGGGGGCTGCTGCCATTTATATACCTCTGGGGGCTGCTGCCATTATATACCTCTGGGGGCTGCTGCCAGTATATACCTCTGGGGGCTGCTGCCAGTATATACCTCTGGGGGCTGCTGCCATTATATACCTCTGGGGGCTGTTGCCATTATATACCTCTGGGGGCTGCTGCCAGTATATACCTCTGGGGGCTGCTGCCATTATATACCTCTGGGGGCTGCTGCCATTATATACCTCTGGGGGCTGCTGCCAGTATATACCTCTGGGGGCAGCTGCCATTATATACCTCTGGGGGCTGCTGCCAGTATATACCTCTGGGGGCTGCTGCCATTATATACCTCTGGGGGCTGCTGCCAGTATATACCTCTGGGGGCAGCTGCCATTATATACCTCTGGGGGCTGCTGCCATTATATACCTCTGGGGGCTGCTGCCATTATATACCTCTGGGGGCTGCTGCCAGTATATACCTCTGGGGGCTGCTGCCAGTATATACCTCTGGGGGCTGCTGCCAGTATATACCTCTGGGGGCAGCTGCCATTATATACCTCTGGGGGCTGCTGCCATTATATACCTCTGGGGGCTGCTGCCAGTATATACCTCTGGGGGCTGCTGCCTGTATACCACACTGCTTGGGGCTGTATATCTGTGCTGGAGTCCACCCTCGGCTTATACACGAGTCAATAGGTTTTCCCAGGTTTTGGGGCAAAAGTAGGGGGGTCGGCTTATACACGGGTCGGCTTATACACGAGTATATACGGTAATGTTAGCCTATAACATTCTGAGACATGTCACTATATTTATACGGTATTTGTGTCTACTGAGTTCTATTTGTGGATTTGCATTGTGGAATTGCATTTGATTCATTCTATTGTGACATACACACATACATGCATACAGTCATGGCCAAATGTTTTGAGAATGATACAAATATTAATTTTTACAAAGTCTACTGCTTCAGTTTTTCTAATGGCAATTTACATATACTCCAGAATGTCATAAAGAGTGATCAGCTTAACAGCAAATACTTGCAAAGTCAATATTTGCCTAGAAAATGAACTTTAACCCCCAAAACACATTTCAACATCATTGCAGTCCTGCCTTAAAAGGAGCAGCTAACATCGTTTTAGTGATTATTCCATTAACACAGGTGTGGGTGTTGATGAGGACAGGGCTGGCGATCAATCAGTCATGATTAAGTAAGAATGACACCACTGGACACGTTAAAAGGAGGCTGGTGCTTGGTATCATTGTTTCTCTTCAGTTAACCATGGTTATCTCTAAAGAAACACGTGCAGCCATCATTGCACTGCACAAAATGGCCTAACAGGAAAGAGTATCGCAGCTACAAAGATTGCACCTCAGTCAACAATCTATCGCATCATCAAGAACTTCAAGGAGAGAGCTTCCATTGCTGTCAAAAAGGCTCCAGGGCGCCCAAGAAAGACCAGCAAGCGCCAGGACCGTATCTTAAAACTGTTTCAGCTGTGGTATCGGACTACCAGTAGTGCCGAGCTTGCTCAGGAATGGCAGCAGGCTGGTGTGAGTGCTTCTGCACGCACTGTGAGACGGAGACTCTTTGAGCAAGGCCTGGTTTCAAGGAGGGCAGCAAAGAAGCCACTTCTCTCCAGAAAAAACATCAGGGACCGACTGATATTCTGCAAAAGGTACAGGGAATGTACTACTGAGGACTGGGGTAAAGTCATTTTCTCTAATGAATCCCCTTTTCGATTGTTTGGGACATCTGGAAAACAGCTTATTCGCAGAAGAAGAGGTGAGCGTTACCACCAGTTTTGTCTCATGCCAACTGTAAAGCATCCTGAAACCATTCATGTGTGGGTTTGCTTCTCAGCCAAGGGAATCGGCTCACTCACAGTCTTGCCTAAAAACACAGCCATGAATAAAGAATGGTACCAGAATGTCCTCCAAGAGCAACTTCTCCCAACCGTCCAAGAGCAGTTTGGCGCCCAAGAATGCCTTTTCCAGCATGATGGAGCACCTTGCCATAAAGCAAAGGTGATAACTAAATGGCTCAGGGAACAAAACATAGAGATTTTGGGTCCATGGCCTGGAAACTCCCCAGATCTTAATCCCATTGAGAACTTGTGGTCAATCATCAAGAGACGGGTGGACAAACAAAAATCAACAAATTCTGGCAAAATGCAACCATTGATTATGCAAGAATGGACTGCTATCAGTCAGGATTTGGTCCAGAAGTTGATTGAGAGCATGCCAGGGAGAATTGCAGAGGTCCTGAAGAAGAAGTGTCAACACTGCAAATATTGACTTGCTGCATTAACTCATTCTAACTGTCAACATAACCTTTTGGTACTCATAATATGATTGCAATTATATTTCTGTGTGTGATATAAACATCAGGCAAACACAAATAAAAACCAGAGGGCAGCAGATCATGTGAAAATATAATTTTGGTGTCATTCTCAAAACTTTTGGCCATGACTGTACATACACTCAGCCTTATATATTATATATGGTAGAATATGAGGCTGCATTATGATATATGGAGGGCTATGAAGTTGCATTTAGATACGTGGAGGACTATGTGGCTGCATTATGTTATATGGAGGGCTATAAAGAAGACTATAAGTCTGCATTATACTATGTAAATAGCCATGCCCCTTTAGGGGTGTGATTATGTGGAGTGGTCTTTGCAATGTGGAGTGGGTGGGGCTTGATACATACATATACACATACACTCAGCTATATATTAGACTAGCTGTAGAGCCCGGCATTGCCCGGGCATAGTAACTCTTAGTTATAGTAGAATAGAATAATTATTTTGCACATAAACCTCTGCCTCTAGATCCTCTTTCTCAATAGGATGTTGTCTGGTTCTGCCTGCAGATCCTCCTCCTCCATAGAATATTGCAGGCACACATTCCCCATTAGTGGCACACATTCCCTATTGCTGGCACACGTCCCCCATTGATGGCACACGTCCCCCATTGATGGCACATGTCCCCCATTGATGGCACATGTCATCCAGCACTGGCACATGTCTACTATTGAAGGCACACGTCCCTTATTGCAGGGACATGTCCCCCATTAATGGTACACATTCCCTATTGATGGCACACGTCCCCTATTAAAGGCACACATCCACTATTGATGGCACACGTCCCCAGTGCTGGCACACGTATATGCCTCCCATCTCCTGCATTTACCCCCTCTATATGCTGTCACCATTTAATACACCCACCCCCTCCATATACTGCCCCCATGTAATACACCCACTCCCTCCATATGCTACCCCCACTTAATACACCCACCCCCTCTATTAAGGAGATGGCCCCTCGCTCTGCACTTGGGTCACTTATATGCCCCAACGCTGACCCGCAGCAGATAAAATAAAAAATGCTTTTTACTTACCTTTCGACGACTCCCGGTCTCCACGGTGCTCGGTTTCTTCCACTCATGTGATTAGGCACACAGTGATGACATCATCGCCTGATCACATGAGCGGAAGAAGCCGAGCACTGTGGAGACCGGGAATCAACGGTGACGCTGTGAGCTTATCGCCAGAAGGTTAGTAAGAAGCCTTTTTAATTTTATCTGTTGTGGGCCAGAGTGGGGGCATATAAGTGACCCGAGTGCAGGGCAAGGGGCCATCTTCTTAATGGAGGGGGTGGGTGTACTACGTGGGGGCAGCATATGGTGGGGGTGGGTGTATTACCTGGGGGCAGCATATGGAGGGGGTGCAACTTCAGCACTGAGAGGTGGACAGCGGCAGTGCATATTAAATGAGCGGGAGCAAGAGATCTCCCCGTTCTCTCTGCAGCCCTGCAGCCAGCCCACTCCAGCCCTGGACACGCTCCAGAGCTGCCCCCAGCCTCCACTGAGATATAATCCGTATTCGGATTATAAGATGCATCCCCACTTTCCCCCAAAATTTGGGGGGACAAATGTGTATCTTATAATCTGAATACGGATATATATATATATATATTGTGGGGCAGCGCCGGGAATGCAAGCCAGGCAACACGGGTAGAAGTTCCAACAGTACCCGGGTTTATTGCAGAAACCTAGACAGCGGGGCACAGTCCGCCAGAATCCGGGTCGCAGCCGGGTACACAGGAGACAGTTCAGACAAAGCAACCCGGGTCCTCAAAGTTAGGGCTTCCGGTGTAGGTCACCCCGAGCTCCCTAGCCCTCCTGGGCTAGGCCGTGTTAGACTAGCACACGGCCCCTTAGAACTCCGGACCTCTCTGGTCTATCTCTGCTGCTTCTGCAGCTATGGTACACTTCTGTGTACAGGGAACCCCGCCCTGCTTCCTGCTCAGGCTTTTAACTCATGTCTCCTTCCGGAACCTTGCAAGACCCGGAGTGGAGGGAGCGGACCGTCCCTTACTCTCACACCCTACATCGGGCTCAATATGTGACAGTGCGCATTCTGGGGGAGACATAGCGCCCCTCGCATATGATCCCCCGCACTGCCTCACACACCCCCCCCCTCGGTTCAAACATGTGGGGTTGAACCCCAGCCAAAAAACAGGGTGCCCGGGACAGGGCATCCGCGTTACCCTGCAACTTGCCAGCCCGATGTTCCACCGTAAAACTGAAGTTTTGGAGGGACAGGAACCACCGGGTGACCCGTGAGTTCCGTTCCTTGGCATTACGCATCCAGACCAGGGGAGCGTGATCCGTAACCAACCGGAACCGGCGTCCGAGCAAATAATAACGCAGGGATTCCAAGGCCCATTTAACGGCCAAGCACTCCTTCTCCACTACGCTATAATTTTTCTCCGCCGGGGACAATTTCCGGCTCAAGTAAGTGACCGGATGTTCCTCTCCGGCCACCTCTTGCAACAGCACAGCCCCCAGCCCCACCTCCGAGGCGTCGGTTTGGACAACGAAGGTTTTTTTGAAGTCAGGACTGACGAGGACGGGCTGTCCACACAGGGCTGACTTCATGGACTGAAAGGCTGCCTCTGCCTGGGGATTCCAACGTACCAACGCAGATTTCCTTCCTTTCAAGAGGTCAGACAGGGCCGCCGTTCGCCCAGCGAAGTTGGGTATAAAGCGTCGGTAGTACCCAACTATGCCGAGGAACGCCCTCACCTGTTTGGTGGACACCGGCCGGGGCCAATTCTGAATGGCCTCTATTTTGTTTATTTGGGGTTTGATGACCCCTCGCCCAATCACGTACCCCAGGTACCGGGCCTCCTCGAGCCCCATGGCACATTTTTTTGGATTCGCCGTCAGCCCGGCTGCCCTGAGCGAATCCACCACGGCCTGAACGTGGGATAAGTGGGTATGCCAATCCGGACTAAAGATGATAATATCATCTAGGTAGGCGGACGCGTACCGGCGATGAGGCTCTAACACAATGTCCATGAGCCGCTGAAACGTGGCCGGGGCTCCATGCAACCCAAACGGCAACACGACATAATGATAAAGGCCTTCCGGAGTAACAAAGGCGGTTTTTTTCCTTGGCCGCCTCTGTTAGCGGCACCTGCCAGTAGCCTTTGGTCAGGTCGAGCGTTGTGAAGTACTGGGCTTGCCCCAGTCTTTCAATCAGCTCGTCCACCCGGGGCATTGGGTATAAATCAAACTTAGACACTTCATTCAGCTTCCGGAAATCGTTGCAGAAACGCAACGATCCGTCCGGTTTTGGAATGAGCACGATGGGACTAGCCCACTCGCTCCGGGATTCCTCTATCACCCCTAACTTAAGCATGTGTTGCACTTCGGCCGCGATGGCTTGCCGCCTGGCCTCGGGTACCCGGTACGGTTTCACCCGCACTTTTACCCGGGGCTCAGTGACAATGTCATGCTGAATGACCGAAGTGCGCCCGGGCAGGTCAGAAAACACATCGGGATTCTGCTGTACTAACTTTCGAGCCTCCCGTCGTTGGGCTTTAGTGAGGGTGTCACTTATTTGCACCCCTTCGGTGTCCCTTGGGGCCGAAGGAGAAGGGCCACCGGGTGCTTCGGAAGCCTCCGTGATCAGGCACTCTCGGTCTTTCCACGCTTTCAGCAAATTTACGTGGTATAGCTGCACGGGTTTTCTTTTCCCGGGCTGGTACACCTTGTAATTGACCTCCCCTACTTTCTCTCTGATTTCATAGGGCCCTTGCCATTTGGCCAATAATTTGCTTTCTGTGGTGGGCACTAAGACCAATACCCGGTCCCCCACCTCAAAGGTCCTAACGGTGGCCCGTGTATCATACCGGCGACTTTGAGCTCCTTGGGCATCCATTAGATGCTCCTTGACAATAGGCCGGACCGCTGTGATCCGGTCCTGCATTTTCGCCACGTGGTCGATCACACTCCTATAGGGAGTGGGTTCCTGTTCCCACGTCTCTTTAGCCACACCCAATAGCCCTCTGGGATGCCGGCCGTACAACAGTTCAAAGGGAGAAAACCCCGTAGACGACTGTGGTACCTCCCGGATGGCGAACATTAAATAGGGCAGTAACATGTCCCAATCCCGTCCATCCTTCGCTACCACCTTTTTTAGCATGGACTTCAGGGTTTTATTAAACCGCTCAACTAACCCGTCGGTCTGGGGATGATACACCGAGGTGCGCAGCTGTTTGATGTTGAGCAGTTTACATAGTTCCCGGGTTACCTTGGACATAAACGGAGTCCCCTGATCCGTGAGGATCTCCTTGGGCAGTCCCAGGCGACAGAACATAGCAAACAGTTCCCGGGCAATCAGTTTCGCAGATGTGCGGCGTAACGGGATCGCTTCCGGGTACCGGGTGGCGTAGTCGACCACCACAAGTATATGTTGGTGGCCTCGTGCTGACTTCACTATAGGCCCCACTAAATCCATTGCGATTCGTTCAAAAGGTTCCTCTATAACCGGTAGAGGGACCAAGGGACTACGGAAGGTGGCAATGGGTGTGGTCAGCTGACATTCCGGGCAGGAGTAACAGTACCTCTGGACGTCCGCATACACGCCCGGCCAGAAGAACCTCCGCAAGATGCGTTCTTGCGTTTTTTTGGCCCCAAGGTGGCCCCCTAGCAGGTGGGAGTGGGCCATCTCGAGGACCGCCCGGCGATGTGGCTGTGGTACGACCAGTTGGTCCACGACCTCATCACGGATTTTGTCCACCCGATAGAGTAACTCCCGGTTTATCACCATGCGTGGAAAAACCTTCTCGGCCCCGGGTTGCTGAGCTACTCCGTTTATTTCGGTTACCCTTTCTCGGGCCCGGGTCAGTGTGGGATCCTGCAGCTGAGCGGTCCCAAACGCTCCCCGGGTTACTTCTAGCTCAGAAAGGGGCGGAGCTTCCTCGACCTCGCCTGCCAATACGTCTAGCGGGAACCTATCGGGGTAACACTCTAGCCCTATGTGGGCGACCCCTACGGCAGGCGTCCCGGTTTCCGGGTCGTCGGGCTCAGCACCCTGATTCCCTGGCCCCAGAGAAGGGTTACTCCTCCCTCCCCATAAGGACCAAAACACCGGTAAGTCTCTTCCCAGCACCGTCCCGTAGGGTAGAGATTTTACCACTCCGACCACGTGAGTCACCTCTCCACAGGGAGTGGACAGAGTTACCTCCGTGGTCGGGTATTCACGTAGATCCCCGTGAATACACCGGACCCCGACCAATCCCCCAGTGAATTGCACTCCGGGGATCAAGGACGCACGAACCAGCGTCACCAAACTACCAGAGTCCAGGAGAGCTTCTGCTCTGTGTCCATTAACGAGCACCGGGCACAGATGGGGTGCCGTTAGGGGAACCACTACATCGGCGGTGAACACGGGGCTGGCGTACATCGAGAGCCGGCGTGTGAACCCGCAGTCCATTGGTTCCGCCGTTAGGGGGCAATAGGCAGCCACATGTCCCGGCCCTTGGCACCGCCAGCACCTCATCTCAGTGGCAGCGCTGGGCCGGAAGCTCCACCTTGGGGAGCCTGGTCTCCGGCCAGCCCCGTTCTGGGGTGTCCTCACAGCGGGTACATTTTTAGGAGAGTCTCCGGTGGATGGCCGTGCACCTTTGCCCGGCTCCGGGGGCCGGCGTACCTGTCGCAGTGGAGCAGAGTCCCGTATGAACTCCTCGGTGGCCGTATATCGCTCTATCAAGCTAACCACCTGGTCCAGGGTCCCCGGGTCCCCTTGCCCCACCCAACGTTGTATTGCAACCGGTAGTGTCCGTACCAGCCGGTCGACGACCACCCTTTCCACCATCTGTCCCGGGGTCAAGCTCTCAGGCTGGAGCCATCGTTTCACTAACTGTAACAAGTCATACGCCTGGGAGCGAGCCGGCTTGGACTCCGCATAGGACCAGGAAAACACCCGCTGGGCTCGGACATAAGTATTTACCCCCAGTCTAGCAAGGATCTCACCTTTGAGTCGGGCGTAGTCCTGGGCATCCTCCCAACTGAGATCCGTGTAGGCCTTTTGGGCGTCGCCCATCAGGAACGGTGCCACCACCTCAGCCCACTGAGCGGGAGGGAGGCCTTCTCGCTCTGCGGTGCGCTCGTAGACTGTGAGGAAGGCTTCTACATCGTCCTGTGGACTCAGCTTCCGCAGGGCCGACCGGACACGGTCCCGGGCCTCACGCCGCTCCGGGGGAGGCGCAGTTGCTGGTTCTCGTAGGGCCGTGACTTGCTGCAGGAGCAGGTCATTCGTTCTCTGCTGCTGCTCCTGTTGTCGGAGCTGCTGCTCCTCGTGTCGCTGCTGCTGCTCCTGTTGCCGCTGCTGGGTGAGTACCAGCTGCCTCAGGATTTCCTCCATGTCAGCGGCAGGCCTGAACTGTAGCGTAGCTGGCTTCAGTATGGACATGCAGTTCGTGGTTCAGGCTGCCCGCATTCTCCACCATATGTGGGGCAGCGCCGGGAATGCAAGCCAGGCAACACGGGTAGAAGTTCCAACAGTACCCGGGTTTATTGCAGAAACCTAGACAGCGGGGCACAGTCCGCCAGAATCCGGGTCGCAGCCGGGTACACAGGAGACAGTTCAGACAAAGCAACCTGGGTCCTCAAAGTTAGGGCTTCCGGTGTAGGTCACCCCGAGCTCCCTAGCCCTCCTGGGCTAGGCCGTGTTAGACTAGCACACGGCCCCTTAGAACTCCGGACCTCTCTGGTCTATCTCTGCTGCTTCTGCAGCTATGGTACACTTCTGTGTACAGGGAACCCCGCCCTGCTTCCTGCTCAGGCTTTTAACTCATGTCTCCTTCCGGAACCTTGCAAGACCCGGAGTGGAGGGAGCGGACCGTCCCTTACTCTCACACCCTACATCGGGCTCAATATGTGACAGTGCGCATTCTGGGGGAGACATAGCGCCCCTCGCATATGATCCCCCGCACTGCCTCACAATATACATATACTATATATATATATATAGTAAGGTAGCAGTTAGGATCGGCACGACAGAAGGCCGAGACTCAGGTACTTGTTCACACAGCACACTATTTATTTACAAGTTCATATCAGCACAGACCTTTTGTAGCTCCGGGTCACAGCCTGTGTAAAGTGTTTCACTCGGACTGGTATGGCTGTCAGGCTCTCTCTTAGCTGGGGCCCCTGGGAAGGCCAAGTCCATGCTGCCACGCTGTGTTAACTGCACACAGCCTGTTCACACACACAGAACTCCACACAGCTCCAGCTGCTCTGACACGTCTCTCTCTCCCCAGCCCTGGGAAGCTCATATCCTTCCTAGCCACCCCACACCTGCAAAACAGTGTGAACAATCAGCACTTCACTCAGACAGAGCTGCCGTTAACACTGTGAGTGCTGCCACAGTGCAAAAGACACAATCATATATATATATATATGTATATATATTGTGGTGATGTGACCGGCATCTGCCCATGGCCAGGTGCATCACACTGGTTATCAGCACAGGTCTGATGCACCTGGCCGGTTTTCCCGTGTGTGAATGCTGTAAACCTGTCCAGTACACAGTAGGTTAACATCTAGAAGGAGTAGATGAGCCTAATGAGCGGCTGTGTCAGAACCTGTGTGTATGAGTGATTTGCTAGGCTAAACCTGAATGGTGCACAGGGGGTTAATCACATACTCAGGTCTGTGTGTGAGGCTGGTTTTACACATCCGTGTCACCACGGATGTGTGGAACAAAGCCGTTTGGGGGCGGGGCGTGCCACATGTGTCATGGACGTGTGACACGTGTGCTGTCCACGTGCTGTCCATGTGCTATTTGTGGGGCCGTGGATAGCACACGGACAGCCTGTCACCTGCATACTTACCTCCCTCCCACCGCTGCTCCTCTCTCTTCCGGTCCGCTCTAGGGCTCAGTGAAGTGAATATTCATGAGCCCTAATGAGTGGCATCGGATGTGAGAGGAGCGGACACCACTGGAGCGAGGTGACTATGAAACTGTTCATTTTCACGCTTTTTTGGTTTGTCCGTTCACATGGATGTCACAGTGTGAACATCCGTGTGCAGGACCTTTGGACAAAAATGCGGTTCGTGGCTCCGCAAAAAAGCGGACTTGTCGCCGTGTGGAGCACACGGCCACACATTTGGAAACACCGATGAGTGAATTTGCCCATAGGGGAACATGTGTCCCCGTATGTTCATGCCTCCGGCATGTGTCGGCACGTACTGCTTACGGCACGGACATGTGAATGTGGCCTGAGTGAGATGTCATGATTGACTCACTATGTTGCAGCTGTGGGTGAGGCAGCCTGGATAAGAAGCTTCCAGGTGTCTGAGTGAGGAAAGGACAATGGGAATCAGAGCAGTCCAGACCACTGCCATGTGAGGATTTGCTGGAAGTGATCTGTCCCCAGTGGGGAAGTGAAGGGAGCCTGCCAGCTCCATGCCGGTGGCACGTGATGTGTGCATGCCAGCCAGTGTCCAGGACCGAGGACGGCTCAAGGGCCAGGCGGTCAGATGTGCGGTGTGAGAGACCGAGTACGGCTCAAGGGCCAGGCGGTCACAGCCGACTTTCGGACTGACCGAGTGAGTCATGATATGGTCCCGTTGATCCAGATGTAAGTGTCCCAGATCCCGGTGGATCTGTGGAGGTTTCGTGTGTACTGAGTGACAGGGTTCCTGTTACTATTGTGGGCCCTGAGTATGTAGCATATTGGTTTATGTAAAAATGCCATGAATGCTGTGTCATGTGTGAGTCATAATGGTTCATGAAAATGTACCATGTGTGAGGATTCGTGTGCAATAGGATGGGAAATGATCCCTGTCAGGCTGTTAGGCGGAGGTAACTGCCATTGGGACCGACAATAAGTCATGATATGGTCCCGTTGATTCTCATGTGAATGTCCTGTAATGTAATGTCATATGATGTACTAATGTGGAATTTATGTCATATGAAAATGTAAATAGAGTGTTAGTAGTCACTGATGTCATTTCCCCGCAGCCAAGTGAGTACCCCAGGGGCGCTACCTCACAATATATATACAATTCATATATTGGGGCTACTACTGACAGCATATATTTAAAAAAATCTGTGGAATGCTAAGATAAATATGCTGCTTCTTTTTGTAATATCCATAAAAGAACATTTCCAAACAATCACTGCTGTCCACTCCTGTCATGGGTATATCTTGCATTGAAGTTAAGAGATATCTTATGTATGTAATCTTAATTTAATATACAGAATTTAAAGTGCTTGTTTTTATGTGATAGACATTTATGTTTGATGAGGTAGGGTATGTGAGCAAGATTTACATTACTTTACTTTTTGTGCTGAGTTAGATTCCATGTTTATGATGCAAGATACATATGGTACATGCTGATGGAATAAAAGATTAGGATAGAAGAGATAAATGTAGTAATAACCCCAGCAAAATGAATATATGATCACTGGTTGAAAATTTTAACTATATATTGGTTTTATATGCCTAAGAAGAGTCTTTCGTGAAGGTAAAGAATTAAATCAGTCAAACATTGATGAATTCCTCCTAGAGTCTATTATAAAATAATTCACTTGAGGCAAAATTTGTAAGCAGTTGAGTAGGAATTTGACATGCTTAGGAATCTATGACAATTAAATTACCGTGAGGGCCTACTTGGGAATATGTCACACAGCAAATAGACAGAAATAGCTTCCTAGGCTGCGCTTGAAACCTTCATGCACTATTTCCATGAGTCGTAATATAAATAACATTTCTTTTATAGAAAGCAGTTGAAAGAGATAGAAGATCAGATTTTGGAAGTATTATCTTTGTCACAAGGAAACATCTTGGAGGACGAGAGAGCTATTGACATTCTTTCCTCAAGCAAGAAGTTATCCCAAGAGGTCCAGGAGAAACAAGAAATAACAGCCAAGACAGAGAAACAAATTGATGAAACCAGAGACGGCTACAGACCAGTATGTACATTTTACGCTGTTTCTGTCCCTGATATTTTTTTTTCTTTTTCAAGAAAGAAACACTAACACAAAAAACAACAACCCCACCCTAGAAAAAAATAAACTAATAAATATTCAGGCTGAGTCACATAGGCTGGTCATGTCAGTACCGTACCCACAGGTTCTGTAAGATACTCAGAAGGAGCAAATTGCCAGGACTCGCCGTGGAATACCGGGGAGGGTAAGTAATTGGAGGTTTGTGGTGTGGAAAATGCAGCAGAAAAACGGACCAATAATTGACGCTCATTATTATCTGAATGCGCTTTCTGTACAACTAACGCAGCAGTCAAAAACGCCGACATCTACACAGCAAATTGAAAATTCCATTCACTTTGCTGACAGATGCAGGGACTGATCCATTTTTTGAGCAGTTTTTAACAAAACTAGCACCAAAAATGGATCAAAAACATCCGGTGTGAACATAGTTTAATCCTTCTGGCAACATTCCGGTCTGCAGTCATGGAGATGGCAACATCTCTGTATATGGAGAGTAGCAGCTGTAACCATGCCTCTCACTGAATGACAGCCGCTCTACATTAGAATTTAGTGCAGGGGGTAGGGTTACAGTCACCACTCTCCAAATACAAAGAGGTGACTAAACCCATGCTGATGCTACCTCCATGTCTGAAATTGGTACTCCTCAAGGAGGATTAAAGTTCATTTCAACCCAGCAGCGGGGTTTAATGTGCGGGCATTGGGCAGCTTCACATGCTAATAACTTAAAGAGTAACCCCATATCTGCATGTAATAGCATTTTTCCACACCACAGGTTCCCTTTAAATATTCATATAAGTAAAACATACCGTTTATACTCGAGTATAAGCCAAACTGAGTATAAGCCGAGGCCTCTAATTTTACCCCAAAACTGGGGAAACCTATTGACTCGAGTATAGGCCTATGGTGGGAAATGCAGCAGTCTGCCATCCTGGGTTACATAGCCCCCCATCACTGGTATATGGCAATCATGACTGTATATACCCCCATCACAGTATATATCCCCATCACTGGTATATAGCCCCATCACTGGTAAATAGCCCTCATCACTGGTATATAGTGCCCCCATTAGTGGTATATAGCACCCCCATCACTGGTATATAGCTTCCATAACTGTATACAGCGCCCCCTATCACTGGTTTATAGACCCATTACTGTATATAGCACCCCCATCACTGGTATACAGCCCCCATCACTGATATATATCCCCATTACTGTACATAGCATTCCCATCACTGGTATATAGCCCCCATCACTGTATTATAATAAGAGCCATCACTCTATATAGCATCCCCATCACTGGTATATAGCCCCATTACTGGTATATAGTGCCCCCATCACTTGTTTTTAGCCCCATTACTGTATGTAGCCCTATTACTGTATGTAGCTCCATCACTGGTTTATAGCCCCATCACTGGTATATAGACCCCCATCCCTGTTACATAGCCCTTCATCATTGTACAGACCCCCCCATTACTGGTATATAGACACCCATCCCTGGTATATAGCCCCCCATCAGTATACACACCCATCACTGGTATAAAGCCCCTATCCCTGGTATATAGTCCTTATCCCTGGTATATAGACCCCCATCATTATACACACCCCATCACAGTTTATGGCCCCCATGCTGGCACTCACAATAAAATAATAAAGCATTGAACTCACTGTCCGACACTTCTATGCAGACACCATGCGTCCTCCCTCCAGTCTTCCTGTTTGTAATCATGTGACTGGGGCTCACAGCGATGATGTCACTGTGGCGCCAGTCACATAAATTTACAAACAGGAAGACTGGAGGGAGAATGCACGGTGCCGGCATAGAATCGTTGGAGGGTGAGTTCAATGCTTTACTATTTTATAGTGAACACCAGCATGGGGGGCTATATAATGTAATGAGGGGGACAGTCTAATGTAATATGCCCCGCTCCCCCCGCTGCTGATGGACAGGGGGATGCAGTGCATATTACATTACACCAATGAGTGGCGTCACGTGACCTTCAGCTGTCACTGCAGCCTCCCCCCGCCACCTCCATCTCCCAATCCCCATTTCCCCCCACTGACATATACTGACTGGACATATAAGCCAAGGGGGGCACTTTTCAGCACAAAAATTGTGCAGAAAAACTTGGCTGATACTCAAGTATATATGCTAAGTGCTATGGATCCCCAATTAATATTAAAAAAACAGCAAGGGAAAAGTGGTTATAAAGAGAGCACACTTCAAAAAGTTATTAAAAAAAAACAATACCAATATATTTTATAATATATATATATATATATATATATATATATATATATATTCAACTAAAAATGTATAGCCAAAGAGGATTTTATCTGGCAATTTCAGCTAAACATTTACTCTTTGACGACCTGAGATTAAGATTGCATGATTATATAATTTGATCAATACATTGTAATACATGCAAAAATTCAAGAATTGCACTATCTTTATTATTTTTGTAACTGTAAGGTATGGCATAGTCTGAAAAACATAAGAACCACCTAATCCAATAGGAAAAAAACTAAATAGCAAAATGTTCTATTCTGAAACCTGCAGCAAAAATTTTGGGAGAAATTGAAAAAAAATTTGTAAAAATAAACTTATTAGATTGCAAAAAACAGAGGATATTAGAGCCCACTATTGTAGAAAAATGAAAGGTCGCCCCTTCACCACTATTGAGATCATAGTTTTATTTGCATAGCAATATGAGTTTGTCAATTTGTAATCACAGCATCTGGGTTTTAGTACATTTTGGATATTGCTGTAAATATCAGTTTCAGAAGGAAAAGGCTTTCACATGTTTGCATATGTGAATAGAGATGAGCGAACCTTTTGAAGTTCAGATTCGGTTCAGCTCGACGAACGGGAATATGTTCACCAAATTCAACGCCAATTAAATCAGTAGGAGGCAAAATCAAGGGCATGAGCACACCATCAAAGGGGCCCAAAAGCTACCTAACACATCTTAAAGGGAACCTGTCACCCCCCCCCCAGGGCATTTTATAATCTAAGTCCAGCTCCAGAGAGAATATAAATTCATATTTCAGGTATGTGGGGCAAGTCTGGGCATATGCAGGGGTTACTAGAACCCTTATTTACATGATGTATAACCTGGTGGGTACAGTATAAAATGCCCTGGGGGGGTGACAGGTTTACTTTAAATTAGGGAAACACACCAGAAAAAGTGCCATCTACTAGTGCATCTCAATGAATTAAAATATCATCAAAAAGTACATTTATTTCAGTACTTCAATACAAAAAGTGAAATGTATATATTATATGGAGTCATTACAAACAGAGTGAGCTATTTCAAGTGTTTTTTTCTGTTGATGTTGATGATTATGGCTTAGAGCCAATGAAGACCCAAAGGAGATTATTTCAGAATATTAAAGTAGGGAGGATGAAGGTTTAAAAACAGTGCTGCCGTATTCAACGAGTGATTAAAGGGTGAATATAATATTGATTTAGTAGTCAACGTATTTTAGGGCTCTCAGAATCTATCTGAAACATGGCAATATTACATTGATTTTTGATGATATACTAATTCATTGAGATGCACTAGTATTCCCCAGAGTTAACATTTTCATTATTGTGTATTATGGATGCATACGACAAGACCTGGCTCAATATTTCAAGCTTCAACATTGATCAGGAACAGGGAAATGAGTAACAGGTGTAGGCATGGAGCTCAGAGAGCCCTGATAAATTCACAAAACACACAACAAAGACACCCCAAGAAAAGTCTCCACATTTTATAAAATTAGGGCCAGATACCACAAAAGTGGAATAAATTAACCCAGAATAAAAATTGTATAATGGTGCTGCCTGTATTCATGGCACAGGGTCTGGGACAGGGTCTGGCCTAACATTTGAATGTTAAACATTCACCATAAGGTAAAGAATATTTATACCGTGTTAGCCAGTAGATAGAAAAATAGATTGCAATCTGAAAGTCCTCAGTGGTTGATACCTTTTAATGGCTAACTGAAAAGATGGTAAATATAGCAAGCTTTCGGGACACTGCGGTCCCTTCTTCAGGCTGGTAATGACACAAATTCTGAAGACACATACATACTGTATATACATAAGCAATCTTTATGTATATATGTATGTGTCTTCAGAATTTGTGTCATCATCCGCCTGACAAAGGGACCATAGTGTCCTGAAAGCTTGCTATGTTTACCATCTTTTTAGTTAGCCATTAAAAGGTATCAACCACTGAGGACTCTCAGATTGCAATCTATTTTTCAAACATTCACCAGGAAGCGGGGGATGATTGACATGTGTAGGCCTATTGTGCAGGGGCCCTCATAACTAATGAATCCACTCCAATAAATTTTATGTTTCACGACCCTCAGGTGATACAAAAGCAGTTCATAGAATACTACCGGAAGAATTAGTCAGCTGGGTAAATCACATGTATAGACCTATTGGGCAGGGGAGCTTTATAATTATGTAAATAGTATATAAAAACACCCATATATTTAATAGTCAAAAAAGTAACACTTTATTAATAAATACAAATCCCCCCAAAAATTACAAAAATACACAAACAATTTAAAAAATCCCCAATAGTAACAACATGCAAGTGGTTTACCAGGAATCCCCCTTCTGTCCTACTCAGGCCCTAAGGCTGCCCCTGCTGATTCTCCTGTACCACGGTGGCTGTCCCTCTGGAATCTCTACTCAAATCCCTGAGCTTTCTTCCAAAAGAAAATACAAAAGGGGGAGGGGAACAAGAGGTGCAATAGTGCCCTTATCACTTGACACTAGTTTGCAAAACCGGTGAGTAAAGCAATCTACTCACCTGATCCAGTTGTGACACCCACAACTGGTTTGAAGGCTTGATAGGAATAATGTCCTGATGGCTGCTGCTGGACCTCCACCAACCACTCACACGTGGAGATACATCAAGATACTTGGGAAAAGGTGTACAATGGTCCGCGCTGCCAGGGTTACTCACATCAAAGAATACATGGGTGGATGAAGTGTTAATCAGATCCTTCTTTATTCTCCGACGCGTTTCGGTGCCCTCCTGGCACCTTCATCAGGGATACCTCCACCCCACAAAATAGCTCCTATATATAGCATTATTCATAACCATGATTAGTAGGTGTTGCCAAAGGTATGACATCATACGTTTTTAATGACGTTTTTGACGTCATACCTTTGGCAACACCTACTAATCATGGTTATGAATGCTGCTATATATAGGAGCTGTTTTGTGGGGTGGAGGTATCCCTGATGAAGGTGGCAGGAGGGCACCGAAACGCGTCGGAGAATAAAGAAGGATCTGATTAACACTTCATCTACCCGAGTATTCTTTGATGTGAGTAACCCTGGCAGCGCGGACCGTTGTACACCTTTTCCCAAGTATCTTGATGTTCTTCCAAAAGAGGATCCTGGACATTCCCAAAACAATCAATTACCAAAAAATCTTTTCTTATGTCCTTTATGATTAACCGAAGACATCAGAAATTTCAAGACAAAAGGTGATCAGCCTGGATGCCACAGGAGTGTTGTGGGTCCTGGAGGTTTCCAGCATTATCTCCCCATTGAGGGACTGGAACTCTTCTATTTGTGAATGGCTGTTTATCCAGACCCATGAACATTTATGAAAGTTCACTGAATTACCACTTTTATTCTGCCTCCTGAGAGAACCATGAAGGACAAAACGCCTAGAGGCAAACTGTAAAAAGCATGCATGGATTTAGAGGATAATAGACTTGGATGGTGATCCCAGTGTTAGTGCTGTGTTACACTATGGTAATGCTGCCGGAATTCTATTCTTTGGCGGATCTCCCAGAACAGAGGCCACAACGCCAGTGTGGCCCTAGCCTTACCCTCCCCCCAATCCCACAGTGAGCCACAGTGATGTCTTCCTCCTGGACCTGTGAGTAGTCTGTATGGTGCTTAAAGGGAACCAACCACCCCAAATGACCCCCCCAGACTGTTAATATGTGTCCCTACACCCAGCACACACATTTGGGGCAATCGTTTTTGCTAAAAAAACTGTTTAGTAGAAGCTAAGATATATGTTTATAAAGTGTAATCAATCGAGACGGCTGGGTGTTACCTAGCTTTGTCCACGTGCAGTGCTCGCGCCTGTGATCCTCCTCTCTCCCTCCTCCCCTCTCAATTTCTAAGAGCCTGGCCGCGTCATGAAAGGGGCGTGACTAAATTGTGCCATGAAAGGGGGCGGGGTTCGCCGCGATTTAGCCACGCCCCTTTAATGATGCGGCCAGGCTCTTAGAAATTGAGAGGGGAGGAGGGAGAGGAGGATCACAGGCATGAACACTGCACGTGGACAAAGCTAGGTAACACCCAGCCGTCTCGATTGATTACACTTTATAAACATATATCTTAGCTTCTACTAAACAGTTTTTTTAGCAAAAACGATTGCCCAAATGGTTGTGCTGGTTGTAGGGACACATATTAACAGTCCGGGGGTCATTTGGTGTGGTTGGTTCCCTTTAAGGACCTAGCACCATGTGACTGGGTCACACAGATGTTAGGGGTGCAGAAGGTGGACAGAAAATGGCACACAAATTGACATGCTCATTATTTTCTAGATGTTCCTTTCTGCACCACTAATGGACAGTAAAAAAAACACAGCGTCTGAACAAGAAGTTGAGAATACCATTCACTTTGCTGGCGATGACATTTTGGCCATGTCTGCAACATGCGTTTTTTTGACCATCTCTGCGTTTTTGGGCTGTTTAAGAAAAAGCATGCTGCGTTAACGCAGGGACCGAACTTTGAGTGTAGCATGCGTTTTTCATTTCCATTTGCGTTTTTTATTACCCTAGCAAAAAACGCTGCATGCAGCGTTTATGGGTGTGAAAAAAATCCATGGTCGTTTTTCCAAAAACGCATGCGAAATTTTTTAATGGGCCTATGGAAACGCATGAAAAAAGCAATGGTACATTACTACCTTTTATGTGCCTTCAAAAACGCAGCTTTTCCCATAGGGGCCCATGTTAAAAAAGCATGCTGTTTTTTAAAAAACCCATGCTTTTTTACATAGGGCCCTATGGAAACACATGCTTTTTAAAAGGCACATTTATGCACCATGCTTAATGGCTTGCTTTTGTCTGCGTTTTGGTAAAAAAATGACTAAGCTCCATAAACGTGGCAAATCGTTTCAGACACACAAGGGACATTTTTTGGCCTCTTAAAAACACAATCGCTTTTAGAGTGCTAAGAAAAAAACTCAAATTGGTGTGAACATTAGCCTTTGACTGATCCATTTTTGGTACAGTTTAAAAAAAATGTAACGCCAAAAGATGGACCAAAAATCCCATTATGAATACAGCCTTTATTGACTGACAGGTTTCCCTTATAAATACATAGTTTTAGTCACTCGGATACAAATCAGTGTGGCAACTTGAGTTTGCAAAACTGTTTGAAGCATTATGTCAATATTCTTTATTTTTCTTCCAGATAATTGCTGCTTTGCATTTTTACCATTTGTATTTATCGTGCATTATTTCTATTTCTATTTTATCTCAAAGACTCAAACTGTTTTTATGGATTTGTTCATATTCATATCTACTATTTGCATTGTATCAATACTTTGCCATTGAAGCCTGCATTGCAAGTTGCTGCCAGTGTACACATTATTTCATGCTCAACAGGGGTTTCAATCTATTAATTACTATTGTTAAGCTGCTATTTTTACTTGTATTGTAGACATATGCTGTATATAATTTTGAGCACTATACTTACCAGAAGAACCCATTCCTCCATTTACAAATAATTCTGAATTAGGATTTTTATTTTAATCTAAATGATGTTACTCGAAATGTTCTTTTCTAAAATCCTTACCGTTCACTATTTCCAAAGAGTCAGATTTAGAATATCATATTCAAAAATGAAAAAATATCTGCCAAATCTCCTATATCCAGCTATCCTCTGTATTGTATTTTGGAAAGCAAATCTAGATCTAAACATATCAACATTTTTCAAAGCCGATGGTTTCTAAGACCTGCACAAGAGAGACAGTGCTCTGGATTGGCCTTGCAATAATCTAATTTTCTAAAACTATGCTGATTTTATTTGTGTGTGTTTTCTCTGATGAGATCATCCCTCATTTTCTGAGATATAAGAGCCCAGTCAGACAGACATTAGCAGAAAACAATAAGAAATCAGACCTGCAGCATGAAAATATCGATGCTCTGAACTGTACTGAACACATTATGTGCTTTAGATGTCAGTGCCTCATGGTATGTTACGATTTATAGTAACTGAGAATAGTACCGTATAGAGCATTATTGATGCAATTAAACATACTAGAACCTCAACAGACCCAGTTAACAGGGTTCATCAGTACATTGTGTGCAGAATTATTAGGCAAATGAGTATTTTGATCACATGATACTTTTTATACATGTTGTCCTACTCCAAGCTGTATAGGCTTGAGAGCCAACTACCAATTAAGTAAATCAGGTGATGTGCATCTCTGTAATGAGTAGGGGTGTGGTGTAATGACATCAACACCCTATATAATGCTTAATTATTAGGCAAATGCCTGTCCTTTGGCAAAATGGGTCAGAAGAGAGAATTGGCAGGCTATGAAAAGTCCAAAATTGTGAGATGTCTTGTAGAGGGATGCAGCAGTCTTGAAATTGCCAAACCTTTGATGCATGATCACCGAACAATCAAGCGTTTCATGGCAAATAGCCAAGAGGGTCGCAAGAAGCGTGTTGGGCAAAAAAAGGCGCAAATAACTGCTCCATGAATTGATGGAAATCAAGCGTGAAGCTGCCAAGATGCCATTTGCCACCAGTTTTTCAATATTTCAGAACTGCAACATTACTGGAGGGATCAAAAAGCACAAGGTGTGCCATAGTCAGGGACATGGCCAAGGTAAGGAAGGCTGAAAAACGACCATCAAGCAATGGTACAGGAATAAGTCGCTATCGTTCAAGAAAAACATAATTTTCATGCAGGACAATGCTGCATCACATGCATCCAAGTACCCCACAGCGTGGCTGGTCCAGTAAAGGTCTAAAAGAAGAAAAAATAATGACATGGCCCCCTTGTTCACCTAATCTGAACCCCATAGAGAACCTTTGGTCCCTCATAAAATGTGAGATGTACAGGGAGGTAAAACAGTACACCTCTCAGAACAGTGTCTGGGAGGCTGTGGTGGCTGCTGCGCGCAATGTTGATCGTAAACAGATCAAGCAACTGACAGAATCTATGGAAGTTGAGTGTCATCATAAAGAAAGGTGGCTATATGGGTCACTCATTTTTTTGGGTTTTGTTTTGCATGTCAGAAATGTTTATTTCTAAATTTTGAGCAGTTATATTGGTTTACCTGGTGAAAATAAACAAGTGAGATGGGAATATATTAGGTTTTTATTAAGTTGCCTAATAATTCTGCACAGTAATAGTTACCTGCACAAACAGATATCCTCCTTAGAGTACCGTCACACTGTGCGACGGTAGCGCTGTTTTGTTAGGCGATGCAGGGGCGTGGCCTATTGGCACCGATATCACTCCTGCATCGCCTTAAGTGGTCGCCTGGTTTCAGAGCAGTGCTCTGAAACCAGACGGCCGATCTGGGGCGATGTGTACACATCGCCCCATGTAAGCGCCCGACGGCTATCCGACAGGTGATGGGAGCCATAGGCTCCCATTGTTCTGCATCACCGCTGGGGTTCTGAGACTCCCCGGCGGCGATGCCGCCTGTCAGATCACCGGTGCGTCGCCGTAGGTGTCGCCCCATGTAAATGGGGGACGGCGACGCTGGAGGTGCGCCAAAAACGTGCGCGCTCCCGCCAGTCACTGCCAACATCTCCGGCGGCGTCGCCAGGTCTGACGTGGCCCGAAAATACCCAAATCTAAAAAAAAAAAAACACTCCAACTTCCAAAAATATTAAGCTTTGATATTTATGAGTCTTTTGGGTTGATTGAGAACATAGTTGTTGATCAATAATAAAAATAATCCTCTACAATACAACTTGCCTAATAATTTTGCACGCAGTGTATAACCGAAAAGCGTCATTGCTTCGTCTATGAGCAAAATCTATGACACTGGTATAAACAGAATTTTTTATAGGGACTTGCTAAAATGTTGTTAAAAATTACATAACTATTATAAATTATAATGAACAAAACATAATCACATCTACAATTTAAACATACTGTTCATAAAAGCAGTAGACGTTGAGGAGACTTATAAAGTTACAATTAAAGGGAACCTGTCACCTAAAAATCGCCCCCCAGCCTGTCAATATGATGAGGCCAGGGCTGTCTGGGGGGTACTCGGTCACCGGGTCTGCTGAATAGGGAGTCACAGGTGGACGGTATCCCGGTGCCGTGCCCTGGGGATCATTTGAAGGGGGTTGTGAGGGAATTATTTACAGGGGGACGTGACGCCACCTGTAGTGTCCGGTAATTTGGTACCAGCGCTGCCAGCCGGCCGCTGA
Organism: Allobates femoralis; assembly: GCA_033576535.1. Classification (NCBI taxonomy): domain Eukaryota; kingdom Metazoa; phylum Chordata; class Amphibia; order Anura; family Aromobatidae; genus Allobates; species Allobates femoralis. The sequence continues at coordinate 405,731,179 of JARQOC010000004.1, read as the reverse complement.
GGTGATGGAGGGGGCAGCAAAGTGTGGTACAGCTCCCCACAGGTGGAGCTTTACCTCAGGGCAGCAATAAAGGAAGATGGTGAGGGAGAGCAGTGAAGGAGGAAGATGGTGGGTTATAGCTGATGAACAGTCACACATACACACAGGGATAGTTGTTCCGGTACCTTTTTACTGGTAGTCACAAAACAGGTACAGTTCTGAGTAATAACCAGGTCCCTGGTGCAATTTAGGATCAACTCCTTAGAAAGATATGAGGCCTCCTTTATCTCTATTCTTTCTCTTGAGGGATGAGTCTTGCCTGAGTTTGAGCTCTCCAATTCTCTATTGTCTAAAACTAACAATCAGGCCCTTCTGTGGGAACCCGGTTTATCCTGTGGCCCCTGGTCCTCTGTTTGGTTAGTTTTTAATATCTTTACTATCTTCTTTCAGGGCTAAACTTCACCTGAAACTGCTGGGCTTTTTACTGTGGCTCTATAAGCCCACAGCATCGGACTCCAGTGTCCGGTTGTCCTCAAAGGGAATGTCTTTTAATCCCTCTTCTTATTCCCTACCTCTTCTCCTTGCCTCCGGCCCCTTCCCTGGGGTGTGAACAGCTGACAAAATGGTCCCTTCTGGTCCTGGCATCTGTCTTTTCCAGAGACCAGCAGCTTTGCCTCCACCTTTCTCCTCTCCTCACACGAACTCTTCCCTAGCAACTGTCTCCTAGGACCAACTGTCTCCTCCTCTCAGCCTGGATCTCCCAGGGGAACTGACTTAATGCAGCCAGTAGAGCTCCCCCTTCAGGTCTGGAGTGGAAGGTGTTGTGTGCTGAACAAACCAAGGTGTCAATCCTTCCTTGTACCAGCGTAACCTGTGGCAATCCCCCGCAGGGGTGCCACATTCCCCCCTAGTTAAACTCAGTCCTCCGGGACTGAAACATTTTTCATAAACATAACAGGTTATAACTATTTACATTTGATTATTGAACAGAGTCTTAAAAATGAAAAATTTACAAAAACCAAGGAAAAATAAGAAAACAGGTTACCAGTCCATACAGCGCTAGTCCATCCGCTGCAGGCTGTTTAGGGGATGTTGAAACAGGGATTTGCCACTACCAGTCCTGTGGCTATGGTCCATTTTAAAAAAATAAGAAAAAGGGAAAGTTCAAGAGTCCAACAGGTTAAGTCTTTTAGGAATTAAAAAAATCATAACTATATACAATATGGGTGTATCTGCTTAGGAGGCCTGGCTTCACTTATACCACCCCCAGGCACTTTCTTTTCCTAACTTCATGTGCATGGGGGCTAGTCCAGTTCCTCCACCCTTCTATACACTACCATTAATAACATATTTACATTTTAAACATTTTTACATTTTCCCACATTTTATCACCTACTCTCTGTATCTAAGTGGTGGCTGACCAAAGTTACTACGGGTTGACCTGCGTAGCACTGGTGTGTTACTAATGTCTGTACCTGATGCAGTGCATGCTCTATCTCTCAGTCTGTCAGATCTACGTGTTGTTGTAATACCGTAGTATTGGCGTAGTCTCTCTAGTGGACTGGCAGGTTCACCGATTGCAGGGATCTCTGGTTCCGGTACAACGGGTGGTTCTTGTATTCTCGGCACTTCTACTGCTGATGGAAACATTAAAGTTGGGATTAGATATGTACCTTCTATTTGAGGCCAATCTGCTGGTAACTCTCCAATGATTGTCTGGACTGTCTTTGGCTTCTCTTGCTCTTCTGGCTTTGGACAAGGTACATCTTCTTCTGGTTGAAGCTGTTGAGGGCACTTTTTCAAATGATCTCTGGACACTGTAGCTGTAGTTTCACCATGATCTTTACTGATTAAACAGGTTTTCTGATTGTCAAAATTGGATGGTAATACAGTGTATGGTTCTTTTTCCCACTGATCATCTAGTTTGTGCATTCTCCTTTTTCTTCTCAAAACCAATTCACCTGGTGTTAAGGGCGTTCCTTGTGCACTCTTGTTGAAGTTGGTTTCTTGTCTTCCTCTTGATCTTTCCAAACTTCTCTCAACGCATTCTTGTATTTTCTGGTATTGTTCCTTCCTTCTACTATCCCAATCTGTATCTGTAGTATCTGCTTCAGGAACTACTATGCCTAACTCAAAGTCTGCTGGCAACTTTCCTGGTCTTGCTCTCATGAGGTATGCAGGGGTGCAATTTGTTGAACTTACTGGGATGTTGTTGTAAATGTCAACTAGATCTGGTAACTTTTCTGGCCACTGGTTGCGTTCTTCTAAGGGCAGAGTTTTTAACATTTCAATTACCACGTGATTCATCTTTTCGCACATTCCATTTGTTTGAGGATGGTAAGACGTAGTGCGTATTTTCTTGCATCCGTATAGGCGACAGAACTCTTGAAATATTTCAGCTTCAAAGGCAGGTCCTTGGTCTGTCAATACCTGGTCTGGATAGCCATGAGGTCTGCAGAAATAAGCTTGAAATGTTCTTGCTGCTGTCTCAGCTGTTAAATCTTTTACTGGAGCTACCACAAGGAATCTGGAATAGTGGTCTACCATGGTAAGAGCATAGCTGTAGCCTGATTTACTGGGTGTAAGTTTGACATGATCTATGGCTACCAGTTCTAATGGTTCTTTGGTGATGATAGGTTTGAGGGGTGCTTTCTGGCTGTTACGGTCTTTTCTTCTTAATGAGCATGGTCCACAATTTTTACACCATCTCTCTATGGAGGCTCTCATGCTGATCCAATAGAATCTTTCACGTAACAGTATTTCTAATTTTCTCCATCCAAAGTGTCCCGATTCATTGTGATACGCTTGCAATACCATTTGAACATCTCTCTTTGGAACCACAACTTGCCATACCATTTCATGTGTTCTTGGGTTAATATACCGCCTGCATAATTGACCTTGATAGATGAATAATCGACTTCTTTCTTTCCACAAATGTTGAGCTTCTAGTGGAACATTCTTTTCAAGTTTGGAACCTGGTTGAGTTATTAACTTCTTTACAAGACTTACTGCTGGATCACTGTCTTGAGTCTCTTTCCATCCATAGTGAGGCAACGGGTTTAGTTCAACAGTCTGACGATTTTGGTAGACTCGATCTTCAGCGATTTGCCATTTTCTACTTTTATGGAAAGCTGGGAGTTCTATTTCCTCTAGGTCATCTTCCTCTTCACTTCCTTGTGGATGTACTTGAGGATTTCTAGAAAGGGCATCTGCATTTGCGTTATTGCGGCCTGCTCGATATTTGATAGTAAAGTCATAATTCGACAGTCGAGCCATCCAACGTTGCTCCAATGCTCCAAGTCTTGCGGTATCTAAATGTGTCAACGGGTTATTATCTGTGAAGACAGTGAACTTCGAAGCTGCGAGGTAATGCTTGAACCTTTCTGTTACAGCCCAGACCAAGGCCAGGAACTCCAACTTAAAGGAACTGTAATTTTCTGGGTTCCTCTCAGTGGGTCGAAGTTTTCTGCTAGCGTAGGCAATTACTCGTTCTTTACCATCTTGCACCTGAGAAAGGACTGCTCCCAAGCCTACATTGCTTGCGTCGGTATAAAGGACAAATGGTAGGTTATAATCAGGGTAAGCCAGAATTTCCTCACCGGTTAGAGCCTGCTTCATCTGTTGGAAGGAATTTTCTTGTTCCTCTCCCCATTCTAATGGTGACTCTGGAAATCTTCTCTTCTTAGATTGGCCTATCAGAAGATCTTGTATGGGCGCAGCCATCTTTGTGTAGCCCTTAATGAATCTTCTATAGTATCCAACCAGACCTAAGAACTGACGTACCTCGGTGATGGTCGTTGGTCTTTGCCAATCCTGGATTGCTGTTACCTTTTCCGGGTCTGGTGCTACTCCATCTGCGCTGACCACGTGTCCCAGGTATTGGACTTTAGGTTTCAGCAGGTGACATTTAGATGGTTTGAGTTTCATTCCGTACTTTGCTAAAGCCTCAAATACCTCCGCCAGGTGTTTCAGGTGTTCTTCGTAGGTTCTAGAGAACACGATGACATCGTCCAGGTATAAGAGCACTGTTTCGAAGTTTCGATGTCCCAGGCAACTTTCCATGATTCTCTGAAACGTTCCTGGTGCATTGCATAACCCGAATGGCATACTATTGAATTCACATAGTCCCATTGGCGTTGTGAATGCAGTCTTCTCCCGGTCTTCTTCTGCAACGGAGACCTGCCAGTACCCACTAGTGAGATCTAATGTGGAGAAATAGTTAGCAGTCTTTAATGCAGCAAGAGACTCCTCTATTCGGGGTAATGGGTAAGCATCTTTGTGAGTGATTTTATTAACTCTCTGTAATCTACACACATCCTCATTGTGCCATCCTTTTTCCTGACTAGGACTAAAGGGGCTGCCCAGGGACTACTACTATCTCTTATAACCCCGGCCTCCTTCATGTCCCTCAGCATTTCTTTGGCATGTTGGTAGTGACCTGGTGGAATGGGTCTGTGTCTCAACTTGATTGGTGGATGATTTCCTGTGGGTATGTGATGCTGTACCCCTTTAATCCTCCCAAAATCTAATGGATGCTTGCTGAATATCTGCTCAAACTCCTGCACTACCCGGTACACTCCATGCTTCAGGTGAGAAGGGGTGGCATCAGTTCCTACATGCAACTGCTGACACCACTCCTCCTGCTGTCCTTTAGAGTTACTATCCTCCGCCGGACTAGGCGAGGAAACAGGTTCTACTGCCTGTATGTTGTTGTTACAAACAGTATACAGCTTTGCTACGGTAGCATACCGAGGTAACTTTGCTTCCCTGCCCCACAATTTACACACGGATTGGTACTCGTCCCTTGCGTACATCCACCACCCCTCTGGCTGTCAGTAGTGTAGGTCTGTGCTCTGAAAATACCGGCTCTACAACTGCCTGGTATTCCTGTCCTCTACAACCTATCGCTGCTCGACACCATATCATCATTTCACTATTTGGTGGTATTACAATAGGAACCGAGTCTATTACCCGCACACTGCCAATTTCTCCCCCAGACAGATTTACCTGTTGCTTGTGGATGAGGGCTCGGATCTCTCGTTGGATGACTCTTGTCCGCCCATAACCAGCAGTTTGAGAAATCTGTTGGAGTAAAAACAACACTTCTCCAAAGCAGTTTTCAATAACATTTGTACCAATAACCATGTAAGGGCATCTTTCATTAGGATTATCTTCAACTACAAATAACCCTTGACCTTTCAACTCCTCCCTTCCCAACTTTATTGTAGCTGCTCTATACCCCACCTGTTTCTGTGGTTGGCCATTAGCTGCAATAATATAAAAATTGGGGTTTGGGGGTTCAAGATCATCATCAGACCAATACTGCTTATAAAGGATATGCGGGATCGTAGTAACCTGCGACCCGGTGTCCAATAGGGCCGACATGGGAATTCCTTCTAGTGTAATGTTGAGGTACGGACGGCCTCCCACGTACCGCTTACACCAGTCTTTTGGGCCCAGTTGCTCTACTCCTGGGGTTTGGCCCTCGGACCCAGGAATCTCGTGTTTAAAGGGCATCTTCTTGCAAAGTGTCCTGGTTTGTTGCATCGCAGGCAGATGGGTTGTCCTGAAGAATCTGTGTAATCCCAGGGTCTGCGTTGGAATGGTGCGTTGGTCCCCTGCGCGGGCGACCTGGTTCTGCGTTGGAATGGTACGTTGGTCCCCTGCCCGGGCGACCTGGTTCTGCGTTGGAATGGTACGTTGGTCCCCTCCGCGGGCGACTGGGCTTTCCTTTGCATCCATGGGACATCCTCAGGGCTATCAGCTAGTTGAATTTTACTTGGTGGTGGTACCCCAGGCATATTTTGCAAGAGCTTTAGTACGTAGTCCATGTTTTTAGTTAACTGCAGCACCTGATTTTGCATGTTATCATTTGCTACAGCTTGACTCTCTGCTTTTGCAGGTTCTGCAGGAATAGGTTTAAAGTCTATGGAAGAAGCATTAGTCTGCCATGATTGGTTGGCAGGTTCTGCAGGTGCTGGATCTCTTAGCACAGTTATAGCACGATCTTTTAAGTCACTAAAACTCACTGTTGGGTGATCCAATACCCACATATGCACTTGTTGGCGGTGATAGTCTGATCTTAATCCTTCTGTAAACTGTTCAGCAAGCATTTTATCCTCTTCCAGTACACTGGCCGGGTCTATCTGTTTCAAGGACCGGAGTGCTCTTTGTAAACGGAGGGCATAGTCTCTGATGGTATCCTGCGATCTCTGCTTACACTGATAAAACAGCATCCTCAATTCAGACTGTGTGCGCTTCTCAAATACCATTTTTAGCTTATCAAACACTTTGACAGCAGAGTCCTTGTCAGCATTTCTCCAGGACTCAGCCTCCAGCTCCGCTGCGCCTATTAATTGTCCCAGCACAACGGTAGCCTGTTGCTTCTGTGTCATAGCATACATGTCCAGCATTGCACACATCTTATGCTTAAATGTTGCTAACGTACCAGGTTTACCTTCATATGTTGGTAACCACTTGGCACCCGGTACATACGGCATAGTTATAGGCATTATTTGGGCTGCTGCTTCAGGTACTGCGTTCTCGCCATTTCCCCTGTCAGGGACCCGCACATCATCCGTGTCACTCATGGTGAGGCCCCCCTAGTTAATGGATGCCAACCTGTAAAATGAAAACTGGTTTCTTCAGCCCGTTGGCGGCTCTGCAGCTGGAGCGGGCACCTCAGGTCTCTCTCACAGGGAGCTGCGCTTTCCTCAGTCTCTCCGGCAGAGTGGAAGGGGGCGGGGCTTATCTTCCCGCTCTTTCTCCTGCTGTGACGCAGTTGTAATTTCTGAGGCGATGTAATGGCGGCCACACAAACAGTCAATTAAATAAAGTCTTAAGGCGCACTTCACCTAGTAAATACCAGGCTGGTTTGTATCCTGTTCGTGACGCCAGAAAATGATGAGGCCAGGGCTGTCTGGGGGGTACTCGGTCACCGGGTCTGCTGAATAGGGAGTCACAGGTGGACGGTATCCCGGTGCCGTGCCCTGGGGATCATTTGAAGGGGGTTGTGAGGGAATTATTTACAGGGGGACGTGACGCCACCTGTAGTGTCCGGTAATTTGGTACCAGCGCTGCCAGCCGGCCGCTGAGGTGATGGAGGGGGCAGCAAAGTGTGGTACAGCTCCCCACAGGTGGAGCTTTACCTCAGGGCAGCAATAAAGGAAGATGGTGAGGGAGAGCAGTGAAGGAGGAAGATGGTGGGTTATAGCTGATGAACAGTCACACATACACACAGGGATAGTTGTTCCGGTACCTTTTTACTGGTAGTCACAAAACAGGTACAGTTCTGAGTAATAACCAGGTCCCTGGTGCAATTTAGGATCAACTCCTTAGAAAGATATGAGGCCTCCTTTATCTCTATTCTTTCTCTTGAGGGATGAGTCTTGCCTGAGTTTGAGCTCTCCAATTCTCTATTGTCTAAAACTAACAATCAGGCCCTTCTGTGGGAACCCGGTTTATCCTGTGGCCCCTGGTCCTCTGTTTGGTTAGTTTTTAATATCTTTACTATCTTCTTTCAGGGCTAAACTTCACCTGAAACTGCTGGGCTTTTTACTGTGGCTCTATAAGCCCACAGCATCGGACTCCAGTGTCCGGTTGTCCTCAAAGGGAATGTCTTTTAATCCCTCTTCTTATTCCCTACCTCTTCTCCTTGCCTCCGGCCCCTTCCCTGGGGTGTGAACAGCTGACAAAATGGTCCCTTCTGGTCCTGGCATCTGTCTTTTCCAGAGACCAGCAGCTTTGCCTCCACCTTTCTCCTCTCCTCACACGAACTCTTCCCTAGCAACTGTCTCCTAGGACCAACTGTCTCCTCCTCTCAGCCTGGATCTCCCAGGGGAACTGACTTAATGCAGCCAGTAGAGCTCCCCCTTCAGGTCTGGAGTGGAAGGTGTTGTGTGCTGAACAAACCAAGGTGTCAATCCTTCCTTGTACCAGCGTAACCTGTGGCAATCCCCCGCAGGGGTGCCACAAATACCTGTCCCTGCACATTCCTAATCATATCCCAACTATACCTCTCTGTCCTAAAACAATCATTGCAAACTTTAAAAAAGTGCTTTATAAACTTATCTAAAGTGAAGCTTCATATCCCCGCAGAAGTCGCACAGGGCGTACCCTGTGCATGATTTTCGCCTGCCTCCGCCGCTTGTACTCACATACCGATGGGCGTGAAAATGCTTTTAATCATTCTCTCCCTCCTCCATGGTCATATTAGCCAGTATGACGCTAATCGCGGAATTTCCAGCCCAGTGACACATTTGTTTCATTTCCGGCTCAGAGACATCAATACACTCTTTGGGTGTATCGACGTACCTCAAGCTGCGCATTGCTCATGCATGAGGTTTGCTTTATGGCAGCATCTGTGATGAGCTGCCATAAAGCAAACCTTGTGCATGTGCAATGCACAGCTTAAGGTTCATCGATACACCCAAAGAGTGTATTGATGTCTCTGAGCCGGAAATGAAACAAATGTGATTATCTCTGCAATGAAGCAACACAGCACAAAACGGAAAAGAAAGAGGCAGGATCAGGGGAGGTAGGAATTTTTACTAGGTATTAAACCAAAACAAATCTAACAATTGACAGGATCTCTTTTAAAGGAATTTGTCATGTCCAAAATTGTATTTACCTACTGACATATAAAACCAGAAAAAAGGAGCAGCACAAAAAAAGCACATTTAGTGCAAGCCTACCTTGGCAGCTTTTCCACCTACCACAAATATCACCACAAAAATAGCAGGCAGCACTCCAGATTTCAATGCTTCAAAGACCTTTAATGGCCATATAGTGCAAAAAACAAAGTGAGCAACGTTTTAAGCCGTCTGTGGTTCTTTCTCAAGCTAGATACAGGGTGTTTCAGAGACACTTTTATAGCAGTTCATTACCATATGCCATAAAGTATCAATTATACAAAAGTGCAATAAATAGTGCATTTATAAAAGTGCATAACTCTTTAAAGTGTTTTTAGTGTCTTCCATATATTGATATAAGCGCTATTTCTTCACATTTAATCTTCATTAGTGACTCTACATAAAGTTAAAATACATTATCTCTCTATTACTAATTAATATCTTATACAGGTGTTTGTATGATTAATCATTGACTCACCCTTCTATGCAGTACATCGCCATTACACTTCCACCATGTGCATTACCCAGGAAGTACTACTGAGCATGCCCGGGACAAAAGCAAATCTCACGATATGCGCTGCTTAGTTACCCCGTGTTTACTCTGGTTACCAGCGTCCTCCCACTTAGCCCAGCCTGTATGTGGGAAGATGCTACTAACCAGGGTAAACACCGGGTACCTAAGCAGCGTGCTGCTTAGTTACCCAGTGTTTACCTTGGTTACCAGTGATGTCACCGCTGGCTGGTCGCTGGTGAGTCTGCCACCAGTGACTGCAGAGAGACTTTCCAGCGATCCTGGCCAGGTCGGATTGCTGGTGGGATCGCTGGAAAGTCTCAGTGTGTAAAGGATTCAACAGTATAATCTGTGTTAAGAAGCACTCGGGACAGAGTGAGCAGAGGGGATGGATAGTTTACTTATTTTTATTATGACCACAACACGTTTCAATGGTGACATGCCATCTTCATCAGGTGGGGGTTAGCCACAGCGTGTTTCAATGGCGACATGTCATCTTCATCAGGTGAGGCTTAGCCACAGCGTGTTTCAATGGCGACATGCCATTTTCATCAGGTGGGGGTTAGCCACAACGCATTTCAATGGTGACATGCCATCTTCATCAGGTGGGCGTCAGCTGTGTAAAGGGGCCCTTAGGCTGGCTTCAGACTTGCAGATGCATCTGCAGCGTTTTGCAGATGCATCTGCAAGCATCTGCATGCAGACCGCGGCCCCTATGTTTATAATGGTGCGCACGGCGGTCTGCAGATGCTTGCGGACCGCCGTGCGCACGCATTCACTCCTATATGTGATCTGTGCGCAGGCGGATGCCTGGGTACAGATCACGCACTCTCGTCCACACCAGGGACGCGACATCTCGCGTCCATGGTGCGGGCGGGAGTGTGTGATTTGTGCGCAGGCATCCGCCTGCGCACAGATCACATATAGGAGTGAATGCGTGAACACGGCGGTCCTCAAGCATCTGCAGACCGCCGTGCGCACCATTATAAACATAGGGGCGCGGTCTGCATGCAGATGCTTTCAGATGCATCTGCAAAACGCTGCAGATGCATCTGCAAGTCTGAAGGCAGCCTTAGAGAGTGATTTCAGCCCCACACACTGTATAGCAAGTGATAACTGTGACTAATCTCTGAACTGTGAAGTAGCCACAGGGAGGATATAAGTTAATTTTCTTCTAGTAGCCACTGCTCCAGTTAGGCAGCCAGACAGGATTTGAATGCTATTAAATCTAAATATTTAGGTAAATAACATTTTGAACATGACACCTTGCCCTTAAAATTAAAGAATTATTTTTAATTGTTATATAAATAACAAAATAACAAAATGATATTCAAATGTGAAAATATATTGGATTTAATTATGTCAATGTTTAATGAGCTATGATCTACGGTATTTGCTGCAGTTTTGTTTAAGCTAGTTATTGCAGAAGTAAAATACTAACCAGTTAACATTGTGTTCTGAACAGGTTGCTAACCAATCCAGTGCCATATTCTTTGTCATCTCAGACCTGGCTTACATTGACTCAATGTATCAGTATTCTTTGGCTTGGTTTATAAACTTGTATGTGAACGCAATAAAGAAAAGTGAAACTTCGTCAAACCTGCAGGAAAGAATACAGAAACTAAATGACTACTTTACAAACAGGTATGATCAGTATGAATGAATGTAACAATGGAGTAGGGGATCAGAGTATTGCAGTATAAAAATCTTATCCACATGGCAATTTCTTTTAACTTGAATATATAAGATGGAATTTATTGTGTACATCAGGAAGTTCTGCTAAACATAAATAAAAGAAACATGCTGAAATGAGGCTCAAGAAATACAAAATGATTTTATGCCAGATTAAGTTAAAGGGAATCTGTCTTTTTTCTATTTACTGTGGATAGTCAAGTATATGCTGACCCGAGTATAAGAGCGGCTTCACTCCACGGTTTTGGTGTATCAGGTTCTGTCCGGTGTTTTGCAGGAAACACCGGACAGAACCTGACAGCCCCGGATAGAACAGAACCGGGGGAAAATATGCCCTCCGATCCTGTTTTCTGCCAGAATCTTCCTGATCGCAGGGTTCAGGAGCTGTCCCTGCTGATATGTCAGGATCGCGGCTTGCGGGAGCTAGTCGCGGTCCTGAAATGTCAGTGGGGAGCTCTCCATGGTGCGGAAGTTCAGAACCGGCGTCCGGGAGCCGGACTGATATTAATGTCTGACCTCGCGAGATCCAGAGCCATAGACTCCCATGTCAGGGGCGCCGGATCCGGGAGGCTCCGATTTGTGCAGATTTTTGCTCTGAACAGAAAATCACAGCAAGCTGCGATTTTGTGTCTGGGAGAAAATCCTGCATTCTCCCGGATCCTCCCGGACAGATGGGAACCAGATGGCAAATAGCTGACATCTGGCCCCATCCGGCCCCATAGGAATACTATGGGGCCGAAATCTGATCCGGGGCTGTCCGGTTGACACCGGACAACCCCGGATCAGCAAAACCGTGGTGTGAAGCCGCCCTAAGCCGAGGCCCCTAATTTTATCCCAACAACTGGGAAAACCTATTGACTCGAGTATAAGCCTAGGGTAGGAAATGCAGCAGACCCCCATCCTGGTATACAGCCCTTCATCACTGGTATATAGAACCCGCATAATGATAAATGGCCCCTCATGCTGGTATATACCCCTCACTGAACATATTCCGCCATCACTGGTATATAGACTCCCAGCCTGGTATATAGCCCCCATCACTGTACATAGCCCCCATCACTGGTATATGGTTCCCCATCCTGGTAATACTGGTATATAGCCCCCATCACAGGTATATAGCCCCCATAACTGGAATAGCGCCCATCACTGGTATATGGCCCCCCATCCTGGTAATACTGGTATATAGTCCCCATCATTGTACATAGCCCCCATCACTGGTATATAGCCCCCCATCACTAGTATATAGCCCCCATCACTGAAATAGCGCCCATCACTGGTATATGGCCCTGTTTTGAATTCATTGATGAAGAATTCTGGTTGTGTTGGTGATGTGGTTGTTGTTGGCGATGCAGCTGGCTGTGTTTTGGAGAGTTCCTCAGCTGATCCTGATGATTGGCAGTCTGCTTCGGATTGGAGCATATAGGTGATTGGAGCTGATCAATCTCTGCCAGTTGTAATTATTCCTGGAAGTGTACACATCTCTCCCTGGTTTCTTCCTGCTCTGCTGAATCCTTGCAAGCTAAGTGAATGGGTTTTTGTTATTTTGTGGCACACATGTTATATGCTTGAGGATCGGCTTATTGCTTGTCTTGCTCTGAGTTGTGGTTTGATGTTTAGTGTGCATATTTGTTTACCTGCTCTGTTAGGAAGCTTTCTTCCCAGGTATGAATTGCTACTAAAATAGCGCTAAAATCTTAGCAATTTCTGCCATTGCGGACAGCGTTAGCAGCAAGCTGCCTGGTAACAGAGCCCCATAAAAATCTGTAGTTTACCTTAGCTGCAGCCCCACATAGAGCCCCAGGAACTGCACTTTTCAACAGCACACAGGAAACGCTGCCTGGAGCATTTTCCTGTGCGCTGCTGAAAAGCTCCCGTCCTGGAGCTCTGTGTTCAGCTGCAACTAAGGTAAACTACGGGTTTCTATGGGCTCCATTACCAGGCAGCGCTTGCCGTTAACACTGTCCGCAACGGCAGAAATTGCTAAGATTTTAGTGCTGCCTGGAACTGTGGGTCCCAGCCCAAGTGTGACCCCAGCCTTTCTCAGTATACATAGCAAAAACCTAATGCCAAAATCTTTTTAAATAAGAATGAGATATGATACCCACTAAAGAAAACATTCGGCACATGAGCACTCCTAGTCATTAAAGGGTCAATATTTCCAAGCTTGGGGCGAGGGCAATTTACAAATCAGGGAATAATTTGTGTATTTTGCTATCATGTACTTAATGGTCTTGTATTAAAGAAAACCTATGTTGTTAAAAGAAAGTCATTTGTGATCATCACAATCCATCGTTTGCAGTCTTCAATTTGAGTTCTGTATGTGACTGTTGCCAGGGCTGCTTTTACATGGTCGAGGCGGCCTCCCAATATCATCTTCCTGCTTTACTTACCAATAACTACTGAAAAGGCTGAACACATTTTCTTGTGTTTTCAGGCGTAAAAAAGTCTAATGAGAGAAATTGTTCCCATGGACACTGTCTCTTCAATTCCTGTCATTCCTGAGTCTAAAGGGGAAAGCTTTATGGTGTGACAAATGTTCCTTCCGTTTTGTAAAAAATCGTAAAAAAATAAAGGCATATTGTTTTCCTGAAGTAATTAAAAAGAAGGAAAACTTTATAATTAAAAATGCTATTTTTTGCCTCAGCATAAAGTCTTATATATTTCACAAATTGACCTCATGGCTGATTGCGTATTTCCATTTTTCACACATTTTTGTTTGTTTATTGGCACTTTTTTCAGATTAAAAAAAATGGTCTGATGTTACATTATAATGTAACATTTAATCTGCAATTTTTACAGTATATAGGGTTTAAAAAATGACAGAAAGAAATATATGTTTAAATGTTACAAAACGAAAGCGCCACCAAAAACAAAAATGACGTGGAAATGAGAAAACGTTTCAGCTCACAGTATAGAATCAGTATTAGGAAGTGGTTTTCAGGGAAAGTTCTGCTCAAAGGGCAATAAGGTAAAAAAAATCCAGCAACAACGTCCTTTAAATTTTCTTATAAAAAGTTAAACGTCCTTTATTATTTAGGCATAAAATGCCAGACATGAGTCAAATTGGTTGACTCATGTCTGGCATTTCTGCTTTTTAATATGCCTAAATAAAATTGACTTACCGTATATACTCGTGTATAAGCCGACCCTTATAAGCGACCCCTATTTTGCCCCCAAATCCTGGGAAAACCTATTGACTCGTGTATAAGCCGAGGATGGACCCCAGCACAGGTATACAGCCCCCAGCAGCGTGGTATACAGGCCCCCCAATGGTAGTATACAGCAGCCTCCCCAGTGGCATATACAGGCCCTAGTAGTATATACAGCAGCCCCAGTGGTATATACAGCAGCCCCAGTGGTATATACAGCAGCCCCAGTGGTATATACAGCAGCCCCAGTGGTATATACAGGCCCCAGCAGTATATACAGCAGCCCTGGGGGTATACAGCAGCCCCCAGGGGTTATACAGCACCTCCCAGGGGTTATACAGCAGCCCCCAGGGGTTATACAGCACCCCCCAGGGGTTATACAGCAGCCCTTAGGGGTTATACAGCAGCCCCCAGGGGTAATACAGCGGCCCCCAGGGGTAATACAGCGGCCCCCAGGGGGTAATACAGCGGCCCCCAGGGGTAATACAGCGGCCCCCAGGGGGTAATACAGCGGCCCCCAGGGGTATACAGCGGCCCCCAGGGGGTACCCAGCAGCCCCCAGGGGTTATACAGCAGCCCCCAAGGGTAATACAGCGGCCCCCAGGGGTTATACAGCAGCCCCCAGGGGTAATACAGCTGCCCCCAGGGGGTATACAGCGGCCCCCAGGGGGTATCCCAGCAGCCCCCTGGGGGTACCCAGCAGCCCCCAGGGGGTACCCAGCAGCCCCCAGGGGGTATCCAGCAGCCCCCAGGGGTACCCAGCAGCCCCCGGGGGTACCCAGCAGCCCCCAGGGGGTACCCAGCAGCCTCACAAATGCTGGCACTCACCCCCTCCTGCTTATCTTACCATCCCGGTCTTCTGCTCAGCGCCGCTCCTCGGTGCTCCGTTCTTCATGCTCCATCCTCGCTGCATCCGGGATCTCCGGCCGTCGCACGATGACGTCGTATGCCTGCGATGGCCAGGGATCCCGGATGTAGCTGGACGATGAAGAACGGAGCACCGAGGAGCGGCGCTGAGCAGAAGACCGGGATGGTAATATAAGCAGCGGGGACCCTTACAAGGGGGGAGAGTGCCAGCATTTGGGGGCATATATGAACTGCTTCCCCCTGCCGCTGATTGACAGGGGGAAGCAGTGCATATATAATGAGCGGCCTCCCCCGCCTCCTCCAGCCTCCCCAGCTACGTACACAGCCCCCACCACATCACATACCGTAGTGACTCGTGTATAAGTCGAGGGGGAGACTTTTCAACCCAAATTTTGGGCTGAAAAATTCGGCTTATACACGAGTATATACGGTAACTTTTCCAAGAAAATTTAAAGGATGTGGTTGCTGTTTTTTTTTTCCTTCTTGCCCTTATCAAAACAAAAGGACCGCAATGCAAAAAGTTTGCTGCGTCGTTATTTCTTTGGCATTTTAAGTCTGGCTTCACACCACGGATTTAGCAGGACAGAACAGGATCCTGTTTTGCCTCCCATGTATCCCTATGGTGCCGTATTGGTCATATATGGCCATCCGGTTTTGTGTATTCAGCACAGGATTTGTTTCTGCCCGGTTTTTTCACTGTCCCCAAAAATAGAGACTGCAGCATTTTTGGGCTTCGGTGAAAAAAATCAGACAAAACTGGACAGAAACCGATCCGGGGTCATCCAGCGCATAACATAGGAGTATATGGGCACTCGGATCCATGAAAAAATCAGATTGTTTCCCGGATCCAATTTTAAGCACAGAACATGCTCAGAATTCTTGCTGTGCAAACTTCAGCACCATGGACAGCAGTACTTCATGCACAGGCTGTGAATTCAGCAGCAAGGACAGTGGCAGAGCAGACACAGGCAGACTTCAGCACAGTGGACAGTGGCAGAAAACGAATCCTGCTAAAAACAGGATCCAGGACCATATTTGGTCACACTTTCTATACAACCTTGCTCTGTCAGATTCTGTCAGGGTGATCCTGCTAAAAACAGGACCCACCGTGACAGCCAAAATCCGTGGTGTAAAGCTAGCCTAACAAATGCTTCATCTGTCTATACAAAAGGCCCGAGGGTATGTTCATTCAGAAATTTATTTACAAAGATATTGGAGCAGATTCTGCTATAAAATCCACATCAAAAACTGTTTCAAATATTTTGAATAAGCTTCATATTGTTCTTTTTGTTTTTCTTGAAAGCAAGCAACTCTAAAGGTACCTTCCTAAAGGTGATATGTCGCCTGGAGCAATCGCCATGAAATTGCCTCACAGTTGCAGTGTGTGTTTGGGAAATGTTGCGGCGATTAATCGCCTCTCGCCTGTTGCCTGATTCCTGAGCACTGCTCTGAAATCAGCCGCAATCATGAAGGCAAGATTTCCGTGTTGAGGCGTGTGATAAGGCAATAGTGATGGAATCAGCGTTGCCTATGATTTCCCGTAGGCGTGCCACAGTGTGCTGTAGTCCGTGCCCCGTCTGTGATGATTGGTGGTGGCTACTGTGTTCCCATTGGCTGTCAGTTCACAGGGCGCCAAATTCGAATAGCTGTCCGTTCAGCAACACACATATCTTCGATGGCGTCTTGTATTGGCCAGCCTTCCAGAGCAGGCTGACCAATCGTAACGCAGTTGTGTTGCCAATGAGAGCTTATCGGGCGCTGTGTAAAGCACTGTGGCACGCGTATCTCCTCGCAGCGCTGACCATGTACGCCCACATTGCCTTTGGGATTGCAGCATGTGAAGTGGCGAGGGAATTCCACCGGAATGGTTCCGCTGTGGGTGAGGCGATTTCCGGGGTGACACATCGCCATTCTTTCAGGGCGAGATTGCGGCGTGTAATAGCCGCTATCGGCGATCTGAGGCGACCATGAAAAACGTGCACGCGCACGTTAGATCGCCTCAAATTGCCAACCGAGATGGCGGCGTGTGAAGGTACCTTTAGAGTACTTTTGCTTAATGCTTTAAAAAAAATTATCTAAATTTGACTACTATATCAAGCAGGAAAAATTACCCAAACATGAAAGTCCACCAAAAAAATAGGTTAAGGGTGCTTTCACATTAGCGTTCCCCTCCGCAGTGTTCTGCGGAGGGGAGACGCAATGTGAGCGCAGCACCGCCAGCCCCTATCTTTATAATGGGAGCGCACGGTGCTGTGCTTGACTGGGCATGACCGTGCACACCCATTCACTCCCATATGTGATCTGTGAGCAGCGGATGCCTGCGCACAAATCACCCAATCGTGTCCGCACCAGAAATGCAACATGTTGCATTTTTGGTGCCATCTGGCACTTGAACTTCGCGTGCCATCTTTTGTAGGTGGGACTGCTTTAGGTATTAACAGCCCACAGCTGCATACTGTTCAGTAGCTGGCTTAACTGTACCCAGTCTCTAGCCTCCCTGGCTGCATTGGGAGCTTTCTCACTCTCTTCTCCACTAGCCAGAGTGTTCGTCCCGTTGCTCACCATGATGCCTCTCACTCCATGCACCACGTGACTATCCATCTCCTTTCATGTCTAGGTGGAGTCAACAACCCTTAGCAGGCCCCCTTGGCTTTTCTTTAGTACTCTGGGTGGGCCTGTTCTTTCGTGCCTTTACCAAGGACCTTCCTATGATGAGGGCCTAGACACTCCCCAGACCTACATGGGGCGCTCATTCTTTCTGTTCCCCATTTTTGCAAGCTAGTTCTTACACAGTCTTTTGACAGTTTTTTAAGGCGCACGAGACCCGGTGTTACTGGACTGCTTGCATCCTGTTCATGACGCCAAGTTGACACGCCCACTCCAGGGCTGGGGGTACTCGGGAACCAGGCAGCAGTTGTTCTTCTTGGTTCTTTTCATGGGGACAGATTGGGGCTGAGATCCATTCCCGTGACCCTGGCTATGTCATTTAAAAAAAGGGAGAATTGACAGGGAAAAGGGGTATTCGTGATGCCACCTGCCGTGTCCGGCCATGAGCGGCCGCCACTGCTTCAGAACCTCTGGGGCAGCTTGGATGGTTTTGCTCACTGCAGATGGAGCGTGCTCCCCAGGGCAGCGGGAAGGAGAAATCAGTTTGTACCTTGACATATGTTAGTTAAGTTATCAGCACACCAGTGTTTCATGCTGCCTCTGCGGCCGATAGTCACAACTAAGAAAGTGTCACACACCCCTACTGGAATTTAGTTACTTTTACTTGTCTCACCATGGCTGCTGGGTGCTTCCCCTTGCCAAGCTCCAGTTCAGCATTGTCTCCAGAACCAGGACAGTGCAGTCGAGCCCCTTTTAGTGTTCCTGCCTCCCTCTCTCTCTCTGGGTGTTCTTTTCTGAGTGGTCTCTCAGTGGTCTCTCAGCACTATAAATTAGTCTCTCCGCTCCTCTCAGCGCCTCCGTACACAAAGCTCAGGTACCGACAGCCACTGGTGCTCAGTTGTACCACTTCCTGATACTGCTCCCCAGTTCGGCCACCTTTTCCAAGTTGTGTCGGGTGTTCGGCCGCAGCTCCCATTAGGAACTTGGGACCTCTGGTTTCAATGGTTCGGGCCTACCGCGCCATGTTCAGGGCTAGTTCCCTGTGTCGTCCAACAGCCCCTCTGTTCTCTCGCCAGATATGGGCGTATGGGGATCTATGTCTCATTCCGTACCCGGAGGGATTTGTACTTCCTCCACACCCATTTGTCGTTCCCTCCCAGGGCGAGCGTGACCATGCTCCAGTCCATGGAATCTAACACCTCCTCCTCCTTACTCTTTCTCCTGCACTTCTACTTATCCTTAGTTCTTCTAGTGACTTCTCCTAACTTCTCTTTTCCCTCCCGGCTATGCTTGGGTTCACCCACCTCATCCACTCACCGTCCCGGGGTCCTAAGTGTTGTGTGTGTGTTTGTGTGAAGCTTAACCATACCATCCCAGCACCTGGAGAGCAGAGGCACAACTCTCCCTCAAAATGGATTAGTGCAGTACCTCTGGTGGCAGCCTGCCTGGCGGGGCACCACAGTAGCAGACATCATGGGGTTTTCTCGTGAACGTGTTTGTGTCATTATCCATGAACATATGAACATGAAGAAGCTATCTGCAAAGTGGATCCCCAAATGTTTGACAACAGATCAGAAAAGCATGCGAGTGAAAACTTCTGGTCTATTTGTCAGCGTTTCCGGACTGATAAGAATTTCCTGGATCAACTGGTCACTATGGATAAGACCTGGATTTATTTGTATGACCTGAAACCAAGGAGCAGTCAAAAGAGTGGAGGCGTAGTGGTTCTCCTCGTCCGATGAAGTTCAGGGTGCAAAAATCAGACACTAAGGGGATGGCATCTGTGTTCTGGGATAAGTAGGGCGTACTGCTAGTGGACTACCTTCAAAATGGTATCACCATCAATGCAAGGCATTACATTGAACTTTTGGACCAAATGAAGGCAGCTCTGAAGGCCAAAAGGTGCGGTAAGCTGTCCAAAGGAATCTTGTTCCTGCAAGACAATACCTCCGCTCACACTACACAAGAGACCACGGCAAAACCGGTGGAGCTACTTAAACACCCAGTTCACCAGATCTAGCTGCCTCTGACTATCATCTGTTTCCAGACCGGAAGAAACACATCAAGGGTACCAGATTGACACCATTTCTGATTCCATGGCTGCTACGGTTGACTGCTTTGAGGCACAACCAAAATTCTTCTTTTTGCAAGGGTTACAGAATTTGGAATACCGATGTAAGAAGTGTGTTGACATCAGTGGAGATTATGTTGAATAAATGTAAAGTTTCATCTACCTATCTCGTGTCTTTCTGTGTAAAGCCAAAGACTTATCAGCAGCCCCTTGTAATACTTGAAAATACATATCATAACACTGTACACTGTGATATCTATTATAGAATAAGTTGATCAAAACATATCACATTAAATATACAGTATGTATCCTTAAATGGATGTAACCTCTTTTGAAGAGAACGAGTGACAGCACATAGTAGCTCCATCATGTGTGCAATACTAAAGAAATCCTGAAAACATTACGTGTTTGTGACTCTTGAGGACTGGAGTTGGGAAACACTGCCTTAGGTAATGGTGCCATGATGTTGATTTCAGGCGAATTTGGAGCAGATTTGCTTATAGTATATATAAATAACATACCGTATTTTTCGGATTATAAAATGCACTTTTGTTGCCCCAAATTTTGGGGGAAAGTGGGGGGTGCGTCTTATAATCCGAATTGACTTTCTGTGCTGTAGGGAGGGAGGGTGGCGGCTCTGGAGTGGTGTCTAAGGACTGGAGGAGGATGGCTGCGGGCTGCAGTGGCAGCAGTAGGTCACGTGCTTCCGCTCATTAGCCTCATGTAATATGGACTGCACCCGATGTCCATCACCTCGGTGCTGAAACCATGCCGAGGTATGGACAGGGGAGCGGGCATATCGCATTTGCCTGCGGTTCCCCCATCCTGGATAAGGCCTCCCATCACTGGGTATGCCCCCCATGCTGCTGCCCAAACTAAAATACCAAACGCTTTCAACTTACCTCTCCAGCACTTGCCTCCGTCTCTCTCTGCTTGCTGCACTTCCTGGTCCCGTGGATGCCGGTCATGTGATTGACACAGCAGAGGGATGTCATCAGTGTGTGCTCCGATCACATGACCGGCTTCCATGGGACCCAGAAAGTGCGGCAAGCAGGGAGAGATGCAGGCAAGCACTGGGGAGGTAAGTTCAAAGCGTTTGTTATTTTAGTGTGGGCAGCAGCATGGGGGGGGCAAGCACAGTGATGGGGGCTGTATCCAGGATGGGGGTGGCATATCCATTACAGGGGGATGTGTGCCATTACAGGGTGTCATGTGCCTGCAGAGGTGGATGTGTGCCCGCAAAGGGGACAAGTGCCATCAAAGGGACATGTGCCCACACAGGGGCATATGTGCCTGAACAGGGGCATGTTTGCCCGCACAGGGGGATGTGTGCCAGCACAGGGGGACGTGTGCCATCAAAGGGGGACATGGCCATCACAAGGGGCCAAATCCAGAATGGAGGGGCTCTATCCCAGGATGGTGGGGCTATATACCAGGATGGAGAACATATTCAGGATGGGTGGGGTCATGTACCAGGATGAGGGACAAATATAGTGATTGTAAGACGGACACTAGCATTATAAGATTAACCCTATTTGACATTAAAAATAATTTTTTTTCTCTCTTCTTTCACCAAATTTTGGGTGCGTTTTAGAATATGGTGTGTCTTATAAAGCAAAAAATAAAGTAGGATAATAATTACCCTATGTTATTTATATGTACTTTTACTATTTATCTATATTCTCTAGGACATATGGCAATGTTGCTTTTATCTTAGGTTTGTATTCTCATGAATATTTGATTCATTTGAAAAACTTTTTCTTGTAAACGTGAAGCGTAAAAAGCATCATGAATGATGCCAAATTGATACAGCGTTTCTCCAAAAATAAGCTATCCTCTAAAAATAAGCCATCAACCCTTTTTCCCACTTTTTGGAGCTGATGCTCAAAGTAAGCCCTACCTCAAAAGTAAACCCTAGTGGAGTACTCCCAGCTGAAAGTGATGTCCTCCAGCCCTCAGTGATGACACATAGAGGAGGCTGAACAAGGGAGGGCTTCAGGTGGGGAGGACACCAGCAACAGCGATGACACATACAGGAGGCTGAACAAGCGAGGGCTTGAGGCGGGGAGGACACCAGCAACAGCGATGACTCATTACTGAGTAAGTCCCTCCGGACTCCTTATCTATACAATTTATAAAGTCTTTTTAACAGATTACAGGAGGGCTAGAGACATGGGGGACCCCTAGTCTGAATGCAGCAGACACGCTGCATTCAGTACTGCATTCAGTTAGCATAGCACCAGGGGGGATACAGGTCCTCTTTAAACATGAGCCATGTGTGATGGAGTCGGAGTCTGAGCCCTTTTTGGTGGAGTCAGTATAAAATGGACCAGCTCGACTCCTAAAATATATAACGATTTGGGTACAGTAGTTCAATGCAGTATGTGCTGAATATTATGTATTATCATGTTCTATCTAAATATCTTGATTATTTTAGCATGATAATGATTAAAGCCTGATGTTCACATTGTACTACAATAAATGTATCACTTAATCATGAGCCATATATGTATGAAGGAGTCGAAGTACGGGAAATTGAGGAGTCGGAGGTTCAGCTTATTGACTCCACCGCCCTGTTTTCTATGTTTAAATTTATATAAAACAATACGACATTACTAAGATTTCAAGTAGTAAAAGCTGTTATACTTCTCAGTATAGGAGATTTATTACCAGATGATACGGCAGAAGGATATTTGGCAGATATTTGCTCTTTGGCAAACCTGACAATTTTGGCAGAATTCGCTAAGGATCTAACTTGTACAGGGGCCTCATGGATACCTCCCAGTAAGGGAAAGGCAGTAGTTGCATGTTGGATTTCATCAGGTCATATGATTTCTTGCTTCGGGATATAAACTCTTCTCATTAGTGATATGATTTCTGTTTCTAATTTAGCCATATTAGTTATGCCAAATCTAATTGAAAATGGATATCAAAAGTTTCCATTGGGGTTCTGGGATTTTAGACAGGAAAACTGTGTTCCATTTTCTATGATCTAAAAAGAATATTGGAACAAATAACACTAGAGGGAACAGAGCCTTTTACGCTCTTCTACTCATTGAAATAGACATGCATGCCTAGCTGAACAGAGTCAAAGTTGGTATTTGTATTTCTGGCCTAAATCTATGTATTACTAATACAAAAAATAAAATCCTTGGGCTAGCCTGAAATTCTGAGGCACCGAATCTAAAAATGATAACTATGTTGCTATGTAAAATACTACAAAGCAGATTATTGAACGTGATCACCAACAGAAATGTTTCATTCCTTCATCTTTTAGTATCTACGAACATGTCTGCCGCTCTCTGTTTGAGAAGCACAAGCTTCTGTTTTCTGTCCTGCTCTGTGTGGGTTTACAGAGGAATAAAGGCTTGATCAGCAATGAGGAATGGCACTTTCTTCTCACCGGTGGGGTGACACTCGAGATCCCACGTCCCAACCCGGCATCTGTGTGGCTTAAGGATAAATCTTGGGGTGAACTTCTTCATCTTTCCGCATTACCACTCTTCAAAGGATTAGATGACCACTTCTACTCAAATGTATGTAAATACAATATTATTATGTATATTTTATGTTGAAAACCCTAGGCTATTAAAAATAATTATCTGCTACACTTATGTTTGAAGTGTCTTTCACTAAAATAGATGGGAACAATTGGCATATTTTATTGTCTGTTTGCATTGCATTTGCATTCTGAAAGTTTCAGCTTGGTATACTTGGCGGGCCAGAAGAATGTTTCTTTTTAACCAATGAAAGACTAAAGTTTATGCCACATTTCACATGCTGTTTATATCATAAATGAGCAAAAATATAATTATGTATTGGCTGTTATTTTGATTTTGCAAGGGATTTATGATGTTGTTTAGTAAATGTTCTGTATCAGCTAACTATAGACATATCAGTTGTATTGCTATTAGTTATCTTGAACATTATTAGGTGGCTTTGAAGTTGGCATGCCGAAATCAGCTGATTATTACCCTTAAAATTTGTCACAAGCAATATGATGTAGGAAGAGAGACCATGATTCCAGCAATCTGTCAACTTCTGGGCTGCTTGCTATAGCTTTGATAAAACCCTGTTTTATCTGCTGCAGATCTACCAGTTGTGTAAATGCTAAGCTCTGCATATCCCCAGCCACAACACTGATTGGCAGGTTTCTGAATAGGCAGAAAGATGCTAATCAGTGGAGGGGGGGGTGGAATTATACAGAGCCCATAAATATGGGGGAGTACATGGCAGCAAGTTTTCTAGTCTTTCAGTAATAATTTCCTGCTGATTAAACCATGATAACATGAAAACTACAGCAAGAAGCTCAGTACCTGACATATTGCTGGAAGCTGAGTCCCTGTCTCTACATTATGCTGCTCTTAGTTTGGGTGGTAAAAATCTGGTGGCAGATCCTCTTTAAAAATGATTCTATTAATTATAATGCAATGGGCTGGGTCAGAATCAGCAGTGCTATATATTGATGTATGCTTTATAACATATACCTCATTGTAGTGGGGCAATTTTTATTTTTCATTTTTTAGTTTTACCCTTCTTTCACCCTGGAGCCATAACTGTTTTAGTTTTCCAAATATACATACACTAGATGGTGGCCCGATTCTAACGCATCGGGTATTCTAGAATATGTATGTAGGTGACATACTGTGACTGACAGAACTTGTTCAGTCAACGTGAGAGAACTACATATATATATATATATATATATATATATATATATATATATATATATATATAGCAGCGCTATGGTATATGGTGGTACATTACAGCACATGTATAGCAGCACTATAGTATATCGCGATACATTATAGTACATGTAGAGCAACACTATGGTATATGGCGGTACATTACAGCACATGTATAGCAGCACTATAGTATATGGCGGTACATTACAGTACATGTATAGCAGCGCTATGGTATATGGCGGTACATTACAGTACATGTATAGCAGCACTATAGTATATGGCGGTACATTACAGTACATGTATAGCAGCGCTATGGTATATGGCGGTACATTACAGTACATGTATAGCAGCACTATAGTATAGGGCGGTACATTACAGTACATGTATAGCAGCGCTATGCTATATGGTAGTACATTACAGTACATGTATAGCAGCACTATAGTATATGGCCGTACATTACAGTACATGTATAGCAGCGCTATGGTATATGGCGATACTCCGCTCCCCGCAGCCCCCCGCTTCTCCTGGCCCCCGTTCCTCCACAGTAAAAGCAAAAATAAAAAAAATCCTCAGTGAGGATAACTCACCTGTCCTCCGGCTCGCTCCACCTCCGTCTTCTAGGTCCTACAGGCCTTTAGGACCTGTCATTGCCTGGGAAACTGATCAGCTGATCGGTCACATGACAGCTAACTGCCGGGGGGGCAGGATGGTGACAGGGGGGGGGGGCAGAATTGTGGAATTGTGTCGGAGGGCAGGATGGAGCGAGCGGGGCAGGATGGAGCGGATGGTGGTGGGGGAGGGGCAGGATGGTGGGGGGGCTGGGCAGGATGGTGGCGGGGGGGGCATGATGGAGCAAGCGGGGCAGGATGGAGCCGGCGGGGCAGGATGGTGGGAGTGGGGCAGGATGGAGCGAGCGGGGCAGGATGGAGCGAGTGGGGCAGGATGGAGCCGAAGGGGTAGGATGGAGCCGAAGGGGCAGGATGGAGCCGGAGGAGGAGGATGGAGCCGGAGGAGCAGGACGGAGCAAGCGGGGCAGGATGGAGGCAGGGGGCAGGATGGAGCCGGGGGAGCAAGAACAGCGGGGGGCAGGATGGAGGGCGCACGATTTCTGTTACCGACAAATGCCTTAGGGCCCTTTCACATCAGCGTTTTTGAAATTCGCGGCAGATGCGGTGAAAAACCGCATCTGCCGCGATTACCGCATACCGGCTGCACTTGTGGCGCGGTTGCGGTAAACGCCATGCAAAGTATAGGCGTACTTGGGCAAGTGCGGTTTTGCACTTGCGGCAGGTGCGGCCGCGAAAAAAAAACGCAGTCAGCCGCGGTTTTTTTCGCGGCCGCACCTGCCGCAAGCGCAAAACCGCACTTGCTGCACCTGCCGCAAGTACGCCTATACTTTGCATGGCGTTTACCGCAACCGCGCCGCAAGTGCAGACGGTATGCGGTAATCGCGGCAGATGCGTTTTTTTCACCGCATCTGCCGCGAATTTCAAAAAACGCTGATGTGAAAGGGCCCTTAGACAATTATATAGTAGAAGGCTTTTGATTTGCAGGTCAATATGCACTTTTGAATGACATCATTCATTTTACTACATAGTGGTCTGGAAAGTTAGGAAAATGTTCCAAATGGGCATAAATTGTGAAAAATAACATGATTCTTACAAATTTGCACTTCAGTAAGGAAATGGATGAACTCCAGCGCCACCTTTAGCCGCATCCCTCCTCTAGGAAATATGCAAATTTGCACTTCAGCAAGGAGGTGGATGAACTCCAGCGCCACCTTTAGGTAGCTCCTCAAAGTCATAGTCACTTCTGACAAGCTTTTTAATATGACTAGGGATTTGTGCCAGATCAGAACCCCAAACTACAGACGCTAGAGGAGGGATGCGGCTTTAAATCTCCCTACCTACTTAACTGTCTTCTTATGGTTGCAGGAAACTCCTTCCATAAGCTAGATAGCAAGTTCCCAGACCTCGTCTTAGCCCACTCACACAGCCAGATCAGAATCTCCCACACACTACACTGATGAGGGTCAGATATCCCGAAATGCAGCCACTGTAGTTTGGGGTTCTGATCTGGCACAAATCCCTAGTCATATTAAAAAGCTTGTCAGAAAGCGACTATGACTTTGAGGAGCTACCTAAAGGTGGTGCTGGAGTTCATCCACTTCCTTACTGAAGTGCAAATTTGTATATTTCCTAGAGGAGGGATGTGGCTTTAAATCTCCTTACCTACTTAACTGTCTTCTTATGGTTGCAGGAAACTCCTCTCACTAAGGTAGATAGCAAGTTCCCCAGATCATGATTCTTACATGTTTTTATGGGAAATATTTTTAGGGTGTACATTATGTGGTAAAAGTCACCTTAAGATTCTCCTGATCAGTACAATTGCAACAATACAAAACATTACAGAATTTTTATTATTTTAGTGGTGAAAAAAAATCAGAAGTCTGGAAAAAAAAATTACGGGATTGTGTCACCATTTTCCAAGACCATAAGGTTTTTTTTTGGTGAATGGAGCCGTGTGATTTCTTATTATTTGCATGGCAAGATGACAGTTATATTGATACAATTTTGGAATAAATATGAATTTTTAATCACGTTACAGCATTTTAGTGGTATTGCATTGACCAAAACAATGTACCGTATATACTCGTATATAAGCCGAGTTTTTCAGCCCAAAATTTGGGCTGAAAAGTCCCCCCTCGGCTTATATGCGAGTATATAAAAAATACCGCAGCAGCCCCGGAGGTATACAGGCCCCCCATCAAGTTCCAGGGCCCCCCCCCTTGCGCGCCAGCCTGTAAAGGAAAATCATACTTGCCAGTGTCCTGTCGCGCCGTCCGCAGCTGCCGACACGCGATCCCCGGCTTCAATCCGCATCTTCCGCATTTCCTGTAGTCGCGGGCAATGACGTCATTGCCCGCGACCACAGGAAGTCGGAAGCCGGAAGACGCGGATTGAAGCCCGGGATCGCGTGTCGGCAGCTGCGGACGGCGCGACAGGACACTGGCAAGTATGATTTTACTTTACAGGCTGGCGCGCAAGGGGGGGGGCCCTGGAACTAGATGGGGGGCCTGTATACCTCCAGGGCTGTGGCTGTATACAGCCCCGGGGCTGCGGCTGTATACAGCCCTGGGGCTGCTGCTGCTGTATACTACCTAAGGGCTGCTGTATATACCTATGGGGCTGCATATGGGGCTGCATATGGGGCTGCATATACCTCTGGGGCTGCATATACCTCTGGGGCTGCATATACCTCTGGGCCTGCATATACCTCTGGGGCTGCATATACCTCTGGGGCTGCATATACCTCTGGGCTGCATATGGGGCTGCATATCCTCTGGGGCTGCATATGGGGCTGCATATACCTCTGGGGCTGCATATGGGGCTGCATATACCTCTGGGGCTGCATATACCTCTGGGTCTGCATATACCTCTGGGGCTGCATATGGGGCTGCATATACCTCTGGGGCTGCATATACCTATGGGGCTGCATATACCTCTGGGGCTGCTGTATACTACCACTGGGGCTGCTGCTGTATACTACCACTGGGGAGGCTGCTGTATACCTCACTGCTGGGGGTTGTATACCTGTGCTGGAGTCCACCCTCGGCTTATACGCGAGTCAATAAGTTTTCCCAGTTCTTGGGGGCAAAAGTAGGGGGTCGGCTTATACACGGGTCGGCTTATACACGAGTATATACGGTAATTTTGCCATTCTTTATCGTGAACCGATGGTGTTAGTAATTGTAATATTTTGTAACACCTCACTTTTCTGAAAGTGGCAATATCACTTGGATGTTTTTGAAGATTTTTCACTGTTTTTATTTTTAATGGGGCAAAACGGGATGATTTGAACTTTTATATATTTATTTAAAAAAATTCATATTTTTAAAACACTTTTTTCTTTTCACTGTTCTTAATAGTCTCCTTAGGGAATTGAAGCTGCGATCATCTGATCACTTGTGCTAAATATTCACAACATTGCTCCATATGGTGATAATCACTTCTTCTTTGAAGGCCACAGCAAGGGTTTCAAAGAAGCGCTGCTATGTCAAGCACAGAGGTCTTCAGCAGAACCACTGCCGTCATAGCAAGCCATCAGCATCCCCCGATCATAGGCATGGCACTAGGCACTTAAAATTGTGCACTCCCATGTTGATAAATGTAAATGCCTGTGTCAGAGTTTGACGGCAAGATTTATCAGATAATCAATCATGGGTGGGGCTCTGTTCCACCAGCAATACTTAGGGTGCCTTCACACTGCGGCAGCGTCCGGTCCGGGGCTGTCAGGATTGACAGCCTGGACCGGAGTTTTGCTGCATAGAATATCATCGGGCTGCACGGAGCTGGATCGCGGCGGGTGTTAATTATCTGCTATCCGGCTGCTGTGTCGCCGGATGAATCCTGCAGAAGTCGGGATTTGTCTGCCGACTCCAAAAACGGTGCATGCAACGTTTTTGGAGTCGGCAGACAAATCCCGACTTCTGCAGGATTCATCCGGCGACACAGCAGCCGGATAGCAGATAATTAACACTCGCCGAGATCCAGCTCCGTGCAGCCCGATGATATTCTATGCAGCAAAACTCCGGTCCAGGCTGTCAATCCTGACAGCCCCGGACCGGACGCTGCCGCAGTGTGAACCCAGCCTTAGAGACAAGTCCTAGCAGTAATATATAGTAATTACCTGATGAGTATGGGGCAGGCTCACCCAGCAAGCCTACTTCATACACCCACTTCTGACTTGCACCATACATTTACATCAGATGTCATGAAGGGGATAAAAGGGTTTCGTTATCAAGTCAATTCATTTACATATACATATATCTAGGTCTCATCAATATGAACTAGAGTTGGGAGCAAAGCATGACTCTTGTTCTCTGACCCAGTTTATCAATTTATTATGATAATCCATTAATTTGAATGGTCATTATATAATGATATATTCACTGTTGACGCTTCATAATCTTTCAGTTTCCACTTAATTATACACTGTTGGTAGGTGGTTAAGTAGCTGTAATCTCACAACAGTGAACAACTGCACTGGAGATCAGTACTCCCTGCAATTATCTAATAACAAGACTGGCTTGAATACAGAAAAAGTAAGCATGTTCTGACAACCTCTTTAAAGGGAATCTGTCATCAGTATTTTATAACCCAAACTAAGGGCATGTATATAAAGGCGTATTTAAATTCTTAGCATTCCTGTAGAAATCTACTTTGCTGTGTTAGCGAAACATTTAGCTCAACTGATATTTGAATGAGTGAAAATGCATGGGGGTGGGCGTTGCACTTATCTCCTGTCTCTGACTGATAGATCATAAACATGAGATAAGACAGCCAAGAATGTGCATAACTTTATGTTGGAGTAGGGGATTGATTCATGTGTGAACCCTAAGCTCAACCTATTGCCTAAAACGCATCCATTCATTCTATAAAATAATGTAGTAGTAGGAGTAGGAGTAGTAGGAGTACCAGTAGTTGAAATTTTGTCAGTCAGAAGCCTAGAAGTGGACAATGCATAGGAGCTTTAGTTATTAGTGCCATGCTGTACATTGACTTAAGATAAAGTGAATGTGAATGATTGAACCATGAAACATCAGAAGCACATTAGCGTGTAGAAATAAGAGGTATGTTCATTTGAACAGATTGGTTAACCTCCAGTGATTTACATGCAAAACTCTGCAAGATATGTTATGTGAGAAGTATTACCGAGCAAGCAAATATTAAATCCTGTGTTACTGATCAAAGAACGTAAATAAAATCATTCAGTGTGTCCAGCCGCAACATCTATTTCATACTTAAAGGGTGTGTAGAAGGTCATTACTTGAAGGGGTCTTCTTAAAGTAACTGAATTAAGTTAAATTTAGACTTGCACTAAATTCCAGATATAATCTGGAATTTAATCTTTAAAGGAAGCAAATGATAACCAAAAACATATTAGGAGATCAAAGATCATCTTCTGTCTAATTATTCCCCTGTTATTATGTATGCTTCCAGATCGCCATTAACGAAACGGTGAAGAAACAGATTTAGTGACAGTTTTATGACATAATTACAGAGATTGTCCAATTCAATGAAAAACCTCTGTTCAATTATATTATCCATTGAATAATAAAACTGGCGGCCATTTTTCTTGTTAAACATTTGAATGGGAAATAGTTTTTCTACTCTAAATCCCATGGTCTTAAAGAGCAAGCAAATTGGCAAATTGACAACATCTAAAAAAAATGTACACATGCAAATGTCATGTTTAACGGGATTAATTTGCAATGTGCTAACATATGTTATAATTAAATGGCGTCTCACAGCCAAAGGATGGTCTTAATGATCCTCTTTACATATGTTACAAATGAACAGGAATTTCATATAGACAGTGTGGAGACTTAGGGGTCAGTGGGTGCTCTCGTCCATTGGCCCAGCCACTTTTAGAGAGTCCACGTGGACCAGGGCTCATCCCAACTGAACCGCCAAACTCCTTAACCATAGGTGGAACATTACTCAGACAAAACAGGGTGAGGGAACCACAATGGTAACACTTTATTGAATCCCGAACAGTCAAAGGCATATAACATATAACCAAGCAAAACACACAATATAACAGGCAACAGAGTCTCACCCTTCCGCTCGCTCATCAGGGATTAAAATCTTTGTGCCTTCAGAGCTTCCAGGGCTACTTACTCCAATCCAGTAGCACCCCACTTTTGGTGGTCACACACTGAGAAAAGAATAGTGCCAAGCTTAAGAAGCTGACCGAGCACAGCAAAGTCTGTAGCCAAGTGACCGAATTTTGCCAACCTGGATATCTTCCATAAATAGTCTCTGATATTCCAGCCGCATCCTTGGTTGAGCTCTTGCAGAATATAATCCAGTTGTGGTGCACCTCTAGTCTGAGTTGAAGTCCCTAGACTGAGGCCACAAAGGATATGAAACATGGTGACTGAAACAAAACCCCTTTATACCCCAAGCCTACACCTCAGGGTATATTGTGTTCTTCCAGGATTGGTGGAATAAGGCTGTTTTCTTTTTGGCTGGATTTCAAGCTGCATACATAATTTCCTTTGAGTAATGTAGACAGAGGGAGTGGAGTGATTTACATTAAATTAGTAATACACAAACTCAGGAAAATAAAGGCTTTGAATGATCTGGCAAGAAATGATGTCTTAGCAAACATGAGATAACAAACCTAAGACCAATAAGTCTGGCTGAATTAAGAACATTAACCCCAATATGCAGTGATAAAAGCTGTGTTGTCACAGACAGATTGGTAATAATGAATGAATGAAAACTCTGCTTATTATTAGACAGGATTTACATGCAGTGGCTGATACATGCAGGCAAAATTTCACCAATGGACACATCCAGAAAGATGATGGGAGTGTTGGTGTGCCACGGTCCGCGCTGCTCCAGGGCTTGAAAAACTCACCAAAGAGACAGTCAGATTTCCATCCGTTATCCTCCTCCTCCTATGCGTTTCGGCGCCTAGCCTGGCACCTTCATCAGGGATACATGGACACATGGATCTTGATAGTAAAAGCCTTACAGGATCATGCTAACACTGGCCACGGCATGAAACTGTGATTTCAACCATATATTTTGCTAAATCCAGTCAAATGCAAATAATGCTGTTTCAATAGATATATGTCTTTAACTATTTTTGTATTTTTACTATAGGGAATGTCCAAGTACAATTACATTTTCTATACCCTGATAGAGAATTCTAAATTATTGGAGATAGGATCCTGATCAGGATCCTCATTTCCGGGTCAGATTGAGAGTGGGTTACAAAAATGTCTCATGTCCTGGATTATATTTCCTACCCTTTATTATACTAACATTTCATTGATTTGAATGGGTACTCTGCAATACTAAATTAGCCCTATGGTAGCGCTGCAGGAAAATGCAGTCAGGTTTTCCCACCGATAGCTGATGAGGAGTGTACCTTGTTATCTGCTTAGTGTTAAAGGACACTAAAATTAAGAATAAACTAATCTGAACAACCCCGTTATGGACCATTGTGCTGAATATTAAAAATATATGAATGATGTCTATGGTTGCTTAGGTTGTCGTAGCTGTAAAGCATTCTATTGACTATTTTGTCTTCATGATTTAATATTTATTATACTGAATGGAAGATAAGTTGTTCAGTTAAGCTATGATGGGCTTTAGTTATCCAGACAAGAGAAAAGTACATAAACATATAGACAGTACAATATAATAAAAAAAATTGCCTCCAAAAAATTGTCATGCAAATCACAAATGCTATTGATGAAATAATACTGTGAGGATTAAGCTTGGAAAGGTCATCAAGTTGAATTATTTTGTTTTCCTCAATCCATTTTATATGAATATTTGTCCTGGCTCATAAATGTAATGTCTAAAACACTGCAGATAAAGCCTGAAATATTATTGCTTCGATTGAGAACCTCTTAACATGAGGGCAAGATTCCTAACATTCTGAAAAAACGCTATCTGTCAGAAATGTTTGTTATGTTGGTATTGTATTAGTGGAAAATACTAAAGTCAGATACTGTATGTCACAATCATACATAATAATAGTGACGGCTTTATAGGACTCTTTTGACATATTTAAACTAAAATTTTCTTTAATTACTTAATCTTCCCATTGGACAATACTAATCGGCACTTTTCTTAATGAACTTCAAGAGTCATGAAAGTTCCTTTCCCTCTAATGGTCCCTTTACACGCGTCCACAAGGTAGAAACAGGCAGGCATCGGACACAATTGTGCCTGTTGCCTTGAAAAGACCATGATGTGGCGCTGTGTAATTCACGACTTTCCTTCCTGTGTCTTCCCTGAAGGAAGGAAAGTCCTGAATTACACGCCGCCACATCGTGGTCTTTTCAAGGCAACAGGCACAATTGTGTCTGATGCCTGCCAGTTTCTACCTTCCTGTGGCCGCGTGTAAAGGGACCATTATTGCTTTTTATAAGCTACAAACAGAATAAGGGGCCTTTCACACTTGCGGTTTTTTACTGATTTGGAAGATCAGGCAAAACCCGATTCTTACAGTATTTTGCCCATTCACTTTAATTTTGTCAGGTAGAATGTTGTTGCTTCATGTTTTCTCCTGAAATCATTAAAGAGAATGTGCAAAAAAAATGAATCCTGTAAGAATCAGGTTTTTTCCTGATCTTCCAAATCAGGAAAAAACCGCAAGTGTGAAAGGCCCCTAAAATGGCAAGAAAAATGTCAATAATACACTATAGGTTTATATTAGTGATAAGCAAATCTGTTGAAATTGGAATTCACTGAGTTTGCAGAATTTTCATAAAAACATTTGATTTGCAGTGAATAAATTAGCACAAATATCGATACTGAAATGCTTGTAATTGCTCAAAAAATACATGTAGAGAAGAGGATAGAGAATACTCTAATGACCAGAGGGGCTTCCAATTAACAGGTGAGTAATAGAGGACCCCACTGCCCATAGGAGCTTAAAGATTAACAGTAAAATAGAGAGATAGAGAAGGGACCATTTGAGCTTACACTCTAAATAGAGAGAGATACAAAGGACCTGTTGAACATAAGAGCATACACTTTATAAGAAAGAGATTGGAGCCCGTGGATCATAAGGGCTTGCACTCTACAATAAAAAGAGAGAGCCTCACTGATTTAAGAGCTTAAATTCTACATAAGGGAGTAGCTTGCTGACCATAAGAGATTACACTTTATAATTCAGTGTGCAACAAACTCCCCGACATCCATGATCTCTTTATCTCCAGGAAACTGTCATTCCTTGGCCTCACCGAGACCTGGCTCACCCCTTCCGACACGGCCTCCCCTGCCGCACTATCCTACGGCGGCCTCAGCCTGTCCCACACCCCCCGTCCCTCTGGCAAGCACGGCGGTGGAGTCGGCATACTGCTGTCCAACTCCTGCACCTTCAGCCCCATCCCCCAGCCCCCATCCGTCACTGTCCCCTCCTTCGAAGCCCACTCAGTCCGAATCTTCTCCCCCTGCAACCTCCAAATAGCCATCATCTACCGCCCCCCCCGGACCCACCGCCTCCTTCCTTGACCACTTCACCACCTGGCTACTTCACTTCCTCTCCACTGACATCCCCTCCATCATCATGGGCGACTTCAATATCCCCATTGACACTCCCCGTCCAGCCGCCTCCAACCTTCTTGCCTTGACCACTTCCCTAGGGCTCTCCCAATGGTCCTCCTCTCCCACCCACGAACAAGGCCACACGCTTGACCTCATCTTTACCCGCCTTTGCTCCCTCTCTAACCTCACAACCTCGGTACTCACACTGTCCGACCACCATCTCTTGACCTTCTCCGCCCTCTCCTCCCCTGCCACACTACCCCCTCTCCGCAAACTTGATCACCCTCGCCGAAACCTAAAAGATCTTGATCTTCCTTTATTCTCTGAATCACTCCTCCCTCTCACCGACCTACCCTGCGCTGACGACATTGACATTGCCACCACCCTATACAACACCACCATAATGAACGCTCTCGACCTAGCCGCCCCCCTCACTCTCCATGCTCCACGCATTAACAGGCAACCCTGGCACACCACCCTCACTAAAAACCTGAGACGGGCGTCCAGAGTCGCCGAGAGGAGATGGAAAAAGTCTCACACCCCCGAGCACTTTGCTCTGTTCAAGCAATCCATCACTGACTTCAAGACGGCACTCGCTACCGCCAAGCAAGTGTTCTTCTCATCCCTTATAACCTCTCTATTCCGCAACCCCAAACAGCTCTTCAAAACTTTCAACTCCTTACTTCGCCCACCTGCTCCTCCCCCTTCTCCCCTCATCTCTGCTGAAGACTTTGCGACCTTCTTCAAGGAGAAGATCGACAAGATCAGAAGCAGCTTCGGTCCACTATCCCCACAACTCCCCTTCCCACCTACACTGCCCTCCTCCTCCATCAGCCACTTCCCCCCCATAACTGAAGACCAACTCTCCTCCCTCCTGTCAAAATCACACCTCACCACCAGTGCCCACGACCTGCTCCCATCCCACCTCATTCCCAACCACACCTCCATTTTCATCCCAGCCCTCACCCACCTCTTTAACCTTTCACTTAGCACTGGTACCTTCCCCTCGGCCTTCAAACACGCCCTAATCACGCCCATCCTAAAAAAAACCTCACTTGACCCTACCTCTGTCTCTAACTATCGCCCCATATCTCTTCTCCCATTCGCCTCTAAGCTACTTGAACAACACGTCCACTCCGAACTGTCCCTCTCACCTCTCCTCGTGCTCCCACTTCGACCGCCTACAGTCCGGCTTCCGACCCCTCCATTCCACCGAAACAGCCCTGACCAAAGTCACCAACGACCTACTGACCGCCAAGAACAAACACCACTACTCCATCCTGCTACTCCTTGACCTGTCTGCCGCTTTCGACACGGTTGACCACTCCCTTCTTCTCCGGATCCTGGAATCCCTTGGCATCACCCACCTTGCCCTATCCTGGATCTCCTCATACCTAGCAGACCGGACCTTCAGCGTCTCCCACTCCCACACCTCCTCCTCACCCTACCCCCTTTCTGTCGGAGTCCCCCAAGGTTCGGTCCTGGGACCCCTACTTTTCTCCATTTACACTCTCGGCCTAGGGCAACTCATCGAGTCCCATGGCCTCCAGTACCACCTCTACGCCGACGACACCCAAATCTACCTGTCCGGCCCTGACATCACCTCCCTACTCTCGAAAATCCCTCAATGCCTTTCCGCCATCTCATCCTTCTTCTCTGCCCGCTTCCTTAAACTCAACATGGACAAAACTGAATTCATAGTCTTCCCCCCAAGAAATTCCACCCCACCTCCCAACCTATCCATCTGCATCAACGACTGCGCCCTCTCCCCAGTCCCCCAAGCCAAGTGCCTCGGGGTAATCCTCGACTCCTCCCTATCCTTCAAACCCCACATCGAGGCCCTCACCACATCCCTCCGGCTCCAGCTCAAGAACATCTCACGGATCCGCTCCTTCCTCACCCACGACACCGCTAAAACACTCATCCATGCTCTTATCATCTCCCGCCTTGACTACTGCAACCTCCTTCTCAATGGCCTCCCGGCTAACTCCCTCACACCTCTCCAGTCTATCCTCAACTCCGCTGCCCGACTCATCTATATGTCCTCCCGCTACTCCCCTGTCTCCCCCCTGTGCCAAGCCCTTCACTGGCTCCCCGTCTCCAAGAGATCCCAATTCAAAACACTAACCATGACGTACAAAGCCATACACAACCTAGCCCCACCATACATCTCCGACCTGGTCTCCCGATACCTACCCTCACGCAACCTCCGCTCCTCCCAAGAACTCCTCCTCTGCTCCCCCCTCATCACCTCTTCACACAACCGAGTCCAGGACTTCTCCCGGGCATCTGCCTTACTCTGGAACTCCCTACCCGAACACGTCAGACACTCTCCTACCCTGAGTAACTTCAAGTGTCACCTGAAGACTCACCTGTTCCGTCAAGCCTACAACCTGCCATGAGACCCAGGCGAACGCTCCATACCTGACATTCCCCCATCCTACTGTATCCTAACCCACCCCTCATAGACTGTGAGCCCTCGTGGACAGGGTCCCTGCCCCTCCTGTATCTGTACGTCCTGATCGCCTAGATTTAGTGTACTTGTTCTTGTCTCCCTCATCCTCATGTAAAGCGCCATGGAACCCAATGGCGCTATATAAATAAATAATAATAATAATAATAATAATAGGCAATAGAGAGAGTGCACCCCATGAATTATAAGAGCATACACGTTACAGACAAGAGAACAATAGAGAGAGTGGACCGTGCCGACACTAAAAGTTTACACGCTACAGTAGATAGAGAAAGAGAGAGGATTCCACTGATTATAAAAGCTTACATTTTACAGGCAAGACAGAGGGATAAAAAGATAAAAAGAAAAAGGACATTGCTCACCATAAGAGCACTCTACAGAAGAGAGTGAGAAACCACTGGCTATAGGAGAAAATGCTCTACATAAGAGAGGACTCCGCTGACCATAGCAGCTTACGTACTACAGAAGAGAGGACCCCACTAGCTATACGAGCTTTCATTCTACAGAAGAGAGAGGATCCCACTCATCACAAGAGTTTACAAGAAATATATAGAGAGCAAGAGGACCCCTCTGGTCATAAGAATGTATACTCTATAGGAGAGAGGACCCCACTGACTATAAGAACGTACACTCTACAGAAGAGAGAGGATGTCACTCATGGCAAGAACTTACACTGTATAAAGAGAGCAAGAAGACTCTGCTTGTCATAAGAGCTTACACCTTACAATAGAAAGAGTGGCTATACCACTACCCAAGTGGCTATAAGATCTTACACTTTCTAGAAGAGAGAAGACCCTGCTGACCTTACATGCTTACACTTTATAGGTAAAAGAGTGATATATACATATATATATATATATATATATATATATATATATATATATATATATACATATATACAGAGAGAGAGAGAGGACATATAGAGCTAATGTTCTGATAAAGAGAGAGGGCCCCGCTGACCATAAAAGCTTACTCAATACTGAAGAGAGAGAGCGTCACTGATCAGAAGAGTTTACACTCTTCAGAAGAGACAGAGAGCAATAGAAACCCACTGGTCATAAGAGCTTACACTCTACAGGAGAGACAGGACTCCACTGAACATTGGAGCTTGCATTTTACAGGCAAGAGAGAGAGAAGACCCCACTAACCATAAGAGCTTACACTCCCCAGGAGAGATAGAGACTTAACCAATAATTCTGGAGATGGAAAATTATTCCACACTGTGCTCCACTGGGAACCATTGATCTGTTATGGCACAAGTACTCTGAAATGCTGCAGGTATTTATATTAAAACATACCTGGCTGCAAACATGGTTGAGGCAGCGTGAATCTCATGACAAGTAACCTTTAAAAATTAAAAACATGTGTAAGGAGATAACATACTGCCCACATTCCCCTTGAAGTACTGTTAAGATGTGATATGTGAATTGTTACATGCATTTTAAGTGATAAATTGCATGTTGCCTGACAGTGGGGAAAATTAGGGTCCATGTTTTTGACTAGCTCAGAGTGGGAGAGGTTTAAGACTATGTATAAAAATGATCCATGTTGTAAAGGAAACATTTGTGAAGCTATGCAACTGCTATTTACTATGCATAATCCCCACCAAGTTACCGTTCACAAAAAGTTTATTTTTGAGTGATGGCCTCTCTTGTTGAACTATCAAGCATCTGGTTCTGGCCAGCTGAAGTCATTGGCATCATGTGGCCTGTACAGGCATAGTACCTTCATGGCAAAAGCCCACATACCCAGCCAAGAATCCCACCTTCATGTAATGTGCCTGGGCATGAGACAAGTACCTCACCCATGGTTCCCATCCTCTGGCACGTTATACGTGTGTGAGACTCATAGTTTTAAAGGTAAAGTGTGTAATTAATAATGTAGCAGTCATTGCAGATACCATAGGCTCAAAGATGTAAATCTGTTAGTAATGGCAGTGTGGTTTTAGGGGGTAAAACAGGAATTTCATCAGCAAAATCAAGTGTTTTTTAATAAGCAATTTAAAATAGGCAGAAGCTATTGGTCATAGGGGTTTTCAGATCATTGTGGCCACGTTAAGGGTGCTCTATTGGACCCTACCCTATTTTAATGCTGTATAAATATTGTTTTATGAGGGTGGAGGTTACTCGAGCAATATTGGCATCCATCCATCAGGGGTCTCTGTTGGCACACTGTTGGTAGATTTGATATCACAGTTAGTTCCCAGAGACAATTAAAAGTCTGAGGATGTTCAAGAAAGAGCTATGTCCAAATCTCAAGAACTCCCTCTTGAAGTTCTGAGACTGTCCAAAGTGAAGTAAAGGCACAGTTGCATTTCCCAGAACATTTCTGGAGTGTCCTATGATCTGCATTCTGAGTGCCAGATTCTTCACTGCTTCCTCGTTCATCAAGCTAACAGTTGACTGTGCTACTGCAACTTCTTCAGTGGCCAAGTTACAATCAGTAGGCCCAAAGTTCAGGCCCTGCCACAAAGATCTTGGTGAGTATGTGTACACGGACTTAGAGTTTGATGCCAAAAGTATTTTCGTTATTTAGGCTTACATTTTAAGAGGTAAAATCTTTATTTCCACGAGCAAGGTGCTCACAGTAAAAGAGACATCATTCACCTCTCTTAATCGATCCTCCGTTTGAAGTTACTCCTTGTATGGAAGAAAACGGGTGAGTTAGACCCCCTTCACACCACGGTTTTTCCCCGATCAGGTTTCTGTATCAAAACCAGGAGTGTCTGCAAAACTCAGAACAGGCGTCAATCTTTCAATAATAGATTCTCTCTGCAAGTTCCTCTCCTTGTTCCTCTCCTGGTTTTGACGCACAAACCTGATCAGGAAAAAACCGTGGCGTGAAGGGGGCCTTTGAGTAGAGATAAAATAAATTTGCAAACTGAACGGTCAACTTGTGCAATCATCTAGTTACATCACTCTTTATACTGTAGATTAACTTCTTGGTTGTTGTTTTAGGCAGAAGTCCTGGATAGGTAAATTGACTGGAACATTCCATGTCCATGTCGTTTGTGCAGAAAACGGAAATTGGTCAATTCTGACCAAGTGTGTGTTACATTTAACTCTGTGTGTTAAGGAGAAATGTCCACTACACCCTCAGTAAAGTAATGTTCTCCAGCATGGTCTGGTCTTGTTCTTTGTCCACAAATCATTGTATCCTGGGAAGACCACCTTAGTACATGGTCTACACATTTTCTTCCTCCTGGATGAGTGCTATTTTGCATGCCTGCTGCTCTGCCTTCATCTTTATGTATTCTTGGCTCTATCCTTATTTGACTCTCCCCTCTGAACAACTACGTTTTTTTAGTATATGTGTTGTGAAAAACAGTCTTCATTAAATGATTCCCTGGTTTACATTTTTTACTAATATAATTGTATTATAGTATTTTCTCGCAACATAAATATATTTGTTTCATTTGTGTTTTTTTCTCTTTTGCACTGAACTAACCTTCATGCAGAGAAACTGATAACAAATGCTGTTTTACATAGAAATACTCTGCTGGATTCACAGCTCATCTTGAGCAATTGAATAGTTTAGAAATAAATTTCAATTACTTAATGTTTTAGTGAATTATAGATTTTAGGTGAGTGTTTAATAAGGGTGACAACACTTAGCACAGTTTGTATTGGATTTTCAAATAATAAAGAAGAAAGTTCAGAGTTTGCTAATTCGTAGCAGGACAGTTCCGACTTCTTTATACCAAAAGAGTTTCCTATATGCCACTGCTTATGCTATAATTTTGGTCTTCCTTCAACTGTGCTATAATACAAGCTGGAATTAGCACAATACTTATCTTAACACTTGCTGTTAGTCAAGTAATGTGTGTGTGTGTTAAATAAGATCTCATTTGTTGTTATCATTTATGTCTTAAAGAATTAATACTTTAGGTGGAAGAATAAAGGACTGTCTTTTACTGTTCTTCTTTATTCAAAATAAAATCCTTAAATGACAGGT
Source organism: Allobates femoralis (assembly GCA_033576535.1). Classification (NCBI taxonomy): domain Eukaryota; kingdom Metazoa; phylum Chordata; class Amphibia; order Anura; family Aromobatidae; genus Allobates; species Allobates femoralis. The sequence goes on along the minus strand of JARQOC010000004.1, from coordinate 405,690,485 downwards.
TGTACTGTATGTCGCCGGTAAGGAAGATAATGCAATATTACAATTTGTTATTTTACTGAAGCTTACAAACTGCAGGAAATAAGCTTTTTTATATGACCAACATGAGCATTGTTCCCATAAGTATGTATGGGGATATTTTGTGATATCGATAATACCAACTTCCTAAAAATGTAAATGATTACTTTATAATATCTATTAAGGTACCTTTACACACCGCCACTGTGCCTAGCAACAGGTATCCACCGCACGTGCACGCACACGTTTTTAAAGGTGGATACCGATCGCTAATGCCGCATATACACACCGCCATTGCGTTGTCCACTGAAGATATCTGTGTTCCCCGGAGGTGCCGACAGCTCCTACGGCTTACTTCCTGTTGAATACCTTCCATGGTTTACACGCCGCTACCACAAAGGAATATGGGCGTACATCTTTCGCGCCGCAAGTACATAGGCGTGACAGAGTTGTGTATTCCATGATGCTCATCTGCTGATTGGACAACACAATAGCATCATGATTGGCCAGCCTGCGCAGGAAGGCTGGCTAATACATGACGCCATTGCAATTATGTAGTGTGAATGGTTAGCTCTTTACATATGGCGCCCTGTGCAGGGACAGCCAATGGTAACACAGTAGCCCCACCAATGATCGCTGATGGGGCGTGGTATCCATGACGCTATGGCACCCTCCTGTGAAATCACTAGGCAACACAACATCCATGCCTGTGCCCCGTTTACACGCCACCACCATGGCAATTGTGCCTTTCTGTTGCCTTCGGTTTTTGAGCACGGCTCAGCAACAGGTATCTGAGTCAACTGCAGGACACAGGAAGGCATTTCTCTATTTCACGCCGCCATTTCGTAGCAATTTCATGGCAACAGGCACATATATCCCCAATGCCAGGCAGTTGCTACCTTCCAGTAGTGGCATGTAAAGGTACCTTTATTGTTTTTTCCAGTCTTCTATCTGATAATTGGAACATAACCTATGTGATATACAGCCAGCACCCTAGTCAAGCAGCTGTGATAGGAGGTAAGGCTACATTAACATGTTCAGTTTTTGGTCTGTTTTTTTCTCATCAGTTTTTCTGGCCAAAACCAGAACAACCAGAGAAAAAGTATAATAGAAAGATGGACACCCCTTCTGTATTTATCACCCAGTGCTGGTTTTGGCTACAAAAACTGATAAGAAAAAACAGACCAAAAACTGAACATGTGAATGTAGCCTAACAGTTTAATCATAATTGTGACAGCTTCTTTTAAAAGAGGTTTCCAATAAAAAATGACAAGTCTGTAGTCATTCTACGTTACTGCAGACTTGTGAATCCTCACATTGCATGCCCAGTACTCTGCGAGGATTCTCCAGTGTCAAGGAAGCCACATCGTCAATGCATCACTTAGTTTACTGGGTGCAGCATTTATGAGTGAATCACAATTCTCCCTGCTGAAGTCTAGATGAGCTCAAATGTTTAGCTGTTTATAACCTGACTACACCACAGCTTTTTATGTATATTGTATACAGACAGAAAGCTACTAATTAGTGCTGGAGGTATGGTTGTACGACTCTGCACATGCCAAGTTCTCCTGTAATGATAATCTTCTGCTGTATTGAAACAGCAAAACACAATATAACCTCATTTCAGAGTATTCAGAAACACTGGCAGAATTAAAGAGTGGCATCCAAGTTCATATCTTCCATCACCTCCTCTACCTAACATGACAATAGCTGACAGCCTCACAGCAGGTAGGCTGCAGTTAGCAACAACTATATTACAGAACTGTCCCATTTCTACACCCTATCTCTTTAAGGTTACACACAGAAATATCTGTGCAGACATTGCTTGCAACTCACTCATTGCAGTGAAATCATGGACACATTGTTACATTTGTACATGGCCACAAAATGGAATAATGTGTCCATGATTTCACTGCAACAAGTGAGTTGTAAGCAATGTCTGCACAGATATCTCTGTGTGTAACGGTACCTTTACTCTCCAGGCTTCCAGCACTACCCAATATCTAACTAAACTTTATCCACCTTCCCTAACCTTTACTTACCTCTAAAACATTCTTCAGATTCTATTAAGTTCAGTAAAGTTTGTTATCATAACAAGTAACAAACTTGCCTTCCTTACTAAATAAATGACGCTGCCTAGTTGAATCAATTGCAATAATAACACAGATTGCTAGCTTAAAAAATATTTGCGCCAGGTTAGCCAGTAGATATAAAAATATTAGAATCTGAGCGTCTTCAGTGGTTGATGCCTTTTAATGGCTACCTGAAAAGATGGTAAGAAAAAGCAAAGTAAGCTTTTGAAACACTAAGGGTGCCGTCACACCTGGCGACGGCACCGGAGATGTCAGCGGCGACTGGCAGGAGCGCGCATGTTTTTGGCACCCCCCCAGCTTCGTGGCCCCCCCTTTTACACTGGGAGACATCTCCGGCAATGCCCCGGCGAGCTGACAGGCGGCATCGCCGCTGGGGTGTCTCACCTGTCAGGTCGCCGGCAGCCGTTTACATGGGGCGATGTGGACACATCACCCCAGATCGGCCGCCTGGTTTCACATTACTGATGTGAAACCAGGCGATCACTCAGAGGCGCTGACATCGCTCCTTTACATTAGGCGACGCGAGGGTGATATCAGCGCCGATAAGCCATGCCCCTATGTCGCCTAATACATCGGCGGTGCCGTCGCCAGGTGTGACGGCACCCTAAGGTCTCTTCATCAGGCTAATAATGATACAAGTTCTAACCCGCCCCTCTTAGACTGCGAGCCCTTGTGGACAGGGTCCCTGCCCCTCCTGTACCTGTACGTCCTGATCGCCTAGATTTAGTGTACTTGTTCTTGTCTCCCTCATCCTCATGTAAAGCGCCATGGAACCTAATGGCGCTATATAAATAAATAATAATAATAATAATGTACACACATATAAACACACAAATAGGAGGCTGAATATGCAGTAAATAAATTAGGTGTGGTGAAGCATGACATATAGATAACACTTTTAAATAGGTAACACAGGATGCTACATTTCATAACAGGAAATATACCAAGGGCCTATTCCCAGCTCTAGAGGATGGGGAGAGTGGAAAAAGAGAGTGCAGGCGCAGATCTAAGTGCAGACCGTAGGATATTTGTCTCAATTCACAAGGTTCTTAAAGGGAACCTGTCACCTGGATCTAAGCCCCTACACTATCACTACCTGTCCCTGCACCTTCCTAGCTGCTCCCTATCTATCCCTCTCTGAGCTAAATCCGCCCCATTAAAACTGAAGAAAAATAACTTATAACTTACAGAAGTCCCTGAGGCTGGGGACTGAGAAGGCGGCGCCATGCTCCATTCAGCCCCTCCTCCATGCAGCAGCACACGCCCCACTGGGCGGCGTTATTCTTTCTTCATCGCTGCCTCCTCCATTTGGAATCTCCCGCCTGCTTTACACCTATCATGTTGTGGTGATGCGACCTCGTGTGTCCCCTGACCGGGACACAGCATATGGGAGATTGTATCTTCTGCTCGGTAGCAGCACACACAGGGTTAGCTGCTACTGGAGCTAAGTGCTGATTGAAATCACTGACCCCCAGGTGTGCGGGTGAATAGGAGATATGTGCTGCCCTGGGCTGTGGGGAGGGGGTGGAGTGTCTCAGGACAGCAGCAGGAGCTGCTGGGATTGTATGAGGTTCTACTCGGCTGTGCCCCGGTGTAACAGGCCAGACTAACCCCCCCGACCAGAATATACTCGGGGTTAAAGTGGCCTAGGCCAGATTATACCCCTCCGTATACCACAGCAGCTGTAGATCAGGGCTCCAAGCAACACATGGGGGCCCGAGGCAGCACAAAGTGGCCCCAGGCAGCAGAAAGTGGCCCTACGCAACATACAGGGGCCCCAGGCAGTGCTAGGGCCCCAGGAAGTGCTAGGGGCCCCAGGCAGTGCACAGGGCCCCAGGCAGCACAAAGTGGCCCCAAGCAGCACAAAGAGGCCCCAGGCAACATACAGGCACCCCAGGCAGTACTAGGGGCCCCAGGCTACACACAGGGTCCCAGGCTACATACAGGGTCCCCATGCAGCATACAAGGGCCCCAGGCAGTACAAAGGGGTCCCAGGCAGCGCATGGGGGCCAGAGGCAGCACACAGGGGCCCCAGGCAGCACAAAGTGGCCCCGGGTGGCCCACTGCCTGGGGTCCCTGTATATTGCCTGTGGTCACTTTGTGCTGCCTGGGGCCCCTGTGTGCTGCCTGGGGCCCTTGTATGCTGCATGGAGCCCTTGTGTGTAGCCTGGGATCCTGTGTGTAGCCTGGGGCCCCTGGTACTGCCTGGGGCCCCTGTATGTTGCCTGGGGCCCCTGTATGTTGCCTGGGGCCACTTTGTGCTGCCTGGGGCCCTGTGCACTGCCTGGGGCCCTGTGCACTGCCTGGGGCCCTTGTATGCTGCATGGGGCCCCTGTGTGTAGCCTGGGATCCTGTGTGTAGCCTGGGGCCCCTGTATGTTGCCTGGGGCCACTTTGTGCTGCCTGGGGCCCTGTGCACTGCCTGGGGCCCTTGTATGCTGGCTGGGGCCCCTGTGTGTAGCCTGGGATCCTGTGTGTAGCCTTGGGCCCCTAGTACTGCCTGGGGCCCCTGTATGTTGCCTGGGGTCACTTTGTGCTGCCTGGGGCCACTTTGTGCTGCCTGGGGCCCTGTGCACTGCTTGGGGCCCTGTGCACTGCCTGGGGCCCCGTGTACTGCCTGGGGCCCTTGTATGCTGGCTGGGGCCCCTGTGTGTAGCCTGGGATCCTGTGTGTAGCCTGGGGCCCCTGTGTGCTGCCTCGGGCCCCCATGCACTGCCTGGGGCCCCTAGCACTGCCTGGGGCCCCTGTATGTTGCGTAGGGCCACTTTCTGCTGCCTGGGGCCACCTTGTGCTGCCTCGGACCCTCATGCATTGCTTGGGGCCCTGTGCACGGCTTGGGGTCCTGATCTACAGCTGCTGTGGTATACGGAGAGTTATAATCTGGCCTAGGCCTGTTTATACCCCGGGGTATAGTTTGGGCTAGGCCAGAATATACCAAGGGTATATTCTGGCCCAGGGGGGTATATTCTGGGCTAGCCCAGTTTATACCTCGGGTATATTCAGGGCCGTATTTGGAGTTACTGCTGCCCTAGGCACTCTCAGTGGCCTGCCGCCCCCCCCCCCCTGTCACGGCGCCTCCCCCCTGTTGAAGCCCCTCCTCCCGTCATGGCTCCTCCCCCGTTGCAGCCCCTCCCCCGTCACGGACAATCTTCCCATCAGTCGCAGTCTTCCCCCCCAAGCTTTGTGTAGCTTCTACCCGCACATTTCATCATGTAGTACATATAAAAGGTTTGTCCAACCACACTCCAGAGACCTACTGACAGGATGTTTAAATTGTGAGCCCCAACAGGGACAGTGTTGATGATGTATGTAAAATGCTGTGGAGTTCATAGTGTAATATAAGTGCAAAAAATATTATTCTTAAGATGATGTCACAATACCGGGATCAGAGGATCTTGTATTTCAAGGTCAGGGGCTCTCTGATGCCGTGTTGCTGTCTGCCTCGCTGTCGTCCTCTTTTGACACTGCAGTGCGGTGGATAAGAGAGCATTAACTGGTTAATAACAAGAAGTATGGAGTGTACTAACAGCCATAAATCCTCCCTGTACCATGTCCACCAGACATTGTAGGATTACTATATGGATTTTATTATTAGGGTACGGACACACTGGCGTGAAACTTGGATGAGTGCAATGTGTGATTTCATCTCATTGCACTCGGACCAATGTTAATCAATCTCTGAGAGCAGATTGTCGAGTGTCGGACGCTTTTTTCTCAGCCAGATTCAGGATGAGAAAAAAGTCGCAACATTCTGCGACAGTCTGCGATTCACGACCGAGACTCACCAATGCAAGTCTATGGGTCTGACAAAATCACGGACCGCACACTGACAGCACACGGACCACCCGAGAGGCATCAGTTTTTATTTCACTGATACATTATCATTCTGTTACTGAGAACACTTTAAAATGTTCCTGTAAATGATTCTACAGTAATAGCTGCTGAGGAAAGAACAGATTGCACACGGATGTGATCTGAGAGAAATGTTGGCCACTCGCACAGCAGTTGCCAAATGGACCAAAAACCGATGACACTCATCCGACTCTCCTGGATGAGAAACAGACCGATTGTAAGGCGGCGGGAGACAGTGTACCACCGTGTCCTCAGCTCCGTGCTGTGCATACAGTATACCACCATGTCCTCAGCTCCGTGCTGTGCACAGCTCTGTGCTGTGCACAGTGTACCACCATGTCCTCAGCTCTGTGCTGTGCACAGTGTACCACCATGTCCTCAGCTCTGTGCTGTGCACAGTGTACCACCATGTCCTCAGCTCTGTGCTGTGCACAGTGTACCACCATGTCCTCAGCTCTGTGCTGTGTACCACCATCTCCCCAGCTCTATGCTGTGCACAGACAGTGTACGGTACACTGTCTGTGCCCAGCACGAAGCTGAGGACATGATGGTACACTGTGCACAGCACGGAGCTGAGGACATCCCAGAAGAGACAGACAGACCACAGACGGGCGGCGGGACAACACTGAGCCCACCTGGAAGAACAACAACACCCAGCACCCAACACACTGCCCAGAAATCATATAGGACAGGCAGGCAGGAGAACTACAACTCCTGGCATGCCACACCCTGCAAACTCAGGAAGGTGGCGGCAGCTGCATGGAGGCAGACACACGGTACAGCCGCCATTATCACCATACACAGCGCCAGCCACAGCCTCAGTCCTTATGCTGCTCCTGTCCTCCTGCACCTCCGTCCTCCTCTCCTCTGCCCCTCCTGCTGCTCCTCTATCCTCCTGCACCCCGTCCTCCTCTCCTCTCCCTCCTGCTGCTCCTCTATCCTCCTACTCCCCCCCCTGCTCTCCTCTGCCCCTCCTGCACCCCCCCTGCTCTCCTCTGCCCCTCCTGCACCCCCCCTGCTCTCCTCTGCCCCTCCTGCACACCCCCCTGCTCTCCTCTGCCCCTCCTGCACCCCCCTGCTCTCCTCTGCCCCTCCTGCACCCCCTGCTCTCCTCTGCCCCTCCTGCACCCCCCTGCTCTCCTCTGCCCCTCCTGCACCCCCGTTCTCCTGCACCCCCGTCCTCCTGCACCCCCCCTGCTCTCCTCTGCCCCTCCTGCACCCCGTCCTCCTGCACCCCCGTCCTCCTCTGCCCCTCCTGCACCCCCGTCCTCCTCTGCCCCTCCTGCACCCCCGTCCTCCTCTGTCCCTCCTGAACCCCCGTCCTCCTCTGTCCCTCCTGCACCCCCGTCCTCCTCTGCCCCTCCTGCACCCCCGTCCTCCTCTGTCCCTCCTGAACCCCCGTCCTCCTCTGTCCCTCCTGAACCCCCGTCCTCCTCTGTCCCTCCTGCACCCCCGTCCTCCTCTGTCCCTCCTGCACCCCCGTCCTCCTCTCCCCTGTCCCTCCTGCTGCTTGGCTGTCCTCCTGCACCCCGTCCTCCTCTCCTCTGTCCCTCCTGCTGCTTGGCTGTCCTCCTGGACCCCGTCCTCCTCTCCTCTGTCCCTCCTGCTGCTCCTCCTGCACCCCCGTCCTCCTCTCCCTCCTGCTGCTTGGCTGTCCTCCTGCACCCCGTCCTCCTCTCCTCTGTCCCTCCTGCTGCTTGGCTGTCCTCCTGGACCCCGTCCTCCTCTCCTCTGTCCCTCCTGCTGCTCCTCTTGCACCCCCGTCCTCCTCTCCCCTGTCCCTCCTGCTGCTTGGCTATCCTTCTGCACCCCAGTCCTTCTCTCCTCTGTCCCTCCTGCTGCTCCTCTGTCCTTCTGCACCCCAGGCCTCCTCTCCTCTGTCACTCCTGCTGCTCCTCTTTCCTCTCCTCCTGTCCCCTTGTTTCTGGCCCCCTGCCCCTCTGTCCTCTTCTTCTCTGTCCCCCTGTTTCTATCCTTCTGCCCCTCTGTCCCCCTGTTTCTGTCCTCTTCTCCTAGGACCCCTGCTCCTTTCTCCTCTTCTCCTCTGTCCCTTGCACAGTTCCCTCACACTTTCCTCACCTGGTGCTGGCTGCAGACATTGGCGGGCTCCCTCTGAGCACAGTGATGCGCCAGCCACACCATCCTCCAAGTGCCTCCAGGCGGCTGCTTCCCGTTTCCGTGAGTCTGGAGTGGGCGGCTGGGTGCCGTGCAGGAGCCTCCGGAGCCGCCAGAGCCGCCAGAGCCGCCAGAGCCGCCGGCGCATCAGCGCAGTACTTGGGCACACGGGAGAGGAGGGAACAGAGCGAGAACTTCAAGTTTCCCCTCCGTTGCAGGCCCCTCCTTCTCCCTCGTCTCTTCCGGGTCTTCACTGAGGTGGGTGGGCGGGAAGGCAGAGGGGGTGGCAGGCGGGGGCGGCCCTGATGATGAAGGGAAGGGGGGGGGGGTATGGGGGCGGGGCTTGCGACCCGGCTGGCCCGGAGTCGGAAAAAAAAAAAAAAAAAAAAAAGAGAACACGCTGAGACGCCGCCCCCTATGAGAATGGCCCCGCCCTAGGCACGTGCCTACGAGTGCCTAATGGGAAATACGGCCCTGGGTATATTCTGGTCGGGGGGTTAGTCTGACCTGTTACATCGGAATCTGGAGGTCTGTGAATACCTGAACTGTGTGCTGTGTGAGTAAATACCTGAGTCACTGCCTTATGTCGTGCCGATTCTAACCACTACCTTACAGTGTAAAGTGGGTGGGAGATTCCAAATGGAGGAGGTGGCGATGAAGAAAGAATAATGCCGCCCAGCGGGGCGTGTGCTGCTGCATCGAGGAGGGGCAGAATGGAGCCTGGCGCCGCCTTCTCAGTCCCCAGCCTCAGGGACTGCTGTAAGTTATAAGTTATTTTTCTGCAGTTTTATAGGGCGGATTTAGCTCAGAGAGGGATAGATAGGGAGCAGCTAGGAAGGTGCAGGGACAGGTAGTGATAGTGTAGGGGCTTAGATCCACGTGACAGGTTCCCTTTAAGGTTTTTTGCTCACTTAATACAGGTGGAAAATTTTAGTCTTATTTTGAGATTTTACTAGAACAAGTATTTTAGACCAAAAAATTAATTTTTTATATCCTTTTAATCCTTGAATAAGGGGGAAAAAAAATTATAACATTTTTATACACCAGTAAAATAAAATAAAATAAAAACTCATTTTTTTAAGTGAAAATAAAATTGAACCTGATACACTGATGTAGACCTACTTGGTAAACATACAATTAGGGTGGATCCTAATTAATTAAGAGGGAGGCTCTAAAGAAAGTTTGAATAGAAATAGAGACTATATAAGGCATTTCTGTTCCTATATATGAATACCTGAGGAAGGCTATAGTTTTGCACATGTTTAGCCGAAACCCTATTGATAAACTGTATGTAATACATTTTTCTACTGAATTAAATTTTATAAACGACACCGTTTATAAGGTGTCATTTATAAGGAATGGTCCCCGTGAATTGAGCTGACTCCCTGCACCAGGGAATACCCTCCTGATTTTTAACAGCGAGTTTGCCTAAGGCTATATCTCAGTGTTCACAGCACACAAACACATAGGGGACCCCTTCCCTTAATGCAGCAGACATGCTTCATTTAGATTGCCATGCAGCAGAGGGGTGACAGGTCCTCTTTAACCAATTATCATTGCTGCCTATGGCAAAACCGTGGTTTACTGATTAACCATTTTTCTGCTGTATGCATACCAAAGTCTTCTCTGGTGCAGGACAAATTAAAAGTGCTGCAACAACAGTGTGCATCTTTTCTCCACGGAAGTATTCAGTGTGCCTTTACCTCAATGCTGCCTTATAAGCAGCAGATTCTTACTCATCCTATAATTACCTACATTGTAATCCCTTTCAGGCATAATGTGTATTTGTGTTCCTATTTTTGACAGAATCATTTAGAACAGTTTACTATTGCATTTTCTGAGTCAATGAGGGAAATCATCGGCTTTATTACAAAAATGAATATAATAAAGGAAATCATAATTCAGTCAGATGGAGTTTATAAGCTAATTTTATAAGAGCCAAAAAAGAGGTTTGTCGAAGCACACTGCTGAGTTTAATAAAATATTGCAATTTAGTGGATATGCTTTAAAATTCTTTTCAAGTAAATGTACAAAAAAAAATGGCATGGAAATGTATCACAATAAAACAAAGGGGTGTATTAACATGATCATCTCCAGGCTGGCACCCAAGGGACAATCTAAGATAGTCTGCATAGCAAGTTACCATTATACAATGAAAAGCAAGAGGGTAACTGTGGCGCCCCTCTGGCGGGACGCCACAGAGAGGTACTGCATCCCAAATAGAAGGTGTAGTGTCTCCATAGTCACAGGTAGAGGGGGAGCTACAGAGTCTGTATACAAAACCACAAGATCCCAATTACAGCCACCCTAGCACCAGGGACTGTAGATTCAGTAGGTCCCAGGGGGTGGAGCTTAGCAGAGCGGAGATGTGACATAAGTGACAGTGACAGTTTGACACAAGTCAGTCAGACGGTGTGAGGAGAGCAGCAGAGACGGACGCAGGGGACCCTGCGGGCATGACAGGAGGGCACCTCTAAACTGAGAGGTGACCCTGTCAATGAAGGGGACACTCCAACACTGGTCAGAGCTGGCTGGAGAGTCCAGGTCAATACCGGTAAACCAGAACTTAAGCGGTTTGTTAAGGTTCATCCAAACTGCTGACCGGCAGCTGTGGGACTTACCAAGAAGGTGCCACAGCACCCATCAAAGTAGTCCAACCTCTGTCCCAAAGCTGGGTTCAAGATGCTGACAAGTAAGAGAGACTTTAAGCAACAGACCCGGGACCAGAAGCCAGACTCAAGGTGGAGTGTAAGGAGCCAAAAGAGCCCATAAAGGAACAGGACTAAGAAAGCATTTGAAAGGCACCTCTGACAGACTCTGTGGTAATCCCAAAACCTGAGGCAACAAAACTAGACTGTATCGTGTACCTATTGATCCATCTGGTACCAGCAAAGAACTGTTTGGGCTAACTTGGTGTCTCTGCATCAATTCGTCACCTAGGAGGCTCCTACAGCACCACAGAGCCAAGGACAACTACTCCTCTTGTCTACCCCGCTGCCCTGAGGTAAAGCTCCACCTGTGGAGAGCTGTACTACCCAAAGCTGCATCACCATCACCTCAGCGGCCGGCTGCAGTGCTGGTAACTAAATTACCAGGTATCACAGGTGGCGTCACGTATGATAATCCCCCATCCCAAATAGTTTTCCCCTCAGCCATTGAGTGACCTGGGCACGGGACTGAGACCCGACCAGCCGTGATCCCCACAAAGTAGTGACCTGTCCCGGTTTCCGAGTACCCCCTACCTGTAGATTGACTCATAATGTTTTGAACTCTTGACTTTCAGGCTCCATATCTTATCATCCTCTACTTTAAGTGTGAGGCTACCTTTATTTTATAGACATCATCTTGGCTATCTCATATATAAATGTGGCTTGCAACAATTTAGTAAATGATTAGTTACACAAATTCTTGTGATTTCACTGTATGTCAGCGCATCTCTTTGTCAGCGGTGGATGATGCACAGCTGCACTTCTCTGCTACAGCATTCCTTTAGCAAGCCATACTGATGATGGTCAAAGGACAACCAAAAGGTCTATTTTAATTTTCTGGATTGCAAGCACTTCATTACCCCCTTCACCACCCGGGAATTTTTCATTTTCGTTTTTCATTTTTGGTCCCTTGCTTCCAAGAGCCATAACTTTTTTATTTTTCCATTTATATAGACATATGGTGGCTTGTGTTTTGCAGGATTGCTTCACATTCAGATCAATTCATTTATTACAATATAGTGTACAGAAAAATAGGAAAAAAATTCCAAATTCGGTGAAATTGCAAAAAAGTGCAATTACACGTTTGTTTCTTTGTTTTTTATTCGCCACAATGTTCAACAACTGTAAAACTGACATGAAGCTGTGAGTGCTCGGGTCGGTACATATGTAGATACCAAACTGTATACTTTAACTGGTATAAAGTAGTGAAAAAATTCTGAAATTGAAAAAAACAAAAACAATTGCACTTCCCTGCTGCCATGTTCCGCGATCGTAGTTTCTATTTGCAGGATCTGGGGCTAGTGTTGACGTGTTGTTGTGTGTCTGTGAGCTGACATTTCTATATAACATTTTTGGGTTAGCCACTTTGATCGTAAAACGTTCATTGCATTTATAGCAATATTGTGAGAGCAAAAAAAAAAATGAAAATATTGGCCTCTGGAGGCTTTCTTGTTACCGTTACGCAGTGTACAGCTCCTCATTATTCACTTTATAAATTAATAGATCGGCAGTTCTGAACGCGGCCAATACCAAATAGGCTTATTTTTTTGTATATATTATCTGGTTGAATGTTGAAAGGGGATTTGAAATGTTTTTGGGTTTTTTTCTCATATTTGTAAAATATATTAATTCTTGTTTTTACACAGCCCATAGGGCACCACAGTACGCAGCTAGGACTGTCGCTGTGACAGATCGGAGCTGCAGCACATTGGGATATGTCCACAATTTTGTACTGTAGAGTGGTTGGGGCATTGCTTACCAGAAAGTGGTCCTGGACAGCTTACCAGGTCAAGGTCAGGACCCAGGGCCTGCGGTGAGCTGTAGATCCCGAGATCTTATCGGCATGGATCTTCATATACAGGCAGAGAACAGTGCATTCCTCGGCTGCACACCTTTGGGCGTGCTGACAGTGATTGACGCGGGATCCAAAGGTTGCATGCACGGATCGGATCCCGGATCCGAATAGTGCAGGAAGCTCAACATCTCAGCTGATGAGATCAGCTGAGATGTTGGGGAAATGATGTGAGCTCCGCGCCGAGGTCCCGCTACTGCATTCAGTGGGAGAACGCTAGTAACCAGGGTACACATTGGGTTACTAAGCGCGCTGTGCTTAGTAACCCAATGTGTTCCCTGGTTACCAGTGTACTGTGCTTAGAAACCCGATGTGTACCCTTGTTACCAGGGATGTGTACCCTTGTTACCTCAGGTTAGAAAGGCGTCACACACACCGATGTCTGCTGCCCAGAAGCAGACCAACAACCAAAAAATGGTCCTGGCCATTCCTCAGCGATCAGCGAGCTCATCGCAGATCGCTGCAGCATGTCACACGGAGGGACATCGCTGCGAGGTCACTGCAATGTCACAAAGCCTGTGATGTTGCAGCAATATCATTAGTGATATCGCTGTGTGTAACAGGGCCTTAAGATTTTAAGTGTCAAGTTTTGATTTACTTGATTTCGGAACAGCACTTGTGTGCCACAACCAATAGAAGTACAACAGCTCATGTTGCATGTATAAAATGAAGGTAGTCTCATGCATAAAACTGTAGTGGATGGTGAGATGTGGAGCCTGAAAGTAAAAAGTTCAAAACACTGTTACCTTTTTGATCATCAGTGTAATTGCCACATTTCCTGCAATCTAATATCTAGTGATGCAGTTAGGTCCAAAAATGTTGAGACAGTGACTGAATCTTTGTTATTTGGACTCTGCATTCCAATACTTTTTATTTAAAATAAAACACTTGACATGCAATTGAAGTGTAAACCATCAGATTTAATTAAACGAGTTGAACAAAATAATGTTGTTAAATATTTAGGAATTTTTCCATTTTTATTCAATAAATAAATTCAATAGTTTTACTTTAGCAGAAATAAAATCTTCATTTTGAACAGTTTGCAGAGAATCCTTTGCAGGCAATGACTACCTGAAGTCAGGAAGCCATTGACGTCACCAAACACTAAGGGTATGTGCTCACTGGACGGTTCTGCATCTTTGCAGACCGTCAGAAAACCGGTGGAGAATTGCAGAAACTGAGTTTTCTGACCTCAGCAGTGTCCATCGTTTTTTGAGCGTTTTTTTATAGCGTTTGTACAGCGTTTTATCGGTGGTTTTCTGGCGGTTTTTCTTAGCGTTTTAGAGGCGGTTTTTTGTGCACTTGTAAGCTGGAACCGCTGGAAAAACGCTCAAAAGAATTCACTTGCTCTATCTTTGAAAACCGGTGGAAAACCGGTGACAAAAGTGGAAAGGAGACAAAAAAAAATGTTCTAATGTACACAGCGTTTTCTAATATCCATTGACTAGCATGTTAAGGCAACCGCTGGTTAGGATTAACATAAATTTACATAAAACTCAGCGGAAAACGCCGGCGGAAAACGCTAAAAAACAGCCCATAAAACGTCCAGCGGGCACATACCCTAAGTTTCCTCCTTTGTGATGCTTTGTCAGGCGTTTACTGCAGCTGACTTCAGTTATTGCTTGTTTGTGGTTCTTTCTGCCTTTATTGTGCCTTAAGCATATGAAATGTATGCTTGATGGGGTTGAGAGCTTGTGATTTAATCAACCTTTGCAAAATATTCTACTTCTTTGCATTAAACTCCATTGTCTATCATTATTGTTGAGCATCGCTTAATCAAACTTGCTATATATGAGCCATTCCAGGCCTTCTCCACATTTTCTTCTTCCCATCAAGCTGGCACAGGTGAATCCTTTATCTAAAGAATGCTAATCCAGAACTTCTTTATATGTTTTTCTTTTTTTGGCAAAGTCTAAACTAGCTTTTTTATTTTTTAATGTTTTGCACCTAGTGATGAACCCTCCGTATTTGCTGTCATGAAGTCTTCTTTTTAGGGTAGACTTAGATACAAAAACACCTAATTACTGGAGTGTTCTTTACATCGGAGGATATTTTGTAGGGGTTTATCTTCACCATGGAAAGAATTATGGGATCATCCACCACAGTTGTCTTTCATGACTGTCTAAGCCTTATTGACTTTCCAAGCTCTCCGGTGCTCTTTCTTTTTATGCCGAGTGTACCAAACTGTTGATGGTGGTCTGCTTCTCTTTTATTGAGAACTCCTTTAACTGCATGCTGAGGGTACATAGCAACAGCTTCCAAATGCAATTGTCATACCTGCAATCAGCTCCATTTCTTTTTCCAGTCAGTTGGTGCTGGATTAATGAGTTCAATTTTTTTCTTCCTTTTAAAAAAGGCAGTTACATGTAAAAGAGCTGTAATTCCTAAACACTTACTCCAATTAAGAGGTGAATACCCTAAAATTAAAGCAGAGAGTCTTCACTTTAAACCCATATTGATTATATAACTTTATCTTGAAGATGTTTTGGTCAAAGCTAAGATGCCAAAATGTCTGTAGCAGATTTGTGTTTTTGATCCATAGTTCTCTCCAGTATGTTTGTTTTAAACTGTTTTACCTTATATACCGTCATGGCCGAAAGTGTTGGCACCGTTGAAATTGTTCCAGAAATTGAAGTACTTCTTCCAGAAAATTATTGAAATTACATATGATTGTTATACACATGTTTATTTCCTTTATGTGTATTGGAACAACGCAAAAAAATAAATTAAGGGAAAATTGGACCTAATTCCACAAAAAAGATTAGAAAAATTAACTGGATAACATTTTTGGCACCTCCATCTTAATATTTGGTTGGCTACCCTTTGAAATAAATAACTGCAATCAATCAACTTCCATATTGATCAGTAAGATTCTTATACCACTCAACTGGAATTTTGGGCCACTCTTCTTTTCTAAACTGCTCCAGGTCGCTCATATTTGAAGATTGCCTTCTCACAACAGCAATTTTAAGATCTCTTCACAGTTGTTCAATGTGATTTAGATGCTGACTCATTGATGGTCACTTCAGAACTCTGTAGCACTTTGTTTCCATCCATTTCTAGGTGTATCATGAAGTATGTTTGGGGTCACTGTCCTGCTGGAAGATGCAAACCCAGTTTTCTGACACTGGGCACTACATTGCAATCCAAAATACTTTGGTGAACTTCAGTTTTCATGATACCTTTCACCCAGTCAAGGCACTCAGTGCCAGACATAGCAAAATAACCCCAAAACACCTTTGAACCGCCACCATATTTTCAATAAGCAATAAACTGATATGCTTTACCAAAAAGCTGTAACTTGGTCTCATCAATCCACAAGATGCTTTCCCAGAAGGATTTTGGCTTACTCACACACATTTTAACTTACTGCGGTCTTTGTGTCAGCAGTGGTGTACTCCTACCATAGCATTTTATTTCATTTAAATGTTAACAAATAGTTCACACTGACACTGATGCATCCTGAGCCTGCAGGACAGCTTCGATTTCTTTGCAACTTAATTGGAGCTGCTTATCCACCATTCAGACTATCCTGTGTTGCAAGTGTTTAATCAATTTTAAATTGCTGTACACATCTAGGGAAATTAGCTGCAGTGCCATGGGTTGTAAACGTTTTGATTATGTTGTGCACCATAGAGAAAGGAACATCAAGATCTCTGAAGACAAAGTTGAAACCTTGAAATTGTTGATATTTTTCAACAATATTGTTTCTCAGTTCCTCAGACAGTTCTCTTCTCCTCTTTCTGTTCTCTATGATTAGTGAGGCACACACAGACACACAATGCAAAAATTAAGTCATTTTCTCTGCATTATCTTTATTTAGGTGTGATTTTCATACTGCCCACAACCATTACTTGTCAATGTTGAGTCTGAAGGTGCATCATGTTTTTTACCCACAATTTTGGAAAGGTGCTAATAATTCTGTCTGGCCCATTTTTAGGGTTTTGTGTGAAATTATGTCCAATTTGCCTTTTGTTCTTTGTTTTGTTTGTGCTGTTCCAATACACACAAAGGAAATAAACATCTGTATGACAAAACATGTAAGTACAATATTTTTCTGGGAGATATACCGTATATACTCGTGTATAAGCCGAGTTTTTCAGCCCAAAAAATGGGCTGAAAAGTCCCCCCCTCGGCTTATACACGGGTCAATACGGTAACAGAAGCTGTGGCTCGTCCCGCTCCTGAGGCTTCGTGGGCGGGGCTATATGGGGAAGATGGCACCAGGGCTACTGTATACAAGGCACAAGGCAAGCCAGAACCGGACCTCTCCCAAGGGTCCTCACCTGTCCGGTTCAGCCACAGAGCTGTATGCACCGGCGGGAGAGGAGACCGGTGGACCGTCTCTGCCCTCCCGTCCTCCGCTCCCCGACAGCACAGATCCGGCTCTCCTCTGCACAGATCCGGCTCTCCTCCACACAGGCGCTGGCAGACCAGCCGGAGCAGTCACCCGGAGCTCCCGGCTGATTACTGCAGCGGCGGGGTGTGCTGCATGGTGCCGGCGGCAGCGCAGCCCAGGCGGGAGAATCCAGCAGAGCACCGGCCACGCCGCTCCAGAGTGCGGTCCCCTTGGTCCTCCTGGCGTCACCGGGGTAAGTGCAACCCGGTGTCCCCACGGTATACCACTGAGGGCTGCTGTATATACTGGGGGTGCTGTATATACTGGGGATGCTGTATATACTGGGGGTGCTGTATATACTGGGGCTGCTGTATATACCACTGAGGGCTGCTGTATATACTGGGGGTGCTGTATATACTGGGGCTGCTGTATATACTGGGGGTGCTGTATATACTGGGGGTGCTGTATATACTGGGGGTGCTGTATATACTGGGGCTGCTGTATATACTGGGGGTGCTGTATATACTGGGGGTGCTGTATATACTGGGGGTGCTGTATATACTGGGGGTGCTGTATATACTGGGGCTGCTGTATATACTGGGGATGCTGTATATACTGGGGGTGCTGTATATACTGGGGGTGCTGTATATACTGGGGCTGCTGTATATACTGGAGGTGCTGTATATACCACTGAGGGCTGCTGTATATACTGGGGGTGCTGTATATACTGGGGGTGCTGTATATACTGGGGCTGCTGTATATACCACTGAGGGCTGCTGTATATACTGGGGGTGCTGTATATACTGGAGATGCTGTATATGGGGGATGCTGTATATAGGGGGATGCTGTATATAGGGGGATGCTGTATATAGGGGGATGCTGCTGTATATACTGGGGGATGCTGCTGTATATACTGGGGGATGCTGCTGTATATACTGGGGGATGCTGCTGTATATACTGGGGGATGCTGCTGTATATACTGGGGGATGCTGTATATACCACTGAGGGCTGCTGTATATACTGGGGGTGCTGTATATACTGGAGATGCTGTATATAGGGGGATGCTGTATATAGGGGGATGCTGCTGTATATACTGGGGGATGCTGCGGTATATACTGGGGGATGCTGCTGTATATACTGGGGGATGCTGTATATACCACTGAGGGCTGCTGTATATACTGGGGGTGCTGTATATACTGGAGATGCTGTATATAGGGGGATGCTGTATATAGGGGGATGCTGCTGTATATACTGGGGGATGCTGCGGTATATACTGGGGGATGCTGCTGTATATACTGGGGGATGCTGCTGTATATACTGGGGGATGCTGCTGTATATACTGGGGGCTGCTGTATATACCACTGAGGGCTGCTGTATATACTGGGGGTGCTGTATATACTGGAGATGCTGTATATGGGGGGATGCTGCTGTATATACTGGGGGATGCTGCTGTATATACTGGGGGATGCTGTATATACCACTGGGGCTGCTGTATACCATACTGCTGGGACTTGTATACCACTGGGGGGGCCTGTATAGCACAATGCTGGGGGCTGTATACCACACTGCTGTGGGCTGTATACCTGTGCTGGAGTCCACCCTCGGCTTATACACGAGTCAATAGGTTTTCCCAGGTTTTGGGGGCAAAAGTAGGGGGGTCGGCTTATACACGGGTCGGCTTATACACGAGTATATACGGTACTTCCTTTTTGAAAAATGTCAAGGGTGGAAATACTTTCGGCCATGACTGTATATATACATTCCCAGGACTTAGTAAAATGGAGATTTAGTCTTTGTTGATCTGTGGTCATATTTGTGGCATTAAATTAGGGTACCCACATTCATATTCTGGTAAAGTTGTAGGAAGAAAAATTCTAGAGTGAGAAATTTCCTGTAATTATTGAACTGACTTTCCAGAATATTTCATTAAAATCCCCAGGTGACTGTGACTGTTGGGTCTGGTGAGACCCAGGATGCTTATGTATGCCAGACCGCAAGAAGTGTACCTCTCAAGTGTTTGGGAAAGAAAGATGTTGTTTGTGATAATGCATAATTACTCAGCGCAGGCATCCTGCTGGCCTCCTAATATGGCTTATGATTGCAGCAAAAAGTGTTAATTGCGTACAAGTACAAACTAGAGATGAGCGATGTTCAATCGAACATGTTCACCAATTTCAAGTTCTACCTGTTTTAGGCTATGTTCGAGTTATTCGACAAATGTGAACGTTTTGCTAAAAATTTGGTAATTCAAGGTTGTGTTCGTTGACCAAAAGCGTTACTGACTTTTCACAGTAATGCTTTTGTGCAACGTTATGAGTTTCAGTGTCTAGGAATAGTGAGCAGGAGGGGGGCTTGGGAGAGGTCTGTGGTCAAATAATGCAGGTCTCCATTTTTTTTTTTTTCCTTCCCGCACTTATTGTTCATGGTTTGGTCTGTCAGCCTATCAGCACTCATAGAGCAAAGTGCACTTTTTGCACAGAAGGGCTGGTGTCATTGGCTGGGTAGGTCACATGTCCTTGCCATATAAAAACCAGCCATTTTCCCTCCTCTCCATTTTTTCAGTGTCATGCGCCTCTACTGCTGCTGCGTGTGCTACAGAGAAAGATAGTTAGATAGCGATTCCATTCCAAGTTAGATAGAGAGATAGTTAGTAGGTTTAGGATTACTTATAAGAACAGCCCATTTTAGGGCTTAAAAGCACTGATTGCCAGGCAGGTCTGTTCCAGTGCTGTGTTGAAATCTACATAGATCCTGTGCTTTGCAATCGGTTTTTACAGCATCTGGCCAAATCTAGCCAAGCAATTCCGTTATAGCTAGTAGCAGTGTGTGTCAGACAGTGGTGTAGCACTGTTGTGAAGAAAACTAAACCTCCTGTGTTTACTAGCCTTTTTTCACTGCATCTATCCAAGCAAATTCTTTTTGGCTTGTAGCAGTGTGTGCCAGGCAGTGGTGTAGCACTGTTGTGAAGAAAGCTAAACCTCCTGTGTCTACTAGCCTTTTTTTTACTGCATCTAGCCAAGCAAATTCTTTTTGGCTTGTAGCAGTATGTGCCAGGCAGTGGTGTAGCACTGTTGTGAAGAGAGCTACACCTTACTGTGTTTGCTAGCCTTTTTTATGGCATCTAGCCAAGCAAATCCTTTTTGGCTAGAAGTAGTGTGTGCCAGGCAGTTTTGTAGCACTGTTGTGAAGAAAGCTACACCTCCTGTGTTTACTAGCCTTTTTTTTAGTGCATATAGCAAAGCAAATTTTTTTTGGCTTGTAGCAGTATGTCAGGCAGGGGTGTAGCACTGTTGTCAAGAAAGCTACATCTCCTGTGTTTACAAGCCTTTTTTTTACTGCATCTAGCAAAGCAAATACTTTCTGGCTAGTAGAAGTGCTTGGATAGGTAGCTGTGGTCCAGTGTTCTGCTGAAATCTACTGCCACACAATGCAGAAAACCGGTTTGTATTGCATCTGCCCAAACCTACTTACCAAAATCTATTTAGGGTTGTACCACTGTTTGGCTAGGTAGCTGTGGTCCAGTGTTCTGTTGAAATCTACTGCCACACAGTGCAGAAAACCGGTTTGTATTGCATCTTCCCAAACCTACTTACCAAAATATATTTAGGGTAGTACCACTGTTTTGACACTCTGCACTGCAAGTTTTACATCCATAGTTTTTTGTGCAAACAACAATAGAGTTGCCAATTAGTTACCCTCAAATATGAGTGATAAAAGGTCTGTTGATGGTGGAAAGGGGAATAGGCATGTTAGAAAGGGTAAAAATCTTTGTGTCCATGGGGTAGGTGCTAAAGTAACAGAAACATCTGCTGAACAAATACCGTCTTCAAGCCAAACTAAAATGTCTACAATCTGCTATCATCCCTTTCTTATGCAGCAGAGCATCACTAAAACTTGTAGATGAGGTTCAAAAAGAGCAGATGCTGCAATGGATATCAAGCGCTCCATCAACTGGGCTCTCCGCCACCTCACGTTCAACATCACAAACACTCCAGCCCTCAGACGAGTCACCTCAATCACACTTGCTTCCTCACAGCTCACAAGTCTCCAGCCGCCCTACTGACTATGGGTTCACACAGATGGGTGAGTCTGCAAAAAAACGCATCTGCCGCAATTACCGCATAACCGCAACACTTGCGGCACAGTTTCGGCAAGCCCCATACAATGTCTATGGGGCTTGCGGTAAGTGTGCGGCAGGTGCGGCAAGTGCAGTTTCGGCACTTGCGGTAGGTGCGGCTGCGAAAAAAAACGCGGTCAACCGCGTTTTTTTTGCGGCCGCACCTGCTGCAAGTGCCGATGCCGTACTTGCCGCACCTGCCGCAAGCCCGCATAGACATTCTATGGGGCTTGCCGCAACTGTGCCGCAAGTGTCGCGGTTATGCGGTAATCGCGGCAGATGCGGTTTTTTCACCGCATCTACCGCGATTTCAAAAAACGCTGATGTGAAAGGGCCCTTATACAGGGAGCAATTAATAATAAGGACAATTTTGTTAGAATGTACCATCAATAAATAATAATTACATATTATGTGTAAATTTAGATATATCTTAATGAACATGCTAGTAACACTATGAATATTGGAATTGCTGAATCTATATGATATATTAGTGACATAGCAATTCTATTTTCACAATGTACATCTAGAAACTAGAAATCCTTTCATTTGTATGAATTATTGAAAGACACAAAGGTTGATGTGATTAGAAGGTGCACAGATACTTGAACATCAGGTAAAATTGTTCAAGCTTATATTGTGTAACTAAAAATCTTTCTGTACAGAAACATAAGAATGAGAAATCTTGAGTCATATTTACTATATTCTTTTCAAAACCTATGCTGAAAAAAGAACAATGTGCTAAGTTTATTTTTCTACAGTTCTCAGTAATGGCCAAGGAACATTATAGTAATGAAATAATGGCACATTTAAGTACAAACTTACGGTAGTTCTGAATAAAGCATAACTATTTTAGCTTAAGAACATTCTCCTATCAGACATCAATATTAGTTTCAAATACAAAAACGAGCATTTTTGTGTAAAAAAAAAAAAATAACATAACTTTCATATAACTGTGAAACAATGGACTAGCTAAAGATAGGCAAAGGAAGGACATTGATAAATATTGCACCCTGAGTAAAAACTTTCCAGCTCATTGATGCATCAATGCAGTAACATAGTATGTCTTATGAATACATAAAAAAATATTTTTTCTTTTCTGTAAAAATCTAAATGGTTATTGAGTAGTACAAGATATAGGAAAAATGTATTGTCATATTGTAATATCAGGTTAGCTTTGTGTAAAAAAAATTAACATACTTATGCTGAAATAGTTGCTATTATACTATACTAATGTGTAGATTCAATGCACCTTGTGACAAATTTGCCACTGAACCTGACAGCACCCCTCCTATTGTCAGGAAAGACAGGTAACTAAGTAAGGATAAAAGAGGGACTGCAGCTGCAATGTCAGTGCTGGTTTGTTAAGGTGCCCCTCAGTGAGTGTGGTATATGCCGTTCAGTCCCAAGCCAGAAGTATATATAATAACTGCCACCCCATCACTGACAGAGGTCCTGAATAACACAAGCAGCAATTCCTTCCACCAGTCTCTCGTTTGAGATAAGCCTGGTCCGTGAACAGGCTTATAGCAGGTCAGAAACCAACCCAGGTAGCATATAATGTTAAACAAGCACAAGGATATGAGAGTTTCATTATCGAGATAAAAGATCAACTCACGATTGAATTTGTATATTTAATCAACTTATGGGCACACTAGATAATATTTATATACAGATATTACAGATGTTACAGTCAGTTTTGCAAATAAAAGATAAACAGAATACATACATGTTTATAGACAAACTAGATGGTGGCCTGATTCTAAAGCATCGGGTAGTCTAGCATACGTACAGTATATAGTACTGTACTCAGTGTATTTGAAATATGGCGCCATGGCGCGCGCTGCTCTTCTGATTGGTCGCCGCATTCAGTGCCGACCAATCAGGATAGCGGCGGGTGCTGTATTCCAAATACACTGTACTCGGTGTATTTGAAATATGGCACCATGGCACCACTGCAACTGCCGCATTTTTCTAATAACGCTGGTGTGAAAGGGGCCTTAAACAGGTTTCCCCACGAACAAAGGTAAATTTAAAGTTCATCTTAATCAATAGATCTTTCAATAATAATACGTTCACCAACTGGATGTGTTTTAAAAAACGGTTACTGTTTTGAGCTAATCTTATATATTTCTGTCCCTACTATGTACTGTGTAATGGCTGTGTTTAACCGCGCATGGAGTATGGTTTGATTCTAGGCAGAGGAGAATGCAAGAGTATAGAGACATTACAACATGGGATCATAGCTCATTCTTTTTGGGAGGTGAAACATTTCCTTGCCTGTTTTTAAACAATGCTTTATCTCAAAGAAAAAATTATTTGCAATCACATGCTGTAATTTCTGCAAACTATTTTGCGTCCTCCGCTGCCCAGGATCAAACCATGCCCTGGTCAGGTGCAGCCATTTTACAGTACAAAGCAGAGACACATATATAAGACTATATGGGTCAACGTTATCGCATCGGTAGGACGGTGATGTCACGATGGGGTTAAGCTCTGTGGCACTGGAGGCAGCAGCTGTTTACTTCCCCCCCGGCTGCTCTCCCCCCACTGTGTTCTGTCTCTCTCCTCCCTGTGCTGTCTTCTGCCCTTTGTGCTCTCTCCTTTGACTATCTAACCCCATGTGCTGCCTCTCTCCCTCTGTGCGCACTCCCCTTGTGCAGTTTTCTCCCCCCTGTGCTTTCTCCTTTGAGCTGTCTCCATCCTGTGTGCGGTCTCTCACCCTCCATGCTGTCTTCTCCCCTCATGTGATCTCTCCTTTGAGCTGTCCCTCTGTGTGCTCTCTCTCTCTTCTGTGCTCAACCACCCCCCTGTGCACTTTTTCCGCCTCCCTGTGCACTCTCTCTGCCCTGTGGTGTGCAAAGATGGTGGCAGCTTGAGTAAGTGTGCATGAGTGCACCGGGTTATGCTGCAATCTTTGTATTCCCAAGTGTCCAAAGATGGCAGCCACCTCAGTAAGTGTGTAGATAGATAAATGGCGTGCACACCGAGCTATATTTCATACGTCAAGGTGCTGACTGAGAGGTCTGGGGGACCCACGTCCAGTATTAGAGAGAACAATCGCACACTCTTTATATCAGGTGATAACAAAAAAGGAATTTATTTGAAAAGCAACCTGCAGCAACGCGTTTTCGGCACCACTTGGGCCTTGGTCACGCCTGTTGCTGTAAATCAAAAAAACAACATACATCAAAACTTTGTACAACACGATATGAACAAATATATACATATATACATATTTGAGATGAAACTGCTGGAACAAGTGTCCCAATAGGAGAACACCTGTCATCTCTATTGCAAGGAGGACTTTATGCTTAAAAGTGTGATATAGTGTTTAAATTCTTTAGCTACAGGACAAGGAGCTAAGAGAGGAGAGAGTAGCAGTTTCCAGAGTTATAGTTAACATGATTTTTAGACAGTATAAGGAAAAAAGTTATGGTTTACCCTTTGCTAAGGTGCTTTTTTCAAGGACAAGGTGCTCTGTCTGCAAAGATCTATTGTTTCAAAGGGATGTCTTCCCAGCTGTAAAAATATAACATTTGGTCACCACTCTATATGGTTTGCCATATTAGAATATCGGGTATGTTGTTACCTTTTGAGCTAGAGATAGAGAGGGATCCTTAGATCCGTTAAGAGGATGCTGGATGCCTATGAAACATAAATAACTTTATAAAGGAAGGTTATTGACATCAACATAAGGTTGAAAAAAATCCTAATAGTCTATCCTTTATACTCTTTAGAATGATGCAGGGTTATGAACTAAGAATAGTCTGTATTTTTGTCGCGCTTTAGTTATATATAATGCACTAATATAAGTGATTATTGTCTGTTTGCCCATAACTTTATAATGACCCCTTTTGATTTGCAAAAACGTCCTCTTACCTTATTTCATCATTCTTTCAGTGTGTTCCCTACGTATGGGGGCTGTATCTGTGCTGTGCACAGTGTCTGCCGCTGGCCGCACTTTGTATTCGCAGACCGGAAGCTCCTGAGGACGCCGGCGCATGCGCAGTAGCGCATCACCGCACGGTGATGCATTATGGGGACGCTGTATGCGTTACCATGGCGGCAGATCACGTGATCGCTATGTCACAGAGGGGCAGTGAGCTTAAGGGCTCGTAGTGTATGTGATTATATATCACATACTTAGAGATCGTGCAAAAAAAATAGTATATTAGCGTTATGGCTTAGTTTAATTCATGATGTAGGGGGTGTATGGTTAATTAGGGTTTAATACTCAGGACAGTTATGATACAGTTAGGCTAATGCTTTATATGGTTGTTTTTTATCCTTTTAGTACTATGGTATCCATGGAGGTAGTTTAAAGGTGTTAGGTAGTAAATGGAGGCTAGTTTGGTGCTGTGTGCTGGTTAGTATGTATGTGCTCAGTAATATGAGCTCAAGTTATGCATGTATTAGAGATTTTCAGACAAAGTAGTACAAGATACTATGCAATTCATATTTATTGGAAAACTTGTAAAAATGGATAACGGTCAAAAAGAACAGTGCTGAACATCAACAAGGGTGTAAGCAGAATATCAAATAAATAAAAGAAGGGTAAATGTTCTAGTACGATATCCAACGAAAGGAAAAAAAGAACAAACAGTTCAACATCAAACCGATGAATGAATAAACTTAATAACTAATTCATGACTTATGTGATAATATGCAAGTGCAACACGTCCCGGATGATATAATGCCTTAGTGCACTGTTTTAACCCCTTCTTCAAGGTTCACCCTCATGGACTCCACTCCTAGTGACACATGTCTGACCCAATTTAGTGTTACAGGTCCCTCCACAAGAGCCTGCTCTAACCCCACCGGCCTTCGCGCTATGCTGTCTTCGTTTCCCTGTGGAGCTAGTCTGTTCCGTGTCCCTCATCCCTGGTGTGCAATTTGCCTGCCCGGGATGTAGGGGCATCTGTGGGTGCATTGTGCTGCCACATGATTTTAAACAGAAAGTATATAGAATATTTGTCAAAATTTTGTTAAAAGTGAACTTTGTTCATGGGGAAAGTCCCTTTAAGCTTGCTATTATGACACCCGGTCATACTGGTGTGGGGACTCAGGACCTTAGCGAACACGATCATGTGATGTGATGCCATCAGGGATTAGAAGAGTAGTCCTTTGAGTGTGTGTCAGAATGTGCGGTGGCTTTAGAGGTTTCATGAGCCTTGGTCAAAACGTCATGATGTGTATGGCAGTAGTGAGAGCTGGTTATGAATGGGCCAGGTACAGCCCAATACTTGCAGGAATTTTTGATTACCATCACAGGAGTGATCTAATAATTGTTGAACCTGTTATACAGTTGATATCTGTAGCTATGGATACAGACTGCACCAGATTAATACGTAAATATAAGTGAATTTATTATTGTTTAAATCTTGATACAATTGAGGTTGCAATGTGGCAAACTTAAGGGTTTGGTGACTATGATTACAAGCTGTCCTTTGAAATCTGGCCTGCGTGAGCATTAAAATGACGTGATATGTATATGATGTCACCATCAAAGGGCATATGCACAAGTCCTTTAGTGTGTGCATTAGATTGGGCTTCCTATTATGCAGTTCAAGAACTTATCTAAATGTAGGCTTATTGAGAAGTGGGTATGAGGGCTCAGAGTTAGCTGACCTAATACTTGATAGTAAAGTTTACTGAAAGCAAAGACTTATCCAGGTAATACTTACCTTTTAATCTACGTAAAATCAACTGTTAATGGTATGCTTGGTTCCAAACTGACTCCATTATACATTACTCATGCTGAGCCTCATTTATCTGCATGCTACCCATGTTGAATCATGAGCATTGCCAATTGGCTAGCAGTCAACACTTTGCTTAGACTCTGTAATTTATGATTGGTCTTTGAAACCTGATGCGTTTTCAGCAAAACCTTGACTTCAGACAGATCTTGACTTTCACTTAAGCAGTTCAGTAACCCTCGTCAACTCAAGTCATACTGAACATTAGGTTAATTCCAAAAACTGGTCAGGAGAGTGATCTAGAGATTATGTCAGAGCAGGAATATAGGCACGATTTATTGCCTTATAGTCCTTGTATAGATATACTGCTGTAACCTGAAACAAAAGTCTTTTCCAGGGCTAATACTGCCCTTTAATCTAGTAAAATCACTGTTTGAGTGGTTGATGCTTGGGTTTCCAACTGACTTCCATTATACTCATTACTCATTTCGAGCCTGTACAAGTTTCCGACCTACCCATTTTAAGTAGTGAGCATTCAAGCAATTTAGTGCTTGCTCAACACTTCTAAGGCTGATTTCACATTACTGTTTTTTTTTTCAAATCAGGCAAGATCAGGTTTTTCAGCAAAACCTTGATCCTTTCAGGATCCAGATTTTTGCCTATTCACTTTAATGGTGTCATGTAGAATCCTGTTGCTTCAGGTTGCTACCTGACACCATTAAAGTGAATGGGCAAAAAACTGGATCCTGAAAGGATCTAGATTTTGCTGAAAAACATGATCTTGCCTGATATGAAAAAAAAAAAACAGTATTGTGAAACCAGCCTAATAATTAACTTTTGAAACAACAATGACTGCCAAACATTTGAGTGGTGTTTTAAGGAATCCCAATACAATAGACTAATTCCTGTTTTGAAAGCAACTATATGAGTATCAATAATGTTCTGTCTTACATTGCTTGACGTTTGAACAAATTAGAGAAGAAAGCAAGAGGTTTTCAACAGACTACTGTCTACAAAGCTAGATCTGATGTTACAAAAACGTGTAAATTGACTTTTTAATTAGATCATACTGCTAGGAACATAGGGCATAGTTTAGAAGCAATACAAGTAGCAAATAATTGGACAAAGTACAAAGAGTGTTCAGTATCTTAAAATAAAAGGCAATCTGCTACAAGGTGTCTAGGTTCTAATGGGCATAAAAGCTTGTTATAGCTATTATTTTTCGGTATCATTTACCAATAATAGTGATGTCAGCTAACTACTGTAATTCTGCTAACACCTGAAAAGGTTGGGACTTGTTCAAGTGTACAATTATCTAGAGACGGAGAGCCTTAAAAAAAAATAATAGGACCAGGGTTAAGGAACAATCGCAATGGAAAGCAAAAGTTGCATTGCAAGACCACAAGGTTCAAAATATGGTTTGTGATATACATTATTGACTGAGTCTTTTCAAAGGCACATATTTGGGAACAGTGTAGGCAATACAGATGAGCAATATTGCCATTTGCAAGGGCCTAAATTCTACTGTGAGCAATTTTAAACCAGTCTGTATTGTTTACCTCTAAACCTCCGAACTCTAAAAAAGAAATTACAAAATAAAAATAAGTGTCAAATTTAGACAGATTTTACCCAGGAATTGAGAATTCTGACAATGAAAGATCAGTCTAGAAGAAGAAGAAAGAAGCAAGTTTTTCTGATAAGGTATATTGCAAAGTTGCTTTTTTTCATGTGTAATATTGATTTAGGAAATGTACCTATATACTCGTGTATAAGCCGACCCGTGTATAAGCTGACCCCCCTACTTTTGCCCCAAAAAAACCTATTGACTCGTGTATAAGCCGAGGGTGGACCCCAGCACAGGTATACAGCCCCCAGCAGTGTGGTATACAGGCCCCCCCCAGTGGTATACAGGCCTCCCCAGTGGTAGTATACAGCAGCCCCAGTGGTAGTATATAGCAGCCCCAGTGGTAGTATACAGCAGCCCCAGTGGTGGTATATAGCAGCCCCAGTGGTAGTATACAGCAGCCCCAGTGGTAGTATATAGCAGCCCCAGTGGTAGTATACAGCAGCCCCAGTGGTAGTATATAGCAGCCCCAGTGGTAGTATACAGCAGCCCCAGTGGTAGTATATAGCAGCCCCAGTGGGAGTATATAGCAGCCCCAGTGGTAGTATACAGCAGCCCCAGTGGTAGTATATAGCAGCCCCAGTGGTAGTATACAGCAGCCCCAGTGGTAGTATATAGCAGCCCAGCAACCCCAGTGGTAGTATACAGCAGCCCCAGTGGTATACAGCAGGCCCCAGGGGTACATATAGCAGCCCCAGGGGGTCCCCAGCAGCCCCCAGGGGGTACCCAGCAGCCCCCTGGGGGTACCCAGCAGCCCCCAGGGGCTACCCAGCAGCCCCCTGGGGGTACCCAGCAGCCCCCAAATGCTGGCACTTGCCCCCCCTTGCAATGGGCCCCCCCCGCTTCTCTTACCATCCCGGTCTTCTGATCAGCACTGCTCCTCGGCACTCCATCCTCGCTGTTCCCGTCCTGCTACATCCGGGATCCCCGGCCGTCGCGCGATGACGTCATATGCCTGCGACGGGCGGAGATCCCGGATGTAGCAGGACGGATGGACGGAACACTGAGGAGCACCGAGGAGCGGCGCTGATCAGAAGACCGGGATGGTAATATAACCAGCGGGGGGGAGGCCCTTACAAGGGGGGGCGAGTGCCAGCATTTGAGGGCTATATGCACTGCTTCCCCCTGCCGCTGATTGACAGGGGGAAGCAGTGCATATTTAATGAGCGGCCCCACTTGACGGGGCCGCTCATACAGCAGCTCCCCCCGCCTCCTGCAGCCTCCACAGCCCCGGACAAAGCCCCACACCTCACCATGTACCGTACATGACCCGTGTATAAGCTGAGGGGGAGACTTTTCAGCCCAAATTTTGGGCTGAAAAACTCGGCTTATACAAGAGTATATAACGGTAAATAAAAATACCGGTGACATTTTAGATGTTCATGGGAAAAGCCAGTTGTTTGCCTAAATGGAAATTAATAAAACAAACTAATGGAGTTTTATTTTTCCAACTCACAATTCCAGATTCCTAGCATCCCTTCACTTCCTGTAGAATTTTCTACCATCCATTCTGTTTGGTGATGCATATGAATGAGGCTAGCTGGATTGGTTTAGTTCACTGATTAAAAATAATCCTGTATGCAGTGAGCACCTAAACTGCCACTAATGGTGGCTAATACATATAAATCCAAAGTCCTCATCTTCATCATGTCAATCAAAAAGATGGAGAAGGAGGTTGGTTTAATCTTTGAACAAATAGTACACAGACGTTCCTAGTGCCATAGTGGTGACTGTAGCAAGAATGTTTTCATTTATGTCTATGTAGGAGATTTTATGTGGTTGTCGAGATAAAAAGTCTGTTGTAATTAGAAATGAGCGAACACCTGAGTGTTTGCATTCAGATTTGTTCGCCGAATGCAGGGTGTTCGCCGGCTTGTTCTTCGAACAAGATTGAAATCAATAGCAGGCAACTTTCAACGCATTAAAAACACCTTCAAAGGTGATCACTTGAAAAAGGCGCAATTGGCGCTGAAACGCGTTGTGGCTAAAGGGATCCATTGCTGAATCATTAAAGCTGAAAGGTAATACTTATGTGAGCCGTGTCCTGTTAATGTACCTTAGCGCTTACAATATCACTCGTTTTATCTGGAGCTGCAAATTTCTTCCCTGCTGGGAAGCGTGATACAGAGCAGCTTAGGAATACAGGACCTGGCAGACGTCACACCATCACTCCCCCCGAGCTGTCACGTGTACCGGGACACACGGGAAATGCGTGCACTTATCACCTCGCTGCTTGGAGCCCAACTAGGAGAGCCCAGCTGGGAGATATATTAAACTCTTACTCCAGTTGTGTGGACAGGCACAACAATAGAAGGTGAGCAGAGGGGATCATTCACCGATCCCACAATTTAATGAAAGCAGTTTGGCGCAAACCTTTTGTGTATTTTGAGGTCTGGATCATGACCTATTATGCTTGTTTATCCCAAAGCTTCCTATATAAGAGATTTCAAAGTATTCACTGATCTCAGGGAGACCAGTCCAAGAAAACACTGCGGGCAGCTGGCTAAAGCGCTCAAACACAGTGAAGCGCTCAAACAAAGTGGTGGTTATGGTGTTCTCCGCAAGGAGCCACCCCTTGGCTGGGTCCTTCCCTGGAGGGATATATGGCTAGTTCTGTGTTTGAGACTCCTAACAGAGGCTCCACAGACTCTATTTATATAAGAGATTTGGAACTTTTGTATCAGAAGAAAAATGGAGATTTATTCAGAATATTAAACGTTTAGTCTTCTAAACACAGTAATGTAAAATTAGTATAGCCACCTTTCACCCCAGTAACTGTGCTCATACTAAAACTATTAACATACAAGGAAAATAACGGACAAATCCACATAAGCATGAACACTTCTTTCTGTGTGGAAAAATGTTGGCTATATATGTCTACATGTTGTGGACTTTTTGGGGGGATATATTAGTTTAGCTTAAGCTGGAACATGGATGTTGAAAATGTTACAGTATCGGAGATCTCTAATTATCTACAAGGTTGTTTTATATTGTCATCTTTTTCATTTATTTTTTACAAATGACATACACCTTATATTTAAATTAGTAGGATGGGTACCTTACTAATTGTTTCTTTCTTTAAGAATAGGTTCTATATTCTTTTATGCTCTCTTCTTAATTCTACCTAATTATTTTCCTTCTTTAAGTATAGGTGCTATATTCTACCATATCTCTAAAATGCTCCATTACTTAGGTCCTCTAGATGCATTGCTTTCCAACTATTAATATGGCCTCTCCAGCTCCTATATCTTAGTGTTTATATTTCTTACTGTTCCTTCAGTTGATATATGATAAATTCCTCTTACTTGTTCCTACTTCTGATCCTCTATTCAATTTTGTTAATTATGTTTATCTCACTGTCAGGTGATATATGCAGTATGACTCTGCTGTTCCTCTTTTTGTCTTCCCTTCTCTGTGCTCTGGTCTGTTGTGTCCATGGGTCACTGTCCACTGAGGAAATTCCCCGTCCTCAGTACGGCAATGGCTCGGCGCTGGCACATGTGCAGCCATCGTGGCATTGCCTTGCAATGGTGAGCATGCCTGGCTTGTACTCCGCTGGCCGGAACAGGAAGGGGATGTTAAACATTCCCTCCCAGAAACAGTGTGACGTGCGTCGACATATCAGATCCTGGCATAGTGGTACTTTATTTCTTTCATCCCTTTGAATGTTTATTTATGTCATCGTCTACTATCGTCCCGCAATATATATATCTATATATAGATATATATATCTGTCCCACACAACCACCCTAGCTTTCTAATGAAGTGGCTGTGAAATACATGTTGGGGCTAGGCGGGTCCATCCTCTGGCAGTTCAGTACTATTTAAGGTTGGTACTCTCTTCCTTTGGACTTGTGTCTGTCCTATTTATTTACCTTTATGCAACCATGATTTAATTTAGAGTCATTCCAGGGAGATTTTAACACAGCCTGTAATTTGCGATTGCACTAAACACTGCCTACTACCTAGTGTTTTCTTGAGGTTTACTTTACTCCTCCAGGAACGTACAATCCTCTATTGCTTTCCTCTAATTGATATTTTCCAGTATCCACCACTTTTATATTTTGAAGTGGGAGCTTATACCATACCTATTAATCTCCTTAATTTCACCTGTGCATATACTGTATATGCTCAAGTATAAGCTGAGTTTTTCAGCACACTTTTTGTGCTCAAAAGTGCCCGCTCGTCTTATATTAGTTAGTCAGTATTTGCTGAAGGGGCGGCGGTGACCAGGGGCTGGAGGAGGCAGGACAGTTCTGTGCTGCCGAGGGCGTGGGAGGTCACATGCCCCTGCTCATTAGTGTAATGTAATATGCACTGCATCCCTTGTCCATTACCGACGGGGGAGCAGCGCACATTACATTACACTAAGTGTACTTGCCCCCCCCTTCACAGTATGTGACCCCCCATGCTCCCACACACAATAAAATAATAAATGGTTTAACTCACCTTCTGTCTCATCCCTGCAGGCACCGTGGCATCCTCTGGTCTTCTTACTTCTTCTGGCATATCATGTGACCGACGCAGCAGTGACATCATTGCTGCACTAGTCACATGATTAGCCAGTCACATTATATGCCGGTACAAGCAGGAAAACTGGAGGACACTACAGTGCCTGCAGAAATGCGATGGAGGATAAGTTAAGTCGTTTATTATTTTATTGTGTGCAGCAACATGGAAGCCATATATTGTGATGAGGGGTATTTACCAGGATGAGGGGGGCTATATACAGTGATGGGTGCATGTACCAGGATGAGGGGGGCTATATACAGTGATGGGGCATGTACCAGGGTGAGGGGTCTATATACAATGATGAGGGGCTATATACCAGGATGGAGGACATATACAGTGTTGAGGATGCGATGGAGGATAAGTTAAGTCGTTTATTATTTTATTGTGTGCAGCAACATGGAAGCCATATATTGTGATGAGGGGTATTTACCAGGATGAGGGGGGCTATATACAGTGATGGGTGCATGTACCAGGATGAGGGGGGCTATATACAGTGATGGGGCATGTACCAGGGTGAGGGGTCTATATACAATGATGAGGGGCTATATACCAGGATGGAGGACATATACAGTGTTGAGGAGGGCTATATGCGAGGATGAGGGGAGCTATATCCCATGATGGGGGCTACATACCAGGGTGGGGGGCTATATACAGTGATGACGGGGTTATATACAGTGATAAGGTTCTATATACCAGAATGGGGTGGCTATATAACAGAATATGAGGCTATATACAGTGTTAGGGGGCTATTACCAGGATGGGGACAGATAAACCAGGATGGGGAGCTATATACAGTGATGAGAGGGCTATAAACCAGGATGGGGGGCTATATACTAGGATGGGGACAGATGTACCATGATGGAGAGATGCTGCATTTCCCACCCTATGCTTATACTTGAGTCAATATGTTTTCCAAGTTTTTGGAGGTAAAATTAGGGGCCTCGGCTTATACTTGGGTCAGCTTATACTCGAGTAGATGAGGTATATACTCATTATAAGCTTGTGTGATCTTGTTTGTCAGGACTGCTCCCCCCCCAACGGGTGGGAGGGTGCTTGCTTATGTGGGTTTGTCCATTATTTTTCTTGTATTTTAATTGTACTACAATAAAATGTGTTATTTTTTTAAAAATTTGAAATATATACCGTATATACTCGCGTATAAGCCGAGTTTTTCAGCCCAAAAATTGGGCTGAAAAGTACCCCCCTCGGCTTATACGCGAGTCAGTGCGGGGGCTGCTGTATACAGCGGTATAAAGCAGCCCCCGCATCCCCAGTAATGCAGGGCCCCCCCCCCTCATGCTCCGGTCACCTGTAAAGCAAATTATACTTATCATTGTCCCGCTGTCCGCGCCCGCCGCTGCCGACATCGCGATCCTCCATCTTCATCCGTCTTCTTCCTGTTTCTGTGCGCGTCGCAGGCAATGACGTCATTACCGGCGACGAGCACAGGAAACAGGAAGAAGACGCATGAAGATGGAGGATCGGGATGTCGGCAGATGCGGGCGCGGACGGCAGCGGGACAATGATAAGTATAATTTGCTTTACAGGTGACCGGAGCATGAGGGGGGCCCTGCATTACTGGGGCTGCCTGTATACTACCACTGGGGCTGCTGTATATAGGGGCTGCTGTATACACCACTGGGGCTGCTGTATATAGGGGCTGCAACACCACAGGGGCTGCAATACCACTGGGGCTGCTGTATATAGGGGATGCTGTATACACCACTGGGGCTGCAATACCACTGGGGCTGCTGTATATAGGGGCTGCAATACCACTGGGGCTGCAATACCACTGGGGCTGCTGTATATAGGGGCTGCAATACCACTGGGGCTGCAATACCACTGGGGCTGCTGTATATAGGGGCTGCAATACCACTGGGGCTGCAATACCACTGGGGCTGCTGTATATAGGGGCTGCAATACCACTGGGCTGCAATACCACTGGGGCTGCTGTATATAGGGGCTGCAATACCACTGGGGCTGCAATACCACTGGGGCTGCTGTATATAGGGGCTGCAATACCACTGGGGCTGCAATACCACTGGGGCTGCTGTATATAGGGGCTGCAATACCACTGGGGCTGCAATACCACTGGGGCTGCTATATATAGGGGCTGCTGTATACACCACTGGGGCTGCAATACCACTGGGGCTGCTGTATATAGGGGCTGCAATACCACTGGGGCTGCTGTATATACCACTGGGGCCTGCTGTATATCATACTGCTGGGGCCTGTATACCACTGCTGGGGGCTGTATACCTGTGCTGGGGTCCACCCTCGGCTTATACGCGAGTCAATAGATTTTCCCAGGTTTTGGGGGCAAAAGTAGGGGGGTCGGCTTATACACGGGTCAGCTTATACACGAGTATATACGGTACATCCTTTTCCTGATCTAGATCAGACTTGTGTGTTTAGTTGCATGATGCTTTCCCCTATACTATGAATTTGGTTGTGATTTGAACAATATGGATATCTCATATAGTAAAACAGCCTAAAAAATTGAGAACGTCATTTTAGCATACAAGTTAACACATCTTTTATACCAAGTAAGAGTCCCGTAATGTATTCAGTCTGTTCATAGGCTAAATAATTTCATTTGTTGCATGTCTTTTTTTCTGAAATTCATACATTAACAGTTTTGGATCTCATTATCATACAAGTTAATGTGGCTGGACTGCAGCAACGTATACAGCCCATGGAAACAAGGACACTATTTATGAAATAAAGCAGACCCCTTTTTCTAATCGTTGACAAATCCTATCATTACTATAGACATTATTAATATTTCTGCAAGCAGTTTCATAAATATAGATTAGGTCACATGACTGTTAATAAATAGACCAGGTTAGAAAGGCAAAGTCTCTCAGGAGCAAAGATGGTTATTGGGCCCTTCCTAGCCTAAAAATAGCATCGCACAGCTGCCCCAGAGGTGACATATCACATTAGATGCGCCAATTCTAGTGCTTTGCCTAAACTTTTACCGATTGCACTGGTGCGTTGGTAATGTTAGTTGGCAGCTGATGTCAGCTGAAAAGTGTCAGCTGGCATCAAGCCCTGGTGTTAGAAATACA
This sequence comes from Allobates femoralis, assembly GCA_033576535.1. Lineage (NCBI taxonomy): Eukaryota > Metazoa > Chordata > Amphibia > Anura > Aromobatidae > Allobates > Allobates femoralis. Next base: position 405,654,492 of record JARQOC010000004.1, on the reverse strand, counting down.
GAGGCATCTATTGGACACCTCCATTATTAACCCAATAGGTCAAAAGAAAAAAACACACACAAAAATATTACATTTTAAAATACACTCTCCAACTCTTGCCCTAGTTCACCAATTTATTTATAAAAGCCAGTAAATTCTGAAGTAGTCCACTGAATCTGAAGTAGTCCACAAATGAAAACACAAAAGGCACAAAATGAGAGAAATAAAGACAAGATACTGTCCCTCAATCACCAATTTATTAGACAGATAATTTCCCATTTTCAACGTAGTCCTGAGGTTCCCACAGCATTCATTGATTACCTAGATCAAAGGCTATGAAGCCTCAGAGTGAGACTCCAAGCTCACATTGCACTCCATGACTTCTTGTGAATGTGACGAGCAATGATGATGTTATCAGTAACTTTACTGGCATCACCACTGGGCAGCATGAGATGCAGTGGCATGAGAGTGTTGACATTACTGAGTTACTGACATCACTGGTCATTGGACATTCCGGATCTCATGCTGCCCTCTGTGTTACCTAGCGACAGCATTGATGTCAACAATGTTAATGTGCCTTTTTACCCCATATTTCCTGCTAAGAAATGCAGAAATGTTGCCATTTTAGTGACAAATCTGCACTCAAAAACACATTACAAAATGTAATAAGAATGCAACATGCGCACACAGTCTAATAGTCAATATTGGATGCAAATGGTCTACAGGTTCTTAGGCTTGTGTTAAAAGCTAGTATGTGATTCGATGAAGCACAAGACTGTATGGGCTCAGCTATACTTCCTAAAATCACTGTTTGTGAACACAGTTTACTCTGCAACACACAAATGCAAGCTAAAGCTATATATATATTATGCAAAGAAGAAGCCATATATCAACACAATCCAGAATCACTGCTGTCTTCTTTAAAAGCTTATTTAAAATGATTTGAGGAAAGATGGAAACCTGGAAACCTGTTCTGAAAGTATGCAAAAGAATATCTAAACAAGTCTGATTTGGAAACAAGTTCTTTAACTGATGAGGTTAAAATACAAATTTTGGCCACAATGATCAAAGGTATGTGTGCAGAAAAGAGCTCAGAATTTCAGGAAAAGAACATCTCGCTAACCATTGAGATGGGGGTGGTTGAATCATGCATTGGGGTTGAGTTACAGCCAATGGCACAGGGTACATTTCACAGGTAGAAATAAGAATGGATTCAATGAATTTTAAACAAATTCTTGATGCAAACATAACATCATCTGTAAAAAAGCTGAAGTTGAAAAGAGGATGGCTTCTACAAATGGATAATGATCCTAAACACATCAAAATCCACAATAGATTACCTCAAAAGGCGCAAGCTGAAGGTTTTACAATGACCTTCAGAGTCACCTGATCTTAACATCATTGAAAATCTGTGGCTAGACCTCAAAAGAGCAGTGCATGCAAGACGACGTGAGAATTTCATGAAACTGAAGACTTTTACAAGGAAGAATGGATGAAAATCCTCAAACAAGAATTAAAGGACTCTTGGCTGGTTACAAAAACTGCTTACAAGATGTGAAAAAATATTAGAATCTGAGAGTCCTCAGTGGTTGATACCTTTTAATGGCTAACTGAAAAGATGGTAAGAAGAATCAAAGCAAACCTGTTCTGGAGTCAGTTGAATCAAAATTTGAAATTATTTATGGAAATTATAGACATCATATCCTACGACTCTAGAAGAGAGGGGCCGTACAACCTGTTCTCAGAGGCCCAGGATGGGGACATTAGCCTAATACGTGTACTTGTCAGCAGCAGATTCACCCCCCCCCATAAGACTACATTATAACCACATTGTTTTGCTTCATTTTTTCCTCGTCTAAAACTTGTGGTCTGGTATGTTTTAGAGTCCGAAAAATGTGGTAATTCAAAAGCCTGCGTTTCCGAGTATGGGGATGTCCTAGTGCCTATGTTATAGCCAGCTTACATGTCTTGAAAAGTATCCATGCTGAGCATTATATAGAGATTTTAGAACAATATATGCTCCCATCCAGATAATGTCTATTTCAGGAAGGGTGTGTCATTTCAGACAATGTTAAACCACATACTGCATCCATCACACAAGCATGGCTTAACAGAAGAATTCAGGTGATTAACTGGTCGTCTGCAGTCCAAACCAATAGAAAATATTTGGCACATTATGAAACAAAAAATCTGGCAAAGAAGATCCAGGACTGTTGAACAACTGGAATCTTACATCGGACAAGAATGGGAAAACCTTCCTCCCCCAAAACTCCAGCTATAGGTCTCCTCACCTCCCATATATTTACAGACTGTTGTAAAAAGAGGAGACTCTACACAATGGCCCCTTTCTGAAATATGTTGCTGCCATCGATTGCTGTTTATTTATTTTTTTCAAATGAAATGGAAAAATGTCTAAACTTCATCTTTTTATAAGTGATCTATGTTCTATTGGGAATAAGATATGAGTATTAGAGGTCTTTAAATCATTGCATTCTCATTTTCTTCACATTTTAGACAGTGTCCCAACATTTTCAGAATAGGAGTTGTATTTCTGAATGTACATTTTACCTAGTACATTTCATAATTCATGCTTCCTATTGAATTGAGACCCCCTCGCCCCCCTCCCATGGAGTGTATATTTGTACATTTTTTCTCTATGACCCACTAGGCACTCTAGAGCGGAGTAAGTGAAATAAATTACTGTTAGGTACCTGATGACAGGTTCCCTTTAACCAGCTCTCATGCATTATCTTCTTAGCCTTTGTTACGTATTCTTCTGCCTGTACTGTCTGGTTAGACTGCCTGTTACAGAATACAATGTGCATGTTCTATTTTTGCCCTGTATAAATAAGATATATCCCTGTGCACTTTCATCACATTGCTAATGTGGTTAAATAGAAGTGTTTCTTTCCTTATATAATTGATTTTGGTTCACAGATATACGCTCATCAAAATGCTATTCACTGCTGCTGCAGGAGCACAATATTTAATGTCAGCGTCTGAGTGATATTTCTTTTCCTTCCAAGTCAGTTCAGCAATGATATTCAGTAAACCCGACATCCCTTAAACTATTAGCCAGCTACATCTTATTGGTTTTTAATGTTCCCTTCTGAAGATGTCAGATGCATGCATTTTTTAATAGACTGCTTTATCCAAAGCACCTATACCACCCCACTATATGAAAGACATTTATTTATGAAGTTCACTGCTTTTCTATTAAAGCCATTATAGTACTTGCAATAATGGTTACTGGCTAAAATGTTGGCTCCTTTACCTCCAGAGAATAGGACACATTATGCTGTTATAGAATTTCTAAATATATTTGTACAGCCTATTACAACTATACACTGATGGAAGTGACAGGGTTAGTTTACCCTTAGGTATTGCTATGCAGTGACATAGCGTAATGTTTTTGGGTTAACTTGGGGCTTTTTTTTGTCACATATTTTTGAAGTGGTTTCTGCACAAAAATGTATATCCAAAGCTACTTTAAATACTTTATGTCTAAGCTTCCAATTAACGAATCATTGTGAAAACACACATAGGCTACACAAACAGTGGCATGCAATTGTTTGGACACCCCTGGTCAAAATTACTGCTATTGTGAAAACGTTGAATCAAGTTGAATATAAAAGATCTCTAAAAGACATAAAGTTCAAGATGACACATTTCCTTTGTATTTTAGACACAAAAAATATTTTCATCTTTAACATTTTAAAAAATTACAAAAAGGAAACTGGGCTGATGCAAAACAGACCTTTGGAGGTTTGGGTGCTTAGATAACTAAGACCAAGGTTTCAGACGTCAACCTGTTAGGGATAACACTTGTTCATTATGATTGTTATGAAAGGCCACGTGATGCAAATTTCACAGCTTTATACAAACCCAGCCTCCTCTTGCCTTGTGCCAAAAATCAGCAGCCATTAATTCTTCTAAGAGGCTGCCTAGCACTCTGAAAATGGAAATGGTGGAGGCCCACAAAGCAGAAGTAGGCAAGAATAAGATAGTATTTTTTAAGTTGCTATACAGTGAGAGCTCGTAGGATTGCTAGAGAGGCAAATTAGAACTCCAGTTTGCTAAATCTTCCTGAAGGTCTTTTGATGTCAGACTCTGGGGTTGTGGTACATTGTTCTACTGTTCAGAGACACCTGCACAAATAAGCCTTCATGGAAGAGTCATTAGAAGAAAGTATCTCCTCAGTCCTCACCCTAAAATTCAGCATCAAAAGTATGCAAAAGAATATCTAAACAAGTCTCATTTGGAAACAAGTTCTGTAGACTGATGAGGTTAATATTGAAATCTTTGGCCACAATGATCAAAGGTATGTGTGCAGAAAAGAGCTCAGAATTTCAGGAAAAGAACATCTCGCTAACCATTGAGCATGGGGGTGGTTCAATCATGCTTTAGGGTTGTGTTACAGCCAATGGCACAGGGTACTTTTTAAAGGTAGAAAGAAAAATGGATTCAATGAATTTTAAACAAATTCTTGATGCAAACATAACACCATCTGTAAAAAAGCTGAACTTGAAAAGAGGATGGCTTCTACAAATGGATAATGATCCTAAACACATCAAAATCCACAATAGATTACCTCAAAAGGCGCAAACTGAAGTTTTTACAATGACCTTCAGAGTCACCTGATCTGACCATCATTGAAAATCTGTGGCTAGACCTCAAAAGAGCAGTGCATGCAAGATGATGTGGGAATTTCATGAAACTGGAAGACTTTTACAAGGAAGAATGGATGAAAATCCGTCAAATAAGAATTAAAGGATTCTTGGCTGGCTACAAAAACTGCTTACAAGATGTGAAAAAATATTAGAATCTGAGAGTCCTCAGTGGTTGATACCTTTTAATGGCTAACTGAAAAGATGGTAAGAAAAATCAAAGCAAGCTTTCGCAACTCTAAGGGTACCTTTACACGCCGCTACTGGTGGGTGGATACAACCAGCTACAGGCTACAAATGTAGCTTGTAGTGGCAAAATACCCCGTAGTAGCGGCGTGTAAAGACGGTAGGAGGCACCCGGCAACAGATACATCTGTTTCCGAGCACTGCCCGGAAACAGGTGGCTACACAGGCGGTTGTAGCGACCTGTAGTGGCGTGTAAAGAAGGAACTTAAGGGTTGTTTCTACACCATGCGATGTACCTGGTATGTAGCTGGGGCGTGACACAGCCCCATCAGCGATCATTGGTGGAAGATACTGCGTACCGATTGGCTCTTCCTTCACACTCCGCCATGTCACAGGCGCTTATTCCGTGCCACAGTCCGATCACTACTACGTCACGTCTCCGCCATCCGCCCCTTGCGTCGTGCCCAATCACAACTCTCTTGTGTTGGCCAATAGTTGAGGTTTGGGCGCAGCGTGATGGACTGTGGCATGCCTATATGTTTTACCTGCTGCCTTTGTTCCGCCCAGATTACCCTGTGGTGGCGGCGTGTAAAGATGGTAGGCTAAGCTACAGGTGACTACTTGTGGCACCCGGCGGTGTATCCGGGGATAGATGTCACGTAGCGTAGCGCACCTTGTGGTGGCGTGTAAAGATGGTGCGTTTACCGTTTGTAACCGTTTGTGCGTGCTCGTGCACGTGAAGTAGCTGGTTGTATCCACCCGCCAGTAGCGGCGTGTAAAGGTACCCTAAGGTCTCTTCATCAGGCTCAGAATAACACAAATTCTGGGGACACATATTTATACAGAACATGAAAAAAAGTACTAAACACTGATCACTCTGATTCATGTTATTTACTGCACTTTCTATGTTCTGTTGTGTATAAATATGTGTCTTCAGAATTTATGTTATTATGAGCCTGATGAAGAGGCCTTAGAGTCTCGAAAGCTGCCATTTCTTACCATCTTTTCAGTTAGCCATCAAAAAGTATCAACCATTGAGGACTCTCAGATCTGAATACTTTTCTATCTACTGGCTAACACGGTACAGACGTATTTTACCTTACAAAATGTGATACTTGCAAAAGGGGATGTTGTTACGTACTAACAATTCATGGTGCCCAAACTTTTGCACTGGCCTATTTGCTTTTTTGTAATTATTTAAAATGTGAACAATAAAAAAAGTTTGTGTCTGCCTAAAATAGAAACAAAATTTGTCATCTTTCACATTATGCCTTTTAGAGATCATTTAGTCTTCAACTTTCTTAACTGTTTAAAATAACAGTAATTTTGACCAGGGGTGCCCAAACTTTTGCATGCACTATAATGTTAAGGGTTTTTTTTTTTTCAAGTGTTTTTTTCCATGTTATTTTCTATGTGGAAAAAGAAGCAAGATGTCAATTCTTGAAATGTTTTTGTTTGAAAAAATGCTCCAAATCTTATTGTGGCATAAACTGGCCCCATACACAAAAGCAGTGCAAAAAAGCACCAAAATTTAAAGTCCTGGATCCAGGGATGGTGTATCACAGTCCGCGCTGCTTTGAAATGATCACTCAAAAAAGTCTTGGATCAAAAACCCCCCCTTCTTTATTTAGCCTACGCGTTTCAATGCTTCTCCCAGCATCGTCATCAGGGCCTGTGTGTGGAATCCATGCCATATTGATAGGGCACTATTGCGCCTCGTTTTGTCTCCTTTATCTTTATCAAAATTTAAAGTGTCAGTTAGACATTGTGCGGCACCATTGTTATTTTATAGGGCGTTTTTGTGGCTCTGCTTCAGTTGGCTTCTGGATGGAATCTGCTTGAAAAAAACATTGTGTTTACATCGGCCTAAGCTGGTCATGTGAACCCAAGAGGCTCAGATGTTTTGTTGCTTTTAGCATTCTACGAGTTAATGTGAGTTTTATTTCTTACTTCCAAACACATGTGCCCTACCCATGAATTCTTTGTTGTGGAGTCCAGGTACAGCACAGAAAATACATAGAATAAGTAGTATGGAAAGAATGAAACATTGAGAGGCTCGAGAACAGGGGAGTAACTACAATAGGTGCAGGGGTTTCAATCGCACCTGGGCCCTGGAACCTGCGGGCCCCAAAAGTCACTTTGGCTTATACAAAAAGACTATTGCTATTAAAGATTTGAAATAATTGGGGGCCCCACAGGAGTTTTCGCATCAGGATCCATGAGCTTCACATTATACCACTGCCCAAGAAGATATCTGCAAATTATCCAAGAAAGTTAAGGAAGAAATTATAGATGAAAGTTATGCATGATTTATGTTTTAATGTAGGTGTAAGGGCATTTTGCTTATTAATTTCAGTTATTTAGTAATCTTATTTACCATATCATATACAAAACAGTATATTTCAATTTTTTTTGTATATTAGTTTCAACTCAATCTATTTTTACAACAATTTTTACATTGTAAAAAGCAAATATATTGAATTTCTTCCTTGTTATGTATTATTCATTAGGTCTGATTGGCATCCCCAGCTGGGAGGTACTGTATACTAAGAATATTAGCAAGATAGATGATGATTGGCAAGAGAAAGATAAAAGCCTGAATAGCAGACATTGAAAGACATACAGTGCTTAGTGGGTTAATTGAAGCATATACAGGGGACTGATCACCTTTGTGTCCCCAGGACAAAACTTACATGGGTATTCCCATCTCCAAGATCCTATCCCAAAATGCAGTAGATATAATACAAATATTAGCAAATACTATAAATGCAGTATAGTTTTCCTGGTTATCTACATCTCTAACCTCATGTGCAGGGCACACGACCTGTTGTGTGTTCAAAAAATGAGTTAGTTACCTTGAAGTGATTAACACAAGTGATTAAGTAGGGATTCCAAAAGCAGGGTTAACACATGAAGTAAATCCCAATAAAATTGCAAGGTTTTATTAGTTATGCATTAAAATACAGACTAAGCAAAGAAAAATGACCATACAAATAGTATCCCATAAAATTGTTACCAATCAGCAAAAGATAATGAGAAATCATGCAGGGTATTGTGGTAATGTGATCCAATAAATAAAGCACAAAGTGCAGGGCTGGAGATATATAATCAGGGTAACAATTGCTGCACATCACCGTATGCTGACCCTGAAATCATGCTCTACCTGACAATGGAGGTTGGCAACCTTATAAATAACACAAATGGTGCCCCTGCACCACGTCAAATCACCCTGCTAGGCTGCTTTCACATTAGCATTTTTTCAAGTTTGTGGTACATCTTGCAAATTTTGCCGCATCTGGCGTATAACAGCCAACTTGTGGCTTGAATGCGGCAAGCCCCTTTCATTCTCTATGGGACTTGCGGTCAGATGCAGCAAGTGCGGTTTTGCTGGATTCAGCTCTTGCGGCACTAGCAGCAAGTCAAAGAAAATGCTGCAAGCAGTGTTTTTTTGCGCCACCACAAGTTCCGGATTTGCCGGATATGGCAAAACCGCACTTGCCGCACCTGACCGCAAGTCCCATAGAGAATGAATGGGGCGTGCCAAAGACCTTAAATGACCCTTTATGAAACAAAAAGGATTAAAAATATGAATGCAGCACCAAAAACAAGGCAAATCAGCAAAGCAGGGTCTACAATAAGCCACAGAGGATACAGATATACATGATTAAAAACACACATGGTTTCTGGGCTTGGTTCTACAGACATATATATAGAAGGGAAATTACCACAATAATACAATGATGATAGCAAAGAGTGGAAGGAATCCCATAAAAAATGACTAATTGGATTTAACCTATCGTACATACAGTTATGAAGTCAATATCCAAAAGTGCTCATAGTGCCTGTTATAATGATACTATGCATTTTCAAGAGGAACATTGCGGCTTTTAAGTCTCCTCATTACTGGCATGCCAGATTTATTGTGTCCCTCTCCACAAGGAAAAATCTTAATCCTTAGATCCTCATTTTAGCCTCTCATACAGGCTAATCAGACTTCATACTTTGCACTGACGAAGGGCAAATACCCGGAAACACTGTCTGCAAACTGAGGTTCTGATCTGGTATAAATCCTAGTTCATATAACAAGGCACGTTATAGGGTCCCTTTTGACTATTAGAATTGCTACTTCATATAGGTGGGGGTATAGTTCCTCTTCTTCCTCCCTGATGAGACAATTTGTATTTTGTAATCACAGTGAAATATAATATATTTGGCTCAGAACACAAGAAGTAAGAAGGAAGTACTTTCCTGCATGATGTGCAGTCAAAACATGGCCAAACGCATTTCCCCTCTCTTTACACTTTTTTCAGGAGGCCATGAAAAACAAACAAATGTTCAGGATAGAGAACATATTGCCTGCCAAAATCTCTGAGTTCTCATAAATCTACCGGTTTTTCCCCTCTTTCATTTTGTCCTTATGTTGTGGAGATATGACCTCTCACTGTTCATTATACTAACACTCCTGACTTGTGGACCGAGGGGACATGTAGTCCTCCACTATCTTCTGTGGTCATAAGAATTTTCTCTGGGGGCATGTAGCCCTCCTCCATATATTACAGTGCCCAATCACTACTCGCCAGTATCCTAAAATATTTAAAAAGCATAATCTCATGAGATCTCCTTGTTTTCAGTGTGATTTGCCTACGTGTGCAAAGTAAAGTCTAGTTACTTAGTCTACTTGTTCGACCAATTTCTGATGCTGCTGAGTGATGATTGGGGCATGGTATCAAGAGGGGGAATGACTTCATGCCCCAGAAAAAACTCTTATGACATGCCTTCACAAGCCAGAAATTGGCATACAGGGTGCCAAAAGGACAAAAGGTCATATCTCTGCAATAAAGAGACAGAATGATAAATGGAAAACAGAGGCAGATTCAAGGGAGTAGAGATTTTGGCAATGTAACAAACTTATTTTTTTTGGACACCTGACAGTTTTTATTTAAAGGTACTTGATATACTGATACATGCTGCCCGATCCATGGGTAGCATGCATCAGACCATGGCTGTATGATGTCATCCATATACTAAAAAATGTTTGTACAGTGTTAGCCAGTAGATAGAAAAATATTAACGTCCTCAGTGGTTGAGGACTAATAGTGGCTAATAGAGTCTCAAAAGCTTGCTGTCACATCGCCATTGGACTCGGTGGCTAGTGTTCCTGCCTCGGCCACTGGGAGGAGCCGGATTCCTTCGGCTGATGGCGCTGGTGATAGGAGGGCCTTGTCCTCATATGGACCTGCTCCTGCGACGTCTGCCTCTGTCGCTGAGCGCCGCCGTGTTTCTCCTTTGGGTGGTGTTGGTCGCAGCGGGCGCTGCAGAGGTGTCTGTTAGGCGCAGCCTTCGTTCTTCTGTCAGAAGTGGGATGGGTGGAGCCAGTCGTGCATCACCATCTGGCCTGGTTCTAGGGGCGGTCCGGATGAGATCATCAGGCTGTGAGCTCCAGCCTATGGGAGGTAACCGCACCCTTCAAATACATTGGAGCCTGTCTTGCAGGCCGTCAGATATAGTTTTGGTTCCCCAGTGATATAGTGTGTGTTTAGTTTTGTCTCGGACCTTTGCCTGGATTTCTGACTCTGCTTCAGCCTGTCGATTTTGTACCTCAGCTGCCCTCTTGGTTTTTGCCCTTGACCCTTGCCTGGATTTTTGACTCTGCTACAGCCTGATGATTTTGTACCTTTGCTGCCCTCTCGGTTTTGACTCGGACTTCTGACTTTGTTTTTCGGGTCTTGATTTTTTCCCTGGCGACTTTCTGCTCTGCTGCTCATAATAGGCAGCTACCCCCTGGGCTCCGCTGTAATTCCAGATCCCTGTATAGGGGTTAAGGGTCTCGGGGTTTCTCGGGGTGCGGCCTTACCAGCAACTCAGCCTCACAGTGGATGGTCGTCACACTTGCTCCACACTTGCTTTGCTTTTTCTTATCATCTTTTCAGTTAGCCATTAAAAGGTATCAACCACTGAGGATTCTCAGATTCTAATATTTATCCATATACTAGTGCATCTCAATAAATTAGAATATCATAAAAAATCAATGTAATATTGACTTGCTTCAAGGCATCGCTGGGAGCCCTGAAACATGTTGCCGAATAAATCAATATCATATTCACCCTTTGATATCTCGTGTAATACGGCAACGCGGTTTTAAACCCTTCATCCTCTCTATTTTAATTTTCTGAGATAATGACCTTTTGGTTTTCATTGGCTGTAAGCCATAATCATAAACATTAACATAAATAGACAATTGAAATAGATCACTCTGTGATGACTCTATATTATATACACGTTTCACTTTTTGTATTGAATTAGTGAAATAAATTAACTTTTTTGATGATATTCTAATTCGCTGAGATGCACTATTATGTTTAACACTGAAAAGCTGTGGTATTCCAAAGAAAAACATAGTTTGATATTGATAGCTTCTACCAGCCTTATGCCCTGGAGTGCCACTTCTCTCCCTGCAAGTGCACACATGTAAGACCTGTCAATCACTGGCAGCAAGTAGATAACTTCACCAGGGGCCCACCTGTCCAACAGGTCTCATGGATGGCTTGGCCCCTGGCAAGTATTAAGCTATGTTTTTCTCTGAACTGCCCATGGATATGGTAGTCTGAGATCTCAAGATCTCAGGTTTATTTTAAGACATTTTTCAGCTATATTATTTATTTAGCCATATGGTTACATATCCATATTCTGAATTACTAGACGATAATGTGAACCTGTATATAACTAGAGAGTTCTGCACTGCAGCCATATTTGTAATGAAAGATTTGTATGGCAATGTCCAGTTAGTGACATTTTTGTACAGCATTTTCCTCCAAACCCCTGTTAATAATGGTATGGAATTATAACTCTCAATCGATTTCTGATTGGTAGGAGGTGTGGTAATAAATAATTAAAAGTACCGTAGACATTTCTTCCCTATATACATTTCGATTGCGAGATTTTGAAACATATGGCATATAAATTAGGAATTCTAATACTAAGCTATAATAAACATTGGAGAACCCAAGCAACAGCAGTTCAATTTCCCCTGTAGAATAGAGAAAATCCCACCATCTGACATTCTAAATAAAATAACGGAGCTAGAAACCTCTGAGATATGTTGGCATATTAGTGGGTACTCTACATAAAGGTGTTTTATAACATTCTAATAGAAATTCAAGAATAAAACCTCACTATAAGTTTATAATATGATGTATGAACCATTATTTAAAGCAAACCTGTCACCATCCCCCCCCCGGGCATCAAAACCTAAAATAGCCACCTTCTGCAGCACTAAGGCTGCATTCAGAGAAGGTGGCTATAGCCTTTTGATGCCCTATATTCACTCAAATATGAACTTTGATATATGCTCACACTTAAGAAGACCGGTGACCGGGAGGCAGGGTTTCGCGCTCCTCTGAAGCCCCCCTGTTGTCAATCATCGTGCTTTCCTGCTGCTGTCTCCCCTCACTGTGTGACATGAACGTGCGCCTCCGCTGTGCTGTATGGTGCCGCACATGCGCTGTGCGCCGGGTGTCAAGGAAGTTGTCAGGCAGTGCGCACAGCGCATGCGCAGCACCATACAGCACAATGGAGGCGCGCGTTCATGTCACACAGTGAGGGGAGGCAGCAGCAGGAGAGCACGATGATTGACAACAGGGGGCGGATCAGAGGAGTGTGAAACCCCACCTCCCAGTCACCGGTCTTCTTAAGTGTGAGCATATATCTAAGTTCATATTTGAGTGAATATAGGGCATCAAAAGGCTATAGCCACCTTCTCTGAATGCAGCTTTAGGGCCCCTTTACACGCGGCTACATTTGTAGCTTGTCACCAGGTAACTTACTGGTTGCAGTGAAATCACGGAGACAAGGTTCTATCTTGTTGCTGTGTACAAATGGAATCATGTATCCATGATTTCACTGCAACCAGTAAGTTACCTGGTGACAAGCTACAAATGTAGCCGTGTGTAAAGGTACCCTTAGTGCTGCAGAAGGTGGCTATTTTAGCTTTTGATGCCCTGGGGGGTGACAGGTTCGCTTTAAATATTCAGAAATTTGCCTCGTTAATGTACATAAAAACAGAAGTACAGCCAACATTTTGACAGCTTTCCCTGCAATCATTACCTTATCAATCAGTATATGCTTGCAATATGCCATTATTTGCAACAATGTTGAACTAATTCAAGGTTTTCAGCTGTAAACAAAATTGACACCTTGCAACTAGCAATTAGTTTTCCTAATTTTGTAAAATTGGCATTCATAACCTGTATGCCCAACATGACAGGGGCGTAACAGTTGCAGTGGTTGCAGTCGCACCCAGGCCCTGGATCCTAAAGGGACCCAAACCTACCTTTGCCCTATAGAAAAAGACTAATGCTATTAAAAATTTGCAATAATTGGGGGCCCCATTAGAGCTTTTTCATCGGGGCCCATGAGCTTCAAGTTATGCCACTGCAACACGATACTTCCAGGTTATGCCATTTTTGTACAGATCCCATTCTGACATCTGTTTTATGAGCTATAGTCATGTTTTTCACCAATAAAACATACCTGCTATAATCAATGGGAGATAATTACTAGTGATGAACGAGAACTAAAATGCTTGAGTGCTTGGTACAAAAAATCAGGCAGGTCGGATGCTCAGATGGACTCGAATAAAGTACAGAGTATAATGGTAGTCAATGGGATACTAAAGCAGTTTTTTTGGAAGACCCTAACAGTTGGAATAGGGAGACAGAGAAATCACTGAAATGACTAATATCAGCACTCAACTATAATAAGAACAGTATGAGGAAAACGCCTGGATGCATCTCTGACTCCAAGGTCACTGCTGGGAACAATGTTATAGTGTGCACATATTGTAATGTAATCTCATTTTCTATGTGTTTTGAGTGCAGATTTGTCATAAAACCTCAAAGATCTTGATGCCAGCAAAGTCAATGAGAAGCCTGAAGTGTCATGCACATGTTACTTATTAGTGACTTGCAGATTTGGTGCAGAAAATAATCTGCAGCATGTCAATCCTTTGGGTATGTGGACGTGTTGAGTGTTTGCAAAACTTTTTTGCACCATTTCTGCATTTCTTGGCAGGAAAAATGCAGTAACAAAAACTGTCATTTTGCCACTCTTTTGCCATGTTTTCACTTGCTTTTCTGCTGGTGTTTTTGGACACAAAAAATAATATAGCATTCATTGGTGTCTAAAACTACTTCAGAAACACAAGTGAAAAATGCATGCAAAAACACATCTAAAATGCAGCAAAATTTTTGCAGATGTATATTTCTGGCCAAGACATGCAGAAATGGTACAGAAATGTCTGCAACCAAATACTCAATGTGTTCATATACACTTAAGCTCCCATCACACACAACGACGCAACAGCGGTGGTCAGCTGCTTCATTCACCGGTCTCCACCAGGCTGCCTGCCGCGGCCCACCACCTACTTCCCGTGTCCCGCTGTCATTGCAGCAGCTGCGGCCGCAAAGTACTGCCGCGCAGCCCATATCATTGCAGGGGGCGGCCCTAAACTAGGGCAATACCACTGACCTGGGGGGCAAATGCCTTCCTGTCACCTGGGCCAGTCTGCCCCTGCAAAGCACTTTGTAACAATCAGCGATTTCACAGCAGGGGCCTGATCGCTGCTAAGTGTCACACATAGCGAGATCGTTAGCGAGATCGCTGTTACGTCACACCATTTCTTGCCTCCTCCTCCTCATCCTACATGTCTGAATTGTCATCTCGGAGCATGCCGTCCATATCAGTCGCAAGCTGGAAGCACTTCAGTACTGCCTCAGTGAAGTGCAGAAGGCTCTACTGAAACTAATTTATAGTACAAACAGCACACCACACAGTTGTGGAAAGCTATAACAGGCCAGACAGATCATTAACTTTCGGCGTTGAACCTACATGCTGGCATGGTCATTTATGATAATGGCCATACCCTGGTGATACTCACACATGTACCATGCCTAGCCCAAGTGCTCAACTTAGTGGTTCAGTGGTTTATTAAAACCTACCCAGATTTGCCTAAGTTGCTAGTAAAAGTACACCATGTGCGCAATCGAACTACATATTACACATGTTGGCAAGGCAGCTACAACATGCCCGTCAGTATTCAATGAACTCAATATGCTAAACGTTTAACATAAATTGTTTTTCCAGTACTCATATTGATGACCTCTGCGGTATAGGTTATCAATATAAGATTTATGGAAGTCTGACCCTTAACACCCCATTGATCAAGTGTTGTACCTGTCATCTGCCCCTGAATATAAACCATTTACTTAAGATCAACACCTATTGACAAGAATGGGAGCTGATCTACAATACCTAGCAGTAGAAACCAAACAGTGTACAGAGGTAACCTCCCTGGCGGTCTGTTTAGGTCTGGTTTTTGTTGCTAAAAGCGGGCTTACCCGCGTCCGCGGCAGATGCGGTAAAAAAACCGCATCTGCCGCACTTGCCGCATAGCTGCCGCACTTGTGCCGCACTCGCGGCGCGGTTGCGGCGCGGTTGCGGTAATCTGCATAGTAAAGGGAACCATGCAGTAGACATGAGATAATGATTGTATACACTTACATGAGGGCGTCTCCCTG
Organism: Allobates femoralis; assembly: GCA_033576535.1. Lineage (NCBI taxonomy): Eukaryota > Metazoa > Chordata > Amphibia > Anura > Aromobatidae > Allobates > Allobates femoralis. Next base: position 405,639,086 of record JARQOC010000004.1, on the reverse strand, counting down.
TGTGTGCTGGCACTTGTGAGCTGTGTTCGTCATGCCTGCTCTCCCCCTCCCTTATGCCCGCCCCCTCTCAGCCTGCTATAGTGATGTGAGGCTGATCTCGTCATAAAGGGGCGGGGCTAAATCGTGCATCCCCCCGAAGCCCCGCCCCTTTATGACGAGATCAGCCTCACATCACTATAGCAGGCTGAGAGGGGGCGGGCATAAGGGAGGGGGAGAGCAGGCATGACGAACACAGCTCACAAGTGCCAGCACACACAGGGAGACGCCCTCATGTAAGTGTATACAATCATTATCTCATGTCTACTGCATGGTTCCCTTTACTATGCAGATTACCGCAACCGCGCCGCAACCGCGCCGCGAGTGCGGCACAAGTGCGGCAGCTATGCGGCAAGTGCGGCAAGTGCGGCAGATGCGGTTTTTTTACCGCATCTGCCGCGAACGCAGGTAAGCCCGAGCCTGACTCGGGGTTAACGCTTCTGGTAGTGAATGTTAACCCCGAGTCAGGCTCGGGAATAACGCTAGGAAGGTTAAGGTACTGTCAGACTTGGCGATGCACCACCGATCCCGACATTGATCCGACCTGCCGGGATCGCTGGTGCGTCGCTGTCGGAATCGCTGGTGAGATGTCAAACAGTAAGATCTCACCAGTGACGCAGAAACGATCCAGAATGATACGGCGGTCAATGGGACCCTGTTTCTCAGACCTGTAGTATTGAGATTGTTGGTCGCTGTCCCTGTCAAACACAGCGATGCACGCTGCCCAGCGGGAGCCCGACGACCAAAAAATGGTCCAGAATGGTTTAAAACGAGCAGCGATCACACAAAGCGAGATCGCTAGCGAGGTCGCAGTTGCGTCACCAAATTTGTGACTTAGCAGCGATCTCGCTTAGTGTGACGGGGCTTTACACTGTTGTGCTTCATACACTATTTTCAACCAACTGCTCCTGGAACTGATAACAGTGAAGGGGATCGATTGAAGTGCCAGGTGTCAGACCCCAATCAATCCTATATTGTTGACCTATCCCAGGGATAGTTCTTCAATGTAAAAGCACTTGTAAGCCCTTTTCATACACATGGGTCTATGCAAACTCTTTAACAGTACCCCCCTATTTGGTGTCCTCTATGGCACTATAGCAAAATACTTAAAATTAATGCTCCAATGTGTTCCAGAATAGGTCTTTAATGTTTTCCGCAAGAATGATCTTGTAAAAGATGTAAATGTAATGTACCTGTGTATGATTTCCTCAAGTTATGATAGCACTTTAATTTCCTTGTAACAATTACTATCTAGTAAAGTAAATCACAAGTAATAAACACAACAGCATGTTCACATCGGAAGAAGATTGGAATATTTACTTAGAATCTTGAAAGTGATTACATTACTGTACCCGAATGACCCAATTTAAGGCACCTTTATGACCTCTAAAGATGCATACAAGGGAATATGCACAATTGTTATTTGTATAGTTAGATATTTTACATGAAACTTGTTATGACCAAAAGTTTTTGATGAAATAAATCCAAAGTCTCATTGTAAAGTTTAACATAAAACGCTTGTTTCGTGGCTAAACGTTGCCCTCTGTTGGCTATGTACCATTATGAGAATTACCAACCTAAAATAGGTATTGTCTTTTTTTTACATTGTATCAAAGGAAAAACACCTACATTAAAGGATAATTGCTAATGGACTTAGTACATTAATTAATATTATTTGTTGTGGCTGTTGAATACTAAGACAAATTCAAAGTCAAACACTATTCCCTATAGTGTATTAGATAAACAAATGTCCTAGTTACTTACTTATTTTTCTATAGAAGTAAGTATCCACTTTCCAAAGTTTTCTTTATCCGGCTGCATTCATATAATAGATCTGTTTTATTATTTTTAAGTTAGCCAAGCATTTCTTCCAGGGCAGATAACGCTGCACACTGTAGTTCTTCTATAAGTATCTGTAATAAGTACTCGGAGAGCCTTCATGTCCATCTTTATAATAAATGCACACCACAATAGTACTTTATATTTTGTGACTTTAGCCTTTAGCCATAATTCTAAAGTTGCGAGAAAAGTGCTCAGGGCTCGAGCAGAGGCGCATGTATTTCATAAACAGTGACAGGTTTACCATCACTTACACTAGAAATGAGAACCCTATAATAGAGCATATATATGTCTGCCCATAGCAAGCCTAGATTTCTGTACAGCTACAAATGGAGTACTATCCTCCAGAACAATTCAGAATAAGACTAGCATAAGAAAAAACTGTCCTAATAACTTTTCCAAATTGCTATCAACATAAACACACACTAATGGCCCCTTTACACGCAGCTACAGGTAACAGGTTTTCCACAGGTAACTTACTGGTTGCAGTGAAATCATGGAGACATAGATCCATTTGTACACAGCAACAAGATAGAGCCATGTCTCCATGATTTCACTGCAGCCAGTAAGTTACCTGTGGAAAACCTGTTACCTGTAGCTGCGTGTAAAGGGGCCATAAGAGATATCTATGATTTTTTTATTTGCATATATAAACAGATATCAGAAGAGCTACATATATAGCTACATAGACAGTTGAAGGTCACAACATGTCTACCTGATGCTAAGGTTGGCTTCACACCTACAGTGCATCCAGATCAGAGTCAAAATGGGAGCATCTGCATGCGGCTGTGCATCTGCAAACATGTGCCGCCCCAGCAGATGGATGCTTGATCCTCGGGAGGTGAGAAAGAGAGAGAGAGAGGCGGAGAGAGAGATAGAAAGAGAGAGGGCTTGGACACACTCATCCGATTTTGACTGAGGAGACTCTGAAAGGGCAGTGACCCTGAACGGCCTCTCCCTCTCTGGACAGGGAGTCTGGAGCTGCACAAAAACACAATCAGCTGACAACCCCGTCCAGATAGGGAGAAGCAGTTCAGGGTCACTGCTCCAGCCCTTTCAGAGTCTCCTCAGTCAAACTCTGATAAGTGTGTCCGAGCCCAGAGAGAGATATCCGGTGATGTAGAACCCTGCAAATGACCAGAGAAACAAAATTGGAGCATGCTCAGTGTGGAAGAATGGATGGTTCCGCCAGATCCGGACCCCATTGAAACACATATCTGTAGATGAATGGGATGCATCCGGATACATCAGAATTTTTAACTATCACCAAAAATGCTACTTTTTGCATCCAGGGTCAAAAAAATGTATGTTGTAGGATCAGGTGTAATCCTGATGATATCGCATGTACCTATGGCTTCATTTTAAATATAGGGACACATGCCTGATCAGGATGCTTCAGGATTTGGACTGATTACAACGCAATACAAAAAATGCAGGTGTTAAACCACCCTAACATATAATATTAAAAGGATTATCTGGTCACAATATATTGGTAGCTTTCTTCTTGTTGTCATCTGTATCACATCAGTTGTGGTCTGAAACTGACACCTCCACCAATTATTATAAGCTCTAGTACTGGCCAAGTATAAAAATATTGAAAGGGGCCGCAATGTAGACATTGATGATTGCTGTAATACAGAAATGTTGAGAAAGTTGCCACATTATCAAAAACAGTCCATATAAAAGCAATCCCCTGTAATCGTGGGCGCCAATTCTGTTTCAGACCAGCATCAAAATCCATTAAAAGGGGGTAAAAAGTGAAATTAACCTTGGATAGTCTGTATCCAATGGTGATTATACTTTTTATACCCTTTCAATTGAATGTTAATAAAGAAGAAGTAAAGCTTTTGTTTTTTTAGCGGTTATGTCGCCAATTCCTTTTTTTCCAATTGCTGTGGAACTGTTCCTTTTCAAGGGAAGGATTTTTAAAGTAATGCTAAGCCTAATATGGTTGTTTGGTCAAATTATATTTATTGACGAAGGTTATGATAGGTCGCTGATATGTGATTGGTGGGGTCTGATGCCCAGCATACCTACTGATTAGTTGTTATGAGTTCCAAAATCAGCTATTATAAGCTCCATTAATAGGAATTATTCTGTAGCCACTTCACTTCGAAAAAAATGGTACATTGCTGCTTTGTTCAGTTAACATTTGGATGATTAGCCTAGAGTGAATAAATAATTGAAACCTCCAAGAAATATATGTGAGGAAAGATAATCAGAGCAAGGGAAAAAGCACTCACGAAGAAATACAATGGGAATATAAGGCATAATCAAATAAAGGACTCACTTAAAATAAAGGAGCTCAATCCAAAGCTGCCTGCCTGCAACCAGGGTGTCAAAGAGGGGAGTTCCACACATATTGCTGTGGCTTACAGCTTCGTCAGGGGAAGTGTAAGCATACAAACATATTTATTTTTTGTTTCAATTAAGTATGTGCTCTAAGGTTATCACCCAGGACTATTGGCCTCTGTCCCCTTTTGAATCATATAGCTCCTTGCTGCCACCAGTTATTGGTCATATTTACCTCCTATTGTGGTTTAAACTTGTGTGTACATATATAGCCCTATTAACTGCCTGACCCTATTGATATTTCCCATGAGGGTTAAGGCCACTTCACATGCTAGAATATCGTTAACAGTATCGTTGAAACGTCACAGATTTGTGAACGTTCTAACGATATTTTCAGTGCATCTTTGTGTGTAAATGAACAATATAGGAAGAAAAAATCGTTGAATCGTTCATCCAAGACTTGAGATCCTGACCTCAAATCTATCGTTCGTCCAATTAACGCTGCTTAAAGAAGCTACATCGTTCAGTGTGACACCTTTTTGAACGATGTTGTTCAAAAATCTCCTATTCCTGCCACTTTAAAAGATCGTTCAGTCCTTGCTCTCCTATTTAACTGGTGCGTTGCCGAATGTGATATCGTTAACGATATCCTTGTGTGTGACTACGCACTAATGATGTCGGAATGATCACTGTCACGTGATCGTTCTAAGGATATCATTAACAATATCCTAGCGTGTGAAGCAGCATTAAGTCTTTGTTTCAGAATTGTTTTGTTTTTATTCTTGTGTTTTTTATGTATTTTGTGTCTTTGCCTTAATAAAAACTATTGCTTTAATATATCTCTCTTAGTAGGTGAGCACTGTTTGTCTTCTTGCATTCGCAAACATTTGGTCAGGAGCTTATAACAGCTTGACATTGGTGGTGGCGGTTGTTAGGCCCCTAAGGCTGCTTTCACATTGCGATTTTAGAGGATCCGTGGCTGTCCGTTGTAAAATGGATCCGATTTGGCCCCCATGTTATCGTATGGGGATCAGATCGGATTTGGCCTAATTGCCATCCGATTCTGTCAGATCCGATTTGTGTCCGATTTATTGCTGTGCCCAAAATCAGAGACTGCTCCAATTTTGGGCACAGAAAAGAATCGGTCACGAATCGGATCTGACAAAATCGGATGGCAATTAGGCCAAATCCGATCCGATCTGCAGCCTTTAACATGGGGGCCAATGGAGCACGGGTCCGAGAAAAGACAGGATCATTTCTCGTACCCGATTTTAGTGTACTGAGCTTGCTCAGTACACTTAAAATGCTCCTAACCATCTAATTTCACTTCCGCAATGTGTATATATATACATTGCGGAAGCAAAATTAAGTAAAAGCAAGGGTTAAAAATTAAAATCTGTATTCTCACCTGTTCAGCGATCCCCCGATGGCTCCAGCAAGCTTTGGTATGACTACAGGACCTGTCATGACATCACATCCCGTTCAGCTGATTGGGTCACATGACCGGTTACTGCAGTAACTTCGGTCATGTGACCCGATGATGCTGCCGGGCTGTGACTTCATGGCAGGTCCTGTAAGCATCGAGAGCTGCTGCAGGTATCGGTGGATCGCTGGACAGATGAGCATAGAGATTTTTTTTTTGTAACCCTTTCTTTTACTAAATTTCACTTCTGAAATGTATGTATATACATTGCGGAAGTGAAAGTGTCCCGCACAGCGCTTTATGTGTCCGGACCCGTGATAATCACGGACCCGGACACAGAAAAGGTCACCTCCTGTGGAGTCTGTTCTTGTCAGTGGGGTCCTACAAAAAGTAGGATCCCACGGACAGGAAACAATACGTAATGTGAAACCAGCCTAACAATCTGATATTGATGACCTGTTCTATTTTGTGACTGAACAACTCTTTAAGTAAAGTATTACCTTAAAGATCCTTTCATGTAATATGGGGAAATTGAATCTTCTGCATGTCTTTGCCAATCAAATGAAGACTCTAAAGGTGGGGTCACACGTGGCGATTTCGCCCGCGACATCGCCGAAAAGAGACGTCACAGCGATGTCACGGGCGATATTGCAAGTGCGTCGCGCTGTGTGACAGCGCGACGCAACTGCAAAGTATCGCTGGTCGCAGGTTGACAGGTTTATGAACATGTTCATAAACCTGTCAACCTGTGACCAGCGATTAGGCTGGATTGCGCGGTCTGACACTGTTGGCGGCGCGATCCAGCCTATATCGCAATGTTGCTGAGTATCGCTTGCTGGGCTGAGCCCAGCCCAGCGAGCGACGGCTCCGCCCACATCGCTGCCGCGTCACCGGCAACGTCGTGCCGTGTGACAGCTGGCCTGCGATGTCGGAAGCGAGCGTGCACCTGCACATCGCTTCCGACATCGCAGGCCAGAATCGCCACGTGTGACCCCACCTTAAGGGTACCTTTACACACGGCAACTTTTCTAGGAATTTCCCTGGCAACTTACTGGTTGCAATGAAATCATGGACACATTGTTCTATCTTGTTGCTGTGTACAAATAGAACAATGTCTCCATAATTTCACTGCAACCAGTAAGTTGCCAGTGAAATTCCTAGAAAAGTTGCCACATGTAAAGGTACCTTAATCTCAATACAGGGAACAAGTCTATCTTCAAAGATTTCCTTGGGGAATGTTTCACCCTTATACAAAAATCCCTCAATAATTATCTTTAAAAAGGACAGTGTATCTCCCATCATATTATGAAATTGAGCTCATTTTCAAGCCCGTTTCCCTTTTGTGAGAAGTCCATCTTGGTCACCATGATAAAGATGAGACAACTATTTGGCATAGTACTTGCACATGAAGTCAGTGATTTATGCCCCCAGAATATTACTGAATTGCTCTTTCTGGGGCAATGCATGATGATAGGATTGTAAATATGTGATTCAATCTGGTAAGAAGTGCAATTTTTTTTGTCAATCACTTGATGATAGAGAGCATCTTATAATACTTACAGGTCCCGGTCATCTGCCATTTCCAACACCATTGTGGTTCACTCCAGCATCACATGGCCACATTTGTGACCTGCCAACTTACACAGTATTTCCTGTGGACCAGTGGTAACTTTCTCTAAGTAATGCTGGTCTTACATTAGCTTATGAGTTCCGATGCGAGAGATCTACTGCAAGCGTGAACCGAGTGTCATGCAACTGTGATCTGATCCCTAGATCAGATAACAGGTGGGGAGAAGATAGTAGATGGAGAGACTAATCTCTCCATCTGTCCTTTTGCCTTTCTATGTATGGCATCCGAGTTCAGTGCGATGTTTCTCTTGCACCTACAGTGAGGGTGTGAGTGAGCCAAGACTCTCAGACAATCACAGCGTGCTGCGATTTTTTTCCTCAGTCCGAGAAGGGCTGAGGAAGCAAATTGCAGATCTTACCACCATCATTACATAACATTAGGCTGAGGGAAATTCGAGACTCATATGTCTATGTGACCCTGGCTTAAATTGGACGAGACTTGCCAATACAAGTCATTGGGTGTGCTAAAAACTAATTGCACATGCACCATCTATACGCTGTCAGTACTTTACAGATACGTTTCCATTTTTACATTTAGGCTGCTTTCAAATTACGATTTTCTTGGATCCCTGGCTGTCCGTTGTAAAATGCACTAGAGCCGATCACGTGACCGGCCCCATAATGCACCGTGCCGGACGTGACGTCCGGCCGGTGCATACAATGTCACAGAGGGCGGGAGATTCTAAATGGTGGGGGCAGAGAGGAAAAAAGAATAATGCCGCCCAGCGGGGCATGCACTACACAATGGAGGAGTGGTGAATGGAGCGTGGGCCCGCCTTTCCAGTCCCCCAACCTCGGGGACTGCTGTAAGTTTAAACTTATTTTTGAGATGTTTCATATGGCCACTTTAGATGAGAAAGGGATAGATAGGGAGCAGCTAGGAAGGTATAGGGACTTAGATTCAGGTGACAGGTTCCCTTTAAGTTAAGATGCTCTTCCCATCTCCTTGTTTCTTTTTCTTTTTTGCTCTGTCAAATCCTTTGTGTTTGGTTTAGAAAAAGAAGGTCAATGGCGCAAAATAACTTCCTATATGAACTTTTAACCTTCGTCCGGCTGAGTAGGTACAATTGTAACTATTCCGTTTTAAAATTGCAATAACTTTTTTTTTCAAAAAGCCGTAGAGGGCTGAAATTTTGTGACATCTTTGCAGTTTTGGTCCAGAATATATTGGCCAAATTTCAATAAAATATCTCCACCCCCTTCCGAGATAAGGGGTTGAGATATTTAATATAAAATTATGCAGCCTGACAAAGGTTAAGTCAACTCATTTATTTTAAAGAAGTATATAAAAATAAAGGAATTCACAACATAAAAAATATGTTTGTAATTTTAATGTAAGCTCCCTGTAAAATATACGAAAAAAAATTACAAGTAAAGAATCAGGCCACTAAGGATCACATAAGATTTTGTTAGCTTCCATTATTTGTAAGTAATGAACATTTTTTATTCACCTGGGGGTTATTTAGTGAGAATGATAATTAGAAGAATAAATCTAATTTTGATAGAATATAATATTATATTGGCTTGGCGCAGGAATGTCCTAGAAATCTAAATTACAATGATAAACTTTGTTAAACTTCAGCTCTAGATGTTAGTTACAGTGAGCAGTGTTCATCATCATATTAATTGCCAAATCAATTGGCATTTAGTGGTCTGTAGAGCTGCTAAATTGCAAATGAACAAAGGCATTTTACCAGAAATCACATGAGATTGCTGGTGATTGGCATGAAACCATGAATAATATGCAAACAAGGAAGCATGGGTTCACCAGTATGTGCTGAAGACAGGTCTGTCATTCCAAACAATAAAATGTAAATGACGATGATTAGTATGACGCAAACAATTCTTAAGTCTAAAACATTTACTTGTAAATATTCACTAGCATCCACTCTTTTCGACATGAACCCTTAAATTTTATACTAATGTCCCGATTACATTCTTCACACTTAATTCAATATTGCTGATGCCAACCTGCATTCAATTCATTGAATTCTATTAAAAACCTTTCTCATCAATTCTTTCAGGTCAGTTACCTTTAATTGGAAACTAAGTGGAAAGTTCAAGAGTGCACTCTGTGTATTACAGTGATGAGTTACTTAATGGGAACATCTGTGTCATCAGAAAATTACCTACTGTATAAATCAGGTTTTTGTGTTACATGTGTTTTAAAAAAAAATACATTTCATATCACGATCTGCATTAAAAAGCCAAATATATTAATCTTGCAAAATTCACACAGGTTACTGCCAAAAGAGATAAATACATTTAATGCAAAAACTTGATTTACAATGTCCTTTTCTAATGACACATTTCCTTTAAGGTGCTTCTGTTTTTCTCTTGTGTCTTTGGCAGTGTTGTACAAATTGATTAGAAGAAAATCAACTTTATCTAAGAATTTAATAAATTCACAGGTAACCATTAAGTCAAGCAATTTGCAAGTCAATTCGCACAAATATCCCAGAACATTCCTGAAATTTTTCCCACTGCAAAAGATTGAATCCGCCACAGAAGCCTCACATGACCTCAGGCAGCCAATCAGTAGGTACTCTAAGAACCTATAAAAGCAAAGTAATAGAATGCAGCAGCCAATTTAGAGTGAGTCAGGATACTGACAGAGCTCAGAGCTCAGTAACATAGATTGCAAAAGAATACCCTAAATAGTAGAAGTGCAAAAGCATTGAAGATCAATGGTCAGACCAAAGAGAATCAGACCAAAGAGAGTTGATATCCATGGGACTAGGTAGAAAAAATTAAATAACATTTTTTTTTCAATATTTTAAAAAAATCATAAAATAAATGACGAAAAAATGAAAAAAAAATCAAAACCAATTATTACATATCTAAAATAATAACAATTTGTGCCAGAAATAGAAATATGACAGCAAATGTCTGATACCCAAACCACATTGATATACTAGTATTGGTAATTGTCCTCATAAAAACACTTATCAGGGTCAATATCCTCCATATAAGTAGTTTGTTTTTGGGATCATACTACTGCAAATTATAGGTTGTATAGCAGATTGCAGTGAGAACTGCATGGTAGGATGGAAAGAGCTAGCCAGTATTGCTCTGCTGTGAGACACGCTAAGGATGTTGTTACTTGTTTTTTTACACTGACGCATGGTCCGTGGATGGATGTATCCTCATTGAAGGGTTGGTTTGTTGGCGCTGTTAATCCCAGATTCCATTTTGTCAGTGAAACAAGCAGGTATTCTGATATGCTGCTTCAAGGGTGTGACTTGCCAAGATGAGCTGATAGGCTGATACCGGCGAGTATTTGGAAGACTGTTGACTTCTTTTTCAAGGCCCATGGACCTATCTATCAAGTAAGAGTGAAGCACACACTTGGAGGACACGCTACCTCAGAGGAGACACTACTTACAGGCCGCTGGGTGTCAGTGTAGAAAGCCAGGAAACAACACCTTTAGTGCAGGTTATAGTAGAGCAGTGCCCGCGATACCTCCTTACTCTTTCCAACCTACCATGCAGCTCCCACTGCAATCTGCCATAACAAACTATATTGTGGAGGGGTAGTGGTCCCAAAAACGAACAAACTTTATGGAGGATATAAACCCTAATTAATACTTTAATGAGACACTTACCGATACTAGTGTATCTATCTTAAAGACACTGGATAAGGCATCAGACATTTCCTCTCAGGAGACAATTATAAATGTGCACAACATTTAAATTTTATATTTGGATATTGAATTTATATATAAAAGAATGTACCCAATTTATATTACAACCTGTACAGACATAATTTATTTATGCTTTTTATTTTCTATATATTTTTTTCTTTATGCGTTTAAAATGTAATTTTACTGAGTAAAGCCATTGATATAGTTCCATTTCTGATGCAGATTCTTTTGAATTAGTTTAGCTATATACCAAAATTGTGGTGTTTTTGCTATATCTTGAAATTAGAAATGGGTCAGGTCTCCAGCGCAGATTAAACACAAGTGGTTTTTAGTAAGTACCTAGATTTAAAGTGGAGAAAATAAGTATTTGATACCCTGATGATTTTAAAATCTGTATTTTTTATCATAGGTACAATTCAACTGTAAGAGACAGAATCTAAAACAAATTCCAAAAATCACCTTGTATGATTCTTAAAGAGGACCTGTCACCCCCCTGGTGTAGGGCAAACTAAATGCACCACTGAATGCAGCATGTCTGATGCATTCAGGGAAGGGGTCCTCCATGTCTCTAGTTACCCCTGTACTCTGAGAAATAGACTTTAGAAATCTTACATATCGTGAGTCTGGAGGGCATTCCTGCTTATGGAGTCAGCGCTGGCACGGGGCTTCCCCGCGCCTCCGGCTGCTCTGTGCTGCCTCCTGCTGCTCTATTCCTCCTCTCTGTGTGCAGCCCCCTCCTTGCTTGCGCCAGCATCCATGCTTCTGATCTCACGCAGTCACATAGTGAGGACGGGAGCCAGCGGCTGACGTCACTGTACCCTAAAGTGATTTTTGTCCTGATAAAGGAGTTTTACTTTGGAAAGTGTCGACAATAAAGATCACAAAGATTTATTACCTTGAATTTATTACTTATACGGCAGCATGGTTTTTCAACTCTTCCATCTACATGCATTGCTGAACTTCCAGCAATTATCTTATGCTGCAGCCATTATCTTATGCTGGTATAGTGGTTGTGACTCTCACAACCACTAAAGGCGAGCCTTTCTGGTCACTTATATATTTCATACCTGTCTTCAGTAAGACCCTATCTGCGCTTTTTTGTCCCCTTCTAGGACCACAGTATTGTGCACTTCTGAAAAGGACAACACTAAACAGAGGTTAGGCAGAGTCCAGATTAACTCTGTTATCTCATTATAGAGAATGGATCCCTTGGGGTTGTCATTTTAATCACGTCATTAGGAGATTTACAGATGGAAGCTCCGATGTAAGTTCTGAGCATACAGCACTGGATAAAAGTGATCCAAACGTTTATTTAAAATGTGCCCAATAAAAGCTTCAACTCAATCTATGAAAAGAAAAATGCAAGTCTCCACTTAGGTCTGTCATTTGTAAACAGAAATATAGGGGGCTTCAACATTGCTGGTAGCACAAAGGCTCTGGAAAAATTGTAATGGCTTGCCCCAAAAAGAAATCCAGCAATATCTGTGCTTCCAAATCCAAATGTCTCACTCCTTTTTTCTCAGTCCCACAGTGTTCCTAAAACACATGTAGCATCAACATATTTTTTAATTCTGTAGTCAGGAAGCCCACTGAATTTACAAGGTGCACTTCTTCAGAAGCTTGAACTGGTCACAATGTATGGGCACCCTAATGTACTGGGCACAACAATGTACTGAGCACTACAATGACAATTTTCTCTCAGAAACATCCATTGCTGCAAATTGTGTGGTGCATTTTCTCTTGTAACCCTTTGAAAATAAAAAATTTGAGGATAAAGCAAGATTTGTCTGGGAAAAATGTGATCTTTTATTTTCACAGCTCAACATTTAAAAATTCTGTGAAGCACCTGTGGGTTCAAGGTGGTCACCACACATGTAAATAAATTCCTTGAGGGGTCTAGTTTGCATAACAGGGGGGTGACTTGTGGGGGGTTCAACTATTTCGACACATCTGGGGCTTTGCATACAAATATGTGTATCTGTTATTAATTCCAGAATATTTTGTGTTTCAAAGTTCAAATGATGCTTATTCCCTTCTGAGCCCTGCCGAGCACCCACACATTAGTTTTTCACCACATATGTGGTATTCGGTACTCAGGATAAAGTGCACAACAAGTTTTATGGTTCATTTTCTCCTGTTATCCTTGTGAAAATAAAAAAATGTGAGGGTAAATTAATATTTTTGTGGGAAAAAGTAAAATTTAATTTTTTTTCCTTCCATATATCTTTAACTTGTGTGAAGCACCTGAAGGGTTAACACCTTTCTTGAATGTGGTTTTGAGCACTTTGAGAGGTGCAGGTTTCAATATGGTGTCACTTTTTGGTATTTGGTATTTTCTGTCACATTGACCTTTCAATGGTACTTCAAATGTAATGTTGTCATTAAAAAACATTGTTGGTAAATTATGTTGGAAACATTAGAAATTGCTGATAAACTTTGAACTCTTCTAACTTCTTAACAAAAAAAAATCTACTATATAATCTCCTAATGTTCTCTGTGTGTCACGTAAATCGCGCGCTAGCGCTCATTGGTCGCCGGCAGACGCGGCGGCCAATGAGCACACCGTATGCAAAAGAGCCACGCGGCGCGCAAATTGAAAATTTGCGTGCCGCGCAGCTCTCCTCTAAGCCCCCCCTGCCCTGCCTGCGCTCCCGCCCCCGCTCCTCCTGCCCTGCCCGCGCTCCCCTCGCTCCTCCTGCCCGTGACTCACCGTTGCCGGGTTCGCAGGTCTCAGGCGATGCTCCATCCATCACGGCTCCGCGTCTGAAGCAGTGGGGCCCGGTGGTAAAAAAAAAGGGGCTAGGGAATTGGGATAAGGTATTGATTTTCTCGTGATGCCACCTGTGGGAGTCCGGTGATGGCACCGGCGCTACTTGGGCCTCCGGGGGATGTGCGGCAGCTAGATGGGATGCTCCCCACAGGATGAGCAGGAGTCCGCGGGGCCAGGAGCTGCACTGGATGGAATACGACAGCTCGTGTAGTTCGATGACCAAGGTTAATAACAGTTCTGGAAGAAATGCACTGACACAATGCTCCTCTGTAATGGGTCTTTACTGTAAATTTGGTGCGGTACACGGTATACAGTTCTTTAGGTAATGGACCGGGTGGTCCCAATGATGAACAGCCTCTGTCCAGAGCTCCACAGTGTTCCTCCTGTTACTATCTGTCCTGTTCTAGTTGCCTTTGCTGCCTTGTTGTACCAGGTAGGGGCTTCTTTAGTGGATTTTCCTTTGGTTTTTCAACTGTTACAAAGGGTCCTAAACTCCCAGGGTGGGTACCCCCCTGGTAAGGCTGCGGAATTCGAGGCTGTAGTGAGGCACTCCTATAAAGCTACTCCGTCACTCCGGTTTTGCAGGCCAGTGGTAGACGACTGACTGCCTCGGAACCGGTGTCCGGTAGGACTGGGCATGGGTGACTTTGGACCCGTTACTTGCTTACTTGGCTGCTTAGCCCCTTTCACTCTGGGTCACTGCTTCTTAGTGCCCTCTCTGTTAGTTTCACTTTCCTTTTCTGAGCTGCATGGCATTGTGCAAGCTCTTGTTCCTTGTCCTTACTTCCTGAACTAACTCTAATCTGCTCGTTCCCCACTGCTATGCATCTAACTCTCCTCCCACCAGGACCTGATTGGTCCTCTACCTCTAGATGTTGCACGTGGTGTATGGAGCCTTGGAGTTAACCTGTTCATCACTGAGATGGAGAATATTGCATCTTCAGTCAGGGATGCAATACCCTCCTGTGACGCACTTGTTGCGGGGCGCCACACCTGCACTCCCCCCACTCCTCCTGCTCTGCCCTGCCCACGCTTTCCCCCCCCACTGCTCCTGCCCTGCTTGCGCTCCCCCTCTACCCCGGCTTCCCGCGTCCCCCTGCTCCTTAGGGCTACTTTTTTAGTTATTTGATTTTGCAGTGCATTATACACTGCAAAATCAAATGTAAAATGAAGACAAATGTATTAAAAATAATAAAGATTGTTATACTTACCCTCCACCGAGTGCTCGGTAACCGGGAGCAGTAGCAGGCAGTGTCCTGCTAGGACCTTGTATGATGTCAGAAATGACTGCAGTGTTCGGCGCTGTGATTGGCCCACTTGCGGTCATGTGATATGCGCATCACATATTACATGACCGCGAGCGGTCCAATCACATCGCCGAACGCCAATGTCATTCTGACATCATGCAAGGCCCTAGCAGGACACTGCCTGCAACTGCTCCCGATTACCGAGCACTCGACGGAGGGTAAGTCTAACAATTTTATTATTTTTAATACATTTGTTTTTATTTTACATTTGATTTCGCAGTGTATAATGCACTGCAAAATCAAATGGGGCTGAGACATATGTCACAGAGGTAAGGAGGAACAGGATTATTTCCTCCCCTCTGTGACATCACCAAAGAAATAGCCCTAAGGAGCGGGGGCATGCAGCAGGGGGCCTTGGGGAGCGCGGGCAGGGAAGGAGGGGGGGGAGAGTGCGGGCAGGCCACCATCCTCCCCCCGCTCGCTCCATCCTGCCCCCGTTCACTCCATCCTACCCCCCTGGCTTCATCCTGCGCCCCCCCCCCGGCTCCATCCTGCGCCCCCCCCAGCTCCATCCTGCCCCCCCAGCTCCATCCTGCCCCCCCAGCTCCATCCTACCCCCCCGCCACCATCCTGCCCCCCGCCACCATCCTGCCCCCCTGCCACCATCCTGACCCCAGCTCCATCCTGCCCCCCTGGATCCATGCTGCCTGGCTCCATCCTGCCCCTTCGGCTCCATCCTGCCTCTCCGGCTCTATCCTGCCCGCCAGCTCCATTCTACACCCCTGCCACCATCCTGCTTCCCTGCCACCATCCTTTCTCCCCGGCTCCATCCTGCCCTAATCGCTCCATCCTGCCCCCCCCCCCCGCCACCATCCTGCTCCCCGGCTCCATCCTTCCCCGCTTGCTCCATTTTGCCATCCCCCCCACCATCTTGCCCCCCCTGGCTCCATGCCCTGCCAGCTCCATCCTGCCCCCCCGGCTTCATCCTGCCCCCTCGGCCCCATCCTGCCCCGCTCGCTCCATCCTTCCCCCACTGATTAGTCGCACCCGGCCACTGAACACCGACACCGCTGCCACACCGCAGAAACTGTTGTTTCCATCCTGTCCCGCGCACACCGACACCACCGCACAACGACACACAACACTGATACTTCTGTACACCGACACTGCTGTACACTAATACTGCTGTACACCGGCACCGCCGCACCACGACACCGCCGATCCATCCTGCCTCAATTGCTCCATCATGCCCTGCCCCCTCCACCATCCTGCCCCGCCGGTTCCATCCTACCCTGCCGGCTCCATCCTGCTCCCCGACACCATCCTGCCCACATGGCTGCACGCCCCCCCCCCGGCTTCATCCTGCCCCCCCAGGCCCATCCTGCCCCGCTCGCTCCATCCTGCCCCACTGATTAGTCGTGCCCAGCCACTGAACGCCGACACTGCTGCACACCGCAGACACCGCTTGCTCCATCCTGCCCCATGCACACTGACACCACCGCACACAGACAACGCTGCCGACACCGCCGCACAACACTGATTCCACTGCACACCGACACCGCTGCAAACCGACACCGCCGCACACCGACACACAACACTGATTCTTCTGTACACCGACACTGCTGTACACTAACACTGCTGTACACCGACACCGCCGCTCCATCCTGCCCCGCTTGCTCCATCCTGCCCCGCCTGCTCCATCCTGCCCGCCTGCTCCATCCTGCCCCGCTTGCTCCATCCTGCCCGCCTGCTCCATCCTGCATCTCCGCCTTCATCCTGCCCTGCCACCTCCATCCTGCCCTGCCACCTCCATCCTGTCCCGCCAGCTCCATCCTGCCCAGCCGGCTCCATCCTTCCCCCTCCACCACCATCCTGCCCTGCCGGCTCCATCCTGCCCCACTCCTTTCTGCCCCTGCTGATTAGTCTCACCCGGCGACTGAACACCGACACTGCCGCACAACACTGACCCGCACACACACGCAGACACCACTTCACACCGACACTGCTGGCTCCATCCTGCCTCCGGCCGCGGCAACCGATCAGTGAAGCACATGCAGTGGGAAATATGAATCCGTGGCGCGGGATTCAAAACCAATGCCAATCCATGCTCCGCTTCACTGATTGGTTGCTGAAAGCCAGGCACATGTTTTAAAACACGCTTCGCTGATTGGTCTCCGCGGCCGGCGGCAACCAACCAGCGAAGCAGCGTGGCTTGGAGGGAAATATGAATCCCGCAGGCGGCATTCAAGACCCCTGCCAAGCCATGCTACGCTTCGCTCATTGGTCGCCGCCAGCGGCGACCAATCAGTGAAGCGTGTTTTAAAACACACGCCAAGTGCACTGATTGGTCGTCGCGGCGGCGGCGACCAATCAGCGAAGCGGAGCACGGCTTGATATATTGGTGTGCAATTTGAACTGCTGCTCATAGTGTGATGCACTTCTCTGCTTTTTACAAGGCTGTCAGTCATAGTGTGACGCTGTTCACTCCTGTTAACAAGGTATTCTAGAATATCCGATGCGTTAGAATCGGGCCTCCATCTAGTGTCTAATATTTTCACAAATAAATGCCAAAAAATATCATTCTAAATTTGCAACTCATATGAATTACATGTAAAAAAAAAGACTATCTCAGAATTCCTGGATCATTGAATAAGGTAAAAAATGTTTGTACCGTGTTAGCCTGTATATAGAAAAATATTAGAATCTGAGAGTCTTTAGTGGTTGATACCTTTTAATGGCTAACTGAGAAGATGGTAAATAATCGCAAGCTTTCAAGACTTTAAGGTCTCTTTATCAGTCTAATAATGACACAAATTCTGAACATACATACATATATACACACAAATAGAGGGTTGGATAAAGCAGTACATAAAGCAGGTGAGGTGAAACACAACACAGAATGGTCAGAGTTCTGTGAGAGAGGGTAGAGAGCATCTGGGCCAGTAAATACCAGTGTCCAGAGATAAGAAGCAGATAGTTTTATTGTTCTTTGATTAGTTGTTGGTCCAAGTGTGGCGCCCCTATGGCTAGGTGCCACAGGGAGGTACTGCACCCCAAATAGAAGGTGTAGTGCCTCCATAGCTAAGGGTTTGGGATTGTGCTTATGGAGTCTGTATTAGCACCCAACACTAGGCCACCTTAGAATAGGGGGGACTGATATACAGTAAGTCCCAGCGGGTGGGGCCTAGGTTAAGTGGGAAAACCAGGAAGTAGAGAGATTTTTAGTCAGACTGTGCTGGGAAGGCAGTCAGTTAGGACACGCCTGACAGCTGAGTGACAGAGGGATCACCCATCTCCAGGAGGGTGACCCGGGACAGAAGGGGACGAACCAGCACCGGTTGGAGCCGGCGGTTAAGTCTGGGGAAACATCGGCAATACAGAAGCCGAGGCATTCAGCAGTTCATCCCTGACCACAAACCGACGAGCCGCAGGCCCTCTAAAACCAGGTAAACCGTAGGCACCACAAGACGGTATCTCACTCCTCAGGCCCATAATCGGTCCAAGACTACAAGGGTAACAGTGCGGATTCCATTGGCGGGAGAGAGAGTGTGTTCCTGCTGCTCCCGTCCGTTCCGGTCAAGGATAACCCGTGCCTCACAGTACAAGACTAGGGGACTGGCGAGAGAGCTATACAAAGGAGGTGAAAGACAGAGAGGAAGGTAGAATTGAGACCCCGAAAGATAATAAGGAAGGAACATCTTCAGACTCCATAGGGACTCTCTGAACTTGCAGCTACGTCCCCGTTCTCCAGACTGTATCGTGTATTGTTTAACATCTACCGTACCAGTAAAGTGAAGTTGGAGTTGAATCGGTGTCTGTCTTCCTTCCCGCCGGTGCCCAGAGGGCCTCAGCATCTTCAGAGGGGTAAGAACAACTACTCCCCTCATCCATCATCGCAGCCCTGAGCTAAAGCTCCACCTGTGGGGAGCTGTACTACACTAAGCTGCATCCCACCACCTCAGTGGCCTGCCTGCAGCACTGGTACCAACATTACCAGGGTCCACAGGTGGCATCACGGACTACTTATCCTTGTAAATATTTCCCCACCAAACAAATGACAGCCAGGGCATGGAACCCGATCACCCGTGAGTCCCTGTCACAGCCATTAAATCCATCCCCGTGTCCGAGTACCCCTCTCCCTGTGCTCATCACAAGATTTTAAGATTCCTCAATTGACATAAAAAGATATAAATCCATGTGACACATTCTTTGTGCTCTGAATGTGTCAAAGATCATCATAAGTTTATATTCCCAGACTCTCCTGATTCTTTGAGATTTGAAATTACCTTTCAAAACTAGTATTTTCCTATCCATTATGGTGTGATCAGTGCTACCAAAATGATTGACCATAGGTAGATCCATTATTTTTTCTTTTATTGTGTGGCGATGAGAATTCATTCTTGTTCTAAATTTCTGCCCTATCTCCCCTACATACAGATTTTCACATTCCTGTACCAGAAGCCAATTGATCATCCAACATATTTTTAATGGGACAGTTTTCATCCAATACACATAACAAAACTCTATTTTTTTACAACAACATATATTTACTGGGGACTGGCACAGCATTCAGCGTTGGACCTGCTAGTGTGTTTTGGATCACTGTCCTGCTGCATAACTCAAGTGCACTTCAGCTTGGGGTCACAAACAGATGGCCGGACATTCTCCTTCCTGATTTTTTGGTAGACAGCAGAATTCATGGTTCCATTTACCACAGCAAGTCTTCCAGGTCCTGAAGCAGCTAAACAGCCCCAGACCATCACACTACCACCACCACCATATTTTACTGTTGGTATGATGTTCCTTTTCTGAAATGCTGTGTTACTTCTATGCCAGATATAATGGGACATAAACCTTCCAAAAACTTCAACTTTTGTCTTGTCAGTCCACAGAGTATTCTCCAAAAAGTCTTGGGGATAATCAAGATGTTTTCTAGTAAGACTGAGACGAGCCTTTGTTCTTTATCTCATGGTTTTTTCTTTGGAACTCTGCCATGAAGGCCATTTTTGCCCAGTTTCTTTCTCATGGTGGAGTCATGACCTTAACTGAAGCAAGTGAGGTCTGCAGATCTCTGGATGTTGTTGTAAGGTCTGTTGTGACCGTTTGGATGAGTCTTCATTGTACTCTTGGGGTAATTTTGTTCAGCTGGCTAATCCTGGGAAGGTTTACCACTGTTCCACGTTTTTGCCATTTGTAGATAACACTGGGGAACACAATTTTTTAGGAGTTAGGTCAGACAACTGTTCTTAATTAATTTTTGGATGCTGAATCCAGAAATGATCTCAGTTTTTCTCTATCACGTCAAGTTTTTGAACTATAGGATTTTTTTCTTCTCAAAAATATGTAAACTACTGTACCTAAAAAGTGTTGTTGTTTTTTTAAATAGTACAAATATGAACAAAAAATGAAATATATAAGAAATAGGCATGACAAATATGTTTTTTAACACTATCATGTTTTTTACAAAGGATATATGAGTCGAATTGTAATCAGATAACAAGTCTTATTACAGATATCAGTGCAATTGTGCTTCTCTGGCAGGTAAGTTGTGGAGGAAAAACTTGACGTGCTAAAAAAAACTGACTACATTTTTGGAATCAGCATGCCAATTTTAGTGTAAATCAGCTCAAAAACCTAACTCAACAGAAATTTTTTTCAAATTGTTCCCCAGTGTAATAGATCTCACACTGGTTTTCTGGAGTAGCAAAGACAGACAGATGTCATTTACTTTGTTTTTGATTTTTTCCTGAATTTCTTTGGATCATGCCATGATATCTAGCTTTTGAGTAATACTTCACTTCGTCAGGCAGATCCCATTTAAGTGATTTCTTGATTGAGAACAGATGTGGCAGTATTCAGTTCTGGAAATTGAACTTAGCTTACCAATAACATGATAAACCATAGCTAGTTTATGTTTTAAAGGGGGGCTATTACTTTTTCACACTTAGATTTGAATTTCTTCTTTCCTTAATAATAATAATTATAAACTGCATATTGTGTTTAATTGTGTTATTTTTATCTAATGTTTAAACTTGTTTAGTGATCTGAAACATTTTAGTGTGACAACCATGTGAAAGAATAAGAAATCAGGAAGTGGGCAAACACTTTTTCAAACTACTGAAACTGTGAACTGTGATCCATGGACTTACCATGGGTCTCCTAGTCTCATACATTCTTATGTACCTAGCGGGAGAGCAGGCAGGGCATTTGCAAGGGTGCAAATAATAACAATTGCTGCTTGAAAGTATTAATTCAACCTCACCCAAATTTGCTGTAGTTGTTTTTGTAATGCTGCTGGCAGTCATATAAGAATAGAAAACATGGCACAAAAGTGTGTGCTCTTATTTCATGAATTTTTTATATTTATATTATCAAATATTCTTCAATCCAACAATAACAATCACTTTACACAACAGTGGTTGATAAATCTGAAAATGTTTCTTCCAATGCCAGTATAGTTCATGCACACAAAACTGTTGTATCAATATGATCAATTCTATACATTTTGTTATTCCAAACAGTAGTCCAATAGTCTAGATAAAACACACAAAAATGTCAGTTTCCAAAATAGGATTATTTTACGCTTACTGTTCAGCTCCATTCATACATACAAAGAATTCCAGCAGCTCGTTCAACTAGAATATCATAAAAACAGCTGCTACTACATAATATAAAAAAATAGAAAAGGTTTTAAAAGATAACGGCTGACGTGTTTCAAAGTTCTTATTCGTAGCATGACAACTAGTTACAAATGGTGCTATTTAATACTCCCCCAGTGAGCATAAAAACTAAAATAAATATGGTAATGGTAAAAACTGGCTATGAACTAAAGGATTCTTTAGATATGGACAGAAGCAATGTGGTCTATGTCCATAACTAATTAATAACAACAAAAAATGTATTTCTTACAGTAATGGCACAGAATATACCATGAGAATGTTTATGAACTACAGTAGTATTTTCTGTGTTTATTCAATAAATGTGGGTGTACTAGTCATAC
Source organism: Allobates femoralis (assembly GCA_033576535.1). Classification (NCBI taxonomy): domain Eukaryota; kingdom Metazoa; phylum Chordata; class Amphibia; order Anura; family Aromobatidae; genus Allobates; species Allobates femoralis. The sequence goes on along the minus strand of JARQOC010000004.1, from coordinate 405,617,206 downwards.
ACTCAGAAGGAGCATATATGATATGCACAATACCTCCACACGTAGACCATCAGGTGCCTCCCATCACTTTCTTAATGAACACGCAGGAAATGTCAGACACCTGAGTGTAAATGCTTTAAGGATAGTTCCCTCGCTTGGAAGGGGTGGAGATAGATTCAAAGTCCTCAGTAAAAGTGAGGTAATTGGATTTTTAATTAGGGAACCAGAGCTCCTGCTGCCAAGAATATAAAAAAAAATCTCATGTACTTATATTGATTTTTCTGTTATATGTATAGTATTACTTTGACGGTGATACAAGTTATTTTATGAGGGAGTGGTCCCTCCCTCCTTCAGTCTTTGTATTTAAAAGTGCCATTTCTAACTAGTAGTCATGCTACGAATAAGAACTGTGTTCAAAACACATCAGCCGTTATCTCTCGTTACCTTTTCTATTCTTTCATATAATTTAATAAAAGTTATTTTTATGATATTTTACTTGGACAAGCTGCTGGAATTCTTTTTTTGTCTGGGTACTTATCTGTTTCCTTGGATGGGAATCTATGTCCGTATACCGCCCTGAATTAACAAGTCCTGGCTGCAATGCTTCACGGGTGAGCGGAATCATTTTTTCATTATTACAACTCCATTCATGTAGTGCTTTTATAATCCAGATTAAGTTTGGCAGATCTTTAAGGCTTCAGGTACCATATACTGTGCTACACACTTCAAAGTGTCAGCATACCAACATATCAACCTTCTCCAGAGACTCAACAGATGAGTTAGGGTGTGTGCACGTGATCAGCGATTGCAGCATTTTGGATGCAGCATATTGCAGCTGCATTCAAAATGCTGTGTTGTACAGTAGCAGCATAGTGGATGGGATTTCAAGAAATCCTATGCTTACTATGCTTCTCCCGAATTCAGCATGTTTTCAACTGCGACGCGGGTTGCTTCCACACCTCTGCAGCATGTCAATTTCATGCTGCTTACTCAGAAACGATCATTATCGGGTGACTACAGGGAAAAGCTGCCCTGCACCCAACGTAGATCACGAGCACAGTCTGGCTGTGTTCTCCCTTCGTTCACCCTCTGGCTCCCACAGGCCGGAGACACTGCATCCAACATGCAGTAGCTCCGAATCTTGTGCAAATACCCTTAGAGAAAACAAATGTGAATGAATACCTGTGGCAATGTTTCGGGGCATCCCCCTTTTCTCTAACCTTTTTATTGTTTCCCAAGGAGGCGTAGATCCAAGATAAAGCAGGCAGCCTAAAGACACAACCACAGAGAATATTATAACTCTTTAGCAAAGATGATAATAATTAGCACAACATAAAAAGGCCTATATCTTTGGAGCTGATTGGCAGATTTAAAAAAAAAATATATATTTAATTAAAAAAATATTGGCTGCTTTTGAGCTGGTATCAGGCCCTAATTAAAAAGAATTTACTAGGGTATTGGCTATAAAAAGGAGGAAGAGATACGTGAGGAGTTAAGGTGGCTGGAACACCAAGTATACTTACTAAGACTTGATTTGGTTGCCTTTAATTCCACTATATAACCTATTATTTTCTGGTGCAGGGAAGGATTGTAAATATAAAACTGGTTGGACCCATTGTATTTTTTGCCTTTGTAGCTACTCACATTGTTTTGGTGCTTGACAAATCCTTAGCCAAGACCTTCCATTAGAGGAAAGAAGAATTCTTTGGGATATTTTCTGTCTCATTATTTTGTTTCCCAGAGTGATAAGTGGTTCCAGATGTTTCTGGCAGCCACCTATCATTGTGCCTGCTGCATTAAAATAACATGGAGGTTCAGCAAAGCCAAACATGCATGCAAATGGAAGAATTGAAACTGATAAATGTCATTTAGATAACAGTTATTTTAAAATGTCATTGATTTTAGACTGGAAATTAATATATCGTATCTGAACAAGAATCTGAAAGTGTAAAAATATGTTTTCTTCAAGAGTTTGATTCTTTAAAAATACTGAGACTAAATATATGTATCTAGTTGCACCAGGAAATTATATAGGGCTAGAATATTTTATAGCTGAACTACTGTGAATTATTATTCATGTTCAGTATAAGTAGAACAGGAAGCTGTACTAATGATGGACATGTTAATATGTAGAATTTCCAAATTGGTAATTACATAGTAATTTCTTCTTATTTAAATCATGACCTTATTCAGCTGACTGAGTGGAAAAATATATATGATTCTTCGCACCCTAACGAGATGGAATTACCAGACCCATGGGAAGATCTCTTGACTACGTTTCAGAAACTACTGGTTATACGCTGCCTACGACCCGACAAGGTAAACTAAATTTCTACAAATATAGATAAGCACAGTAAACTTTGCTTATATAATTTTACAATATAATGACAAGTTGTGAGCAAAACCTAGTTTCCCTAGTGCTCAAGTATAATAAAAAAATGTTACATGCTGTAATAAATACTGATATCAGTACAACCTACAATAAATGACCAATGTATGTGGATAACTGTGACTTCCATATCTATATCAGCTTGATGTACATTTTATTTCCAAAGTATGGGTTATAATATGAAGTTGGGCCCCCTTCAATGGCAAACACAGGAACTCATTTTCTAATAGGCTTTTGGATGAATTCACCCAAATACCCACAGACACACTGTGAAATCTGTCTTTCCATAATATGTTAGTTTGCTTTTAAAGAATTTTACTAAAGTCATCAAGGATCATATTAAGTGAAATGGAAAATTCTGGCTCGATAAAAGCCTGGCTTAATAAAAAGCCAGGCTTGCAATAAGCAGCAAAATGTATCTAAATGGAGCTCCAATTGGATGAGATCAGGATTCTGTGTGGGCTACTCAAATTCTTCTTAAATCTTTAAAGGGTATATCCAGGACTTAAAAAAATGTGCCTAAGCACTAACAGGCAGGTAGCTGCCACCTGCCTGCCTGTTGGGCTTGGCACCATTCACTGCTAGCACAGAGCGGTCGCAGCAGGGATATAATGGCTTCGTAAACAGAGCTCCGTAGAAGGGGTGGGACAGCCAATTTCATGCTGATTGACAACTGGCTCCCCGCTATCTTGCTGGGGAAGTCAGCTGTCAATTATCATGACGTCGGCTATGATGTCAATCAACAGAGTTGAGTAGCCGCCTTTCTATCGATGCAACATCAGTGGAAGCTGCAGAATCACTGGCAGGAGTGGTCTTAGACTGTTCCTTGTCAGCAGTGAACAGCGCCAAGCACAACAGCCGGGTAGGTAGCAACTTCCTGTCTGTTCATGCTTATACACATTTTTTTTTTAAAATCCAAGATATACCCATTAATATAATCAATTACTGTGATAGGAAGCCTAATCCAAACAGCAGTTTATGGTGGGCTTGCTTTGTGCCATGTACAAAGGCCATTGGGCAGGGAGCGAGTAGAAAGTGAGTTGTGTCCACCACTATTGATGAAATCCTAAATAATCTGCCTCCAGCTTTACAATACAGTTTGTAACATGTATTGCAATACTATCCTCTTATGGAAAGCAATCTCTACGGAATAGAAAGTGTTATTCATTTTTGAGGCTTGTGACCAGTGTAAAAATTATCTTTCCCCCAAAATCCCTCTTAAGGAAAAAATTGTCTCAGATATTTTGTTCTTGTATTAACTATATATAATCTTAGATCCTTTAATTGGTTCATCTATGAAATAGTTAATACTTTCTGACCACAATATGTAGAGTAGCACATTTATATATAGAGGTTCCAACCAAAGAGATAGACAGTGGTACCGATTTAGAAAAAATAGGCATGTATTAGAGATACCATGTATGTAAAATAAATGTATCATGGCAAGAACCAAGAAAAATACATCAACAGCAAAAACTAAATCCAGTATTACAAATCGATTCCAGTGTCAGTGGACAATAGCAGTGAAATAAATAAAATATTCAGCTCTTTGTCCTTTTTTCTTAAAGAGCAGTAAAGGGCATAATGAAAATTTGATGGCAAGCAACCGAAAATCTAACTGAAATGAGTTTTCAACAAGAGAAAGCAGCAGGTCTTCCTCCAATCATGCCAGCTCTTTCTGATAGTGAAGATTGGCACTCACGAGCCGTCATTGCCTTTTTTGTACTTTCTCAAAAAAAATATTACAGCAGGGAAGAAACAGCAGATGTTGATTCCCAATATTTTATAGGAACTCGGCAGTAAATTGCTCAGATGGAGCCAAACTTTCTGTAGGGGATATTTGTGATGAGTAAATAATTAGGTCAGATCTATTAAATGAGAGCAGAATTTCAACTAATTTTAAGAGACCTCAAACAGTGTGCATTTGCTGTGTCCAATGTGTGACTAATATCAATAAATTAACTCCATAGGACATTCACTAAGCTGCAGAAATGAAAAGTCACTGTGATGCTTCATATTAATTAGGAGGATTAGAAGCATTTTCCTATTACTATTTGTTTTATTTATCTATCAAGCTTTAGAACTAAGCCTCATAAATATGTCATTTTTGTCTATAATTAAGATATTAAAGTATGCATGGGACTTCTACATTGAAACCGTAATACATTAATACTTATTTGACCCTACATACAACTAGCATGTGGGTCCTTTGCTTTCTTCACAATTCAAACACTAAGGGTTCCGTCACACTTGGTGACGGCACCGGAGATGTCGGCAGCGACTGGCGGAGCGCGAACGTTTTTGGTGCCACGCCAGCGTCGCGCCCCCCGTTTACACAGAGAGACACCTACGGCGATGCCCTGGCGAGCAGACAGGCGGCATCGCCGCTGGGGTGTCTCAAAACCCCAGTGGCGATGCAGTACAATGGGAGCCAAAGCCTGTCAGGTCCCGGCAGCAGTTTACATGGGGCGATGTGGACACATTGCCGCAGATCGGCCGCCTGGTTTTACATCACTGAGGTGAAACCAGGCGAGCACTCAGAGGTGCCGACATCGCCCTTTACATTAGGCGATGCTAGGGGCGATATCGGCGCCGACAGGACACGCCCCTACATCACCTAATACATCTCCGGTGCCGTCGCCAGGTGTGACGGCACCTTAAGGTCCCATACATATGGCACTGTTCTGGAATCCTGTTTACAGATATGCCCTGATTTTATGTAAAGCAGATATGTGGAATGAGTGGATACTTTGTGCAATCCCAGTGCATGGTCCTGGTCACTACTCTTTGGCCATGGGCAGGAGCTGCGTAAATTCCTTGACCTTCCGGGTTCCACGATGCGGTGCTTAATTCACTGGCCACAGACATCATCTGTGTGCTATTCGGCACAGCAAATCATAAGTGAGCCTGGGTTCCCAGAAGGTCAGGAAATTAGGACAACTCCTGACCATGGCCAGATAGCATTGACATAGACCAGGGACCTGTGTTGCATGAAGCAAAAAACAGAGTTTCTATAGTAGGCACTTTACTTAATGTGAACCTGTAATGACCATTGTGCCCTCAAAGTCATGCAAATCCCCTTAGTTCTCCCCTTAATAAACAGACTCCTAATCAGTGAAGAGAACTGTACAGCCTTACAATTACAGCTACACAATCTTCTTTATCCCCTCACTGCACTAATCTCCATAACAAGCACATAAAAAGATAAGAGCATAAAAAGAAGCTAAGCCACATTGTGAAAGGCTATATATGACTTTGTAAAAAAAAAATCGAGCAAAAGTACTAACAGGCAGGAGGTTGCTACCTGCCTGCTTGTTGTGCCTGGCGCCGTTCTTTGCTGACATAGACCACTTCTGCTGGTCATTCAGCTGCTTCTGCTGACGTGACATCAGCAGATTGGGGCCTTCTTTTCCGCTCTGCTGTCTGGACAGAGTGAGGACTGTCAACATGCTGATTGTCAGCCACCTCTCTCAGTTAGGCAGCTAGCTGTTAATCAGCAGGACATTGGCAGTCCCATCCTATCTACAGATTAGAGTGAAAATGAAGATGCCACTTTGTTGAGAAAGCAGCTGGATCTTCTGCAGAAGCGGTTTGAGCACAAAAGGCAAATTGGTAGCAAGTGCCTGCCTATTGATCCTTAGGCACACTTTTTTACAAAGTTTTGAATATCCTTTTTTAATCCACCTATTACAGCCAAGAAAATCCTGACATGTAGAAGTGTAATTACCCGCTGTAACCCAGGTGTGCAGTATAACAATAGACATGGATCACAATGTCCACTGATTGCAGTGGGCTTATACATGCTGATCAAAATGTTAACCAAGAACTTTGGGATAAGCATTGTAAATTTTGCTTTATCACACTAAATAAATGTATAATATTTGGATGCATAGTCCATGTCTTTCTCTACAGCTATGTATATGTACCTGTTATGCAGTTTTTAAACCTTTATACTGTTCTTGACTTCCTTAAAGACCTCAGAACTAACTCTATGATTATACTAGACCACAATGTATTATTAAACTAACCTTGTCATTACTTTAGACCACCAAGAATGCTTCGCCTAAACCCCCTTACTTCCCTAGACCTGAATGGATAGTTGCTTTATCATTTAATGCCTTAGAACATGCAGCTTTGCACTGTGAAAGGCCTTTAATACTCATAGGAGTTTGTCTCATTGATTTACATATTCATAATTACCAAGAATGTGTAAGAACTTTGTCCCATTAATTAAAGCATCAGCCTACTCATTATCCTTTTAGGGTTTTATTAGTGTTACTTACAATAAGGATTACATTAACTTTATACTTATTTAAACAGAGACTCTACATCTATTTATAACAGCATTCTTTCTATTCCATTTACCCAAATACTATTTCTATAGTTATTGTTTAACTCTTAACTATGTAAAACCTATTATTTCATTCCTGTTGTTATGAATAATGGAAGTAATTGTTCCAATACCCCTGCTTTTGTATTCTTCTTTGTTTTTTTAATTAATTTTTAGGTCATACCAGCAATCCAGCAATTTATCATTGAGAAAATGGGACCAGCTTATGTTGACCCACCAACATTTGACCTTCAGCGAAGTTACATGGACTCCACCTCAAGCATACCCTTGATATTTGTCTTGTCATCTGGAGCTGATCCATTAGAACTGCTAATTAAATTTGCAGATGAGCAAGGTAACGATAATTACATTGCTAGCAGATATGTATATTAGACATGAGAAGATTTGGCATAATTAGAATTCATCTGTTTATTCTTTTTTTCTCTGGAAATTTCATCTGCGAAGAAGTTATTTTCTGGGAATTGTATGTTCTTTATCATGCTCTTATTATACTTTGGAGTTCCTCTAGACCCTAGGGCATAATAAATGTAATATTCAAAAAAATGAAAATCCTTAAGGCCCCGTCACACCAGTCCACATCGCCGCCGATTACATAGGTGATGTAGGGGCGTGGCCTATCAGCGGCGACATCGCCCCTACGTCACCTGTAAAGGGGCGATGTCGGCGGCTGTGACAGCTCGCCTGGTTTCACATCAGTGATGTGAAACCAGGCGGCCGATCTGGGGCGATGTGTACACATCGCCCCATGTAACCGGCCACCGGAGAGCTGACAGGCGATGGGAGCCATAGGCTCCCATTGTCCTGCATCGCCGCTGGGGTTTTGAGAAAGCTCGGCGGCGATGTCGCCTCTGAGCTCGCCAGCCCATCGCCGGAGATGTCTCCCTGTGTAAACGTGGGGGCGGATGCGAGGTACCAAAATGTACGCCCGCCAGTCGCGCCGACCTTGGGTACGGCTGGTGTATCGGGGCCTTTATACTCACCTACTCACTTACCTCTCCGACCCCTGCACACATCACCACCACTCAATCGGTCCTTTATGCATCTTTGGATCACCATTGATCACATTGAAATCTCCTAGCCTTGCTTACCAGGCTGATTCTTCTTTTGGTCTTGCTAGGCCTAGGAAGGTTCTGTGCAGTTGCTCATAAAAGGTTGCGGCAATTCGAAGGTGTGACAAGGACAAGTGGTGGTGAACAATGGTAAGCCTGGATATGTGAGTATAAGGATTTAAAAACAAACATTTTGATGCCTTTTTATAGTTTAGAAAAATAGCTCCTTTTTGATAAATCCGTGCAGAAGTGAATGACAAAAAAATCTGCATTTTGGCGAATGTGAATTTTTGTAATAGTTCAGTAGAATTTTATTTCACTCAAATGTATCCACTTATCTCTAATGGTCACTTAATTTGAAACTATAGGCACATTTTTAGAATTAGTAAAATGAAACTGTAGGGTAATTTAACATAGCAGGATCAATAACACAAGTAATAACAAGATGACTGAAAGGTAAGTATCTGTTCTGTTCAAGATATTATGCCAAAACCTTCTCTGACATCTTTGCACTGAATTTATCAGCTGAAACTTAAGCTGCATTCCTATGATGAGTATTTGGTGAGTTTTTGATGTTACAGAATTTCTACAGCATTTTGAACCTACCGTTTTTTCAGCTTATAAGGCGCACTTTTCCTCCCAAACATTTGGGACAAAAATGGGGGGTGCGTTTTATAATTCAGCTGTAGCTTACCATGGTGGGGCAGTGTCAGAGTAGGCATTGTCACTGCTGCATGGCAGTGGCAGGAGTAGGGTGATGCTGTGTGCAGTGCGATGAGTTCATGGCAATGCTGGAGCTATCCCGGCTATGCTGCCAGCATTGCTGCCGGCATTGCAAGGCAGGAGACATCCCTGTTGGTTGTATACAAGTAAAAGTTGGTAGTATGGGCTTCAGAGCAATGTCATTGAATGCGGCACATACGCAGATTGAGCTCTCGGCTCAATTACAAGGTGAGATCTCAATATATGCAAGTGAACAATAGTCTATAGTAGACTATAGTCTGCTGCTGGGAGATTAATGGTGCCAGATGCATTGTGTCTGCTGACTGATATCTTGACTCATCATTGAGCCGCATCTGTCACCATTTGTTTGAAGCCCGCACTGCTGACATTAACTTGGATACAACCACCAGAGATGACTGTTCATTCTCAATGCCTGCAGCATCACTGAGATGGATCCTGCCTTACACTACCTGTATCATAGTCAGGACAGCCGCTGCACCACCTGCAGCATCACTCTATTCCTGCCATCAAGAAATTGGCGCACTTGGAAGTTACTTTGTCTGCCTGGGTGCAATGAGTGCATCACTGGGCTTATTACAGCAACAAACACCCTCGCTCCCAAATGTTGGATCTGCTACATCTTATTTAGAAGTGGTTGTAGCTGGAGTTCTCCACCTCAATCCACATAGTCAAGCGTATTGTTATCAACATATTTATTCACTCCCTGCGAGGACCTGGGTTGCCCAGGAAGATCCCCAGAATGCGGACAACATTGTTGGTCAAGTGAAAAGTTACCAGGTGTTCAAGAAGTACTTAAACACTCTGTCAGTGTATCCATCTACTGGGGAACACACAAAAGGACATTGACTCAAAAAAAGGGTACTAGAGCCACAAGTGGGGGGCATCCAATGTCCCAAGGGGTGGGTGAGGGTTTGTTGGTGGTGTCATGGCCTGTTTCACATAGCCTCATATTGTCCCCTTACCACTGAGCCAACAGACTGTTGAATGGGTCAGCACCATTTTTATTATGCCTATCTGCTTTGCAGTGTGACTGTCAACCTGGTTAGGGTCTGCAGGCATGTCCCATGAGAATAAATTAAATACTACAATGGGACTCTTGGATTCAGGGAGTTTGGTGACCATTGTAAGGGCCACATTCTCACACTGGTTGATTTCTGGAAAAATGGTGGTGGTCTGCTGAATCTGCATGGACCTCAAGGACTACCCATCACCAAAGTGACAATTAAAATGAACTGTGACATTGAGTCTAGTGAGGTAACGGATAAAGGATCAATTAAACACAGTGATAATAGGGTGGGACTTTCCTTATTCTGAGAAATGTGGCAAAAGGTATGGTTATCTAGTTATGACCAGGTTTGCACATAAAGGAAACTCCATTCAAGTCGGAGACGGATTAGTTCCTGTGTGTGCTGGTTGTCGATGAATATGAGGCAGCTACCCATAAGTAAAGATGAGCGAACTTTCCCCAAACATATTTTCTAAATTCAATTCGTGATTGGAAACCCGAGCAATTTACCAAAATAATCAGCAAACACGACTTTGAGAAATAGTTCAAGATTTTAAAATGCCCCTAAAATTTTCCCTGAATCTTTGGGGCCAAAATACTAGCTGGAAGACACGCTGCCTGGGAACAACACATAACCTTATGATTAAGTGTTTTCCAAGCCATCGGGTGTACCATTTTCCACAGTCTCAAGGGCTGCAATGTACATTTTCAGGATTTCCTTAGCATTGAACAGGTGGTACTTTCATCACCTGCAGAGTTAACAATGCCAAAACCCTGTGCAATGCTAAGGAAATCCTGAAACCATGCACTGTTTGCGACCCTTGAGGACTGTAGATGGCCACTTCTGCTCTAGAAGTCTCTGTTAATTAGAAAGTTTGACCCCGAGGCTCAAGGTCTAAGGAGATGGGAAAACGAGAAAACAGGCGCAGATCTAAGTGTAGATATGTAATTCAATTTATTTTCTGCAGGTTATACTGCTCACCTTTAGTATATCTTGTAACATGGTCTATCAACCTATTTAGGTCAGGATGAGATGCCTTGTCTCCCCGGTGTGCAGCTATAGTTCGAAATACAGCGGATCTCTCAGCCAAGAGACCGTAGTCATAGGATTCAGTAGAAAAAATATATCCAGTTTGTTTAGTGCTCCCAAGTGACAAAGCTAAAATAATATTAATCTTCAGCAATTTATTCAAACTAAAAGTAGTAAAAATGGTACATAGAACAACGTGTTTCGCCTACCTGAGGAAGGCTATTTTTTGCAAACATATAGCCGAAACGTGTTGTTCTATGTACCATTTTTACTATTTTTGGTTTGAATAAATTTCTGAAGATTAATAATATTTTGGTTTGTCACTTGGGAGCGCTAAACAAACTAAATATATTTTTTCTACTGAATCCTAGAAGTCTTTGTGGAAGTAGCCAGGGGTCAAGAGGAATCTCCAAGCCCTTTACCACAGCTGCGGCTCTCTCTGGACCCCTCTTAGGCCCGATGCACATGGTGCGTTGTTTGATGCTTTTTTTAATGAAGATTTTGAGAAGCTATATCAAAATCTACATGTCTATCCTGAGGCCAGCAAAGTGTGACAGTTTAGAAGTGCTTTTTTTTCCTTGCAGATGTGGTGATTTATTTTTGCTGGCCCAAAATCTGCACCAAATCATCAAGTAAAAAAAATAACATTGACATAGCACTTCTGAACTTTCATAGACTTTGCTGGGTTTAGAACAGACATGCAGATTTTTTGAAGCAGATTCTTAAAATCTTCTTCAAAACCTGCATCAAAAAATGCACCATGGGTACAGGGCCTTATAAGCATATGGGGAGTCATGTTCACAGAAAGCATCCCCCATATGCTGTGCAAGCAGACACACAGGCACTGATGACAGTGGGACAAGAAGTGCCATCACAAACATTACTGCAGTTCAGACTCAATGGTCACATAGGGGCTATATCGCAAGTTTGAACTGCACTTCACTCCCTGACATCAACCCTTCTCATCCATACTCATGGGTATCTCATGATACCGGTGGGATAGACCCACTACATCTCATTTGATATCGTGGCTTTCGCAAGAGAGAATGTGTTACGAGCACTGATGCCACTGAGGTTGTCTCAGGTCACATAGTGGGATTCTCTGCAGCGGGATACCCGCTGTGTAACCTGAAACAACATCAGTGAAGTTATGGTTTTTCACGCTACTGGGAACCATGAAGTGCCTGCTGTCCCACCTTATGAAGGATGGAGTCATTGATCTTGCCCCCATATGCTGGGACTTCTTGAGCATTTATTTATATTTATTTATTTGGATTTCATTTTCTGTCTAATTATTTTTACATTCTTTCTTGGGGGGGGTCGGTGGAATGGGAGACTTCAAAAATGGATTGTAATTTAAAAAAAAAAATGTTGAAAGAGGAATATCTTGGGGTTCATTTTCACATAAAATATTTACTGGTGTTGTTATTTGTGTCCTTACTGACTTGGTTACTAATATCGGTGTCTGATTGATGCCTTAACATTACTAACCTCTGGGCTTGCTGTCACAGTACCCTCTTATTATCCAGTCTGCCACTTGTACCAGGACAATGGGAAGCATGTGGTAACTGCTGGTTTTGGCACCTCTCATGTAGGCACCAATTCTGGGGTGGCTGCAGACTACTTTTTAGTGTGGGAAGCACAAAATGTTTGGGCCTCACCATGCTGAAAACTCCAGTCTCCAGCTGCCTGGCTTACCTTGGCTGGTAATCAAAAATACAGTGAATTGCAGGCCCATTCTTACATTTATTTATTTAGTTTTACAATAAACTTACCATACTGGCAACCAATTACAGATGCCATCAAAGAGGTTGGGCAAGGCTAAATCTAACCTAATGAATTTAACCTATCAAGAGAGATGGAAACAGTCAATATGTCTGAGTTTCATGAGCAGTCTGGTTGTAGATAACTGCTTTAATTTTTCTGAGATGATGACCTGTGTGTTTTCATTGGCTGTAAGCCGTAATCATCAACTAAGCATCGTTTGCAACTGATTTTTATCCAGTAAGGACAAAGCTGCTCCAAGAAGCCTGTAATGGGAGGTAAATGCATGGTGCATTATCTTCCTCAATCAAACCAAGCTCCACTTCACTCCAAAATAATTCTAAAGTCTTCTCCTTCGCAGCAATCCTCAGGATTATCAGAAATAAACACTTGAAAATAGAACACTGTGTTTGTAGTGACTTTATATATGTGTTTCACTTTATGTATTGAATTACTGAAAAAAATGAACTTTTTGATGATATACTAATTCTTTGAGATGCACCTGTAGACAACCTCCTGTAAATGGCTAATCAGGTATAATAAAATAACAGTGAATTGCTCTGATTTTAGCTTCAAAATAAACAAAAGAAAATGAAGAATGTAAGAAATAACAGGTTTCATATCATTGTCAGTATTACAGAATTAAAGAGAGAATGGGAAGCAAGACAAGTAGTCAGTTACATATTTGTGTGATGGAAACACCATTATTTTTGACAACCTGCCAAGTTTCTGCAAGCTAATAGTGAAAGGATATGAAAACAAGCCAAATAATCACATTTCCATTTAGTCCAAACAAACTATCTTTTTAGAATTTCCCTCTTTACGATTTGATCCGTTTACTGTTCTTGAAAGCCATTACTCTGGGCTATGTCCTAAATTTGTCAAGGGGTGTAACATTTTATCATTTATTTCTACCCTTCATATAAACAGAAATTCAGAACACTGATAAGCTTAAACGATCTGCAGGTTCTGGGAGGAAAGAAGCTGACAGCTATTGCCGGGTTTGTTGCCAGTTTGTTAGGCTGCTTGTTTTATGATTTTTTAAGTGGTGACTGTGCGTATTATAAGGAAACATGTTGTTCAGTATGATGGCAAGTAATTGGTTATTAGCTTGTTCATGTTGTATGTCTCCTTATGTCACACCCAGGTATTTTATCTATTTCAATACTAACGTTAGCCATAGTTTTTGTGAGGTCTAAACTAGGGATGGGCGAATCTACTCGCTAGGACTCGTTACTCGGCGAGTAGTAAGGGACTCGCAGGACTCGGTACTCTGCGAGTTTCCCAGTGATTACTCGCACGAGTCCAATGCAAATCAATATCAATCCTAGTTTTGTCAGAAACGCTGACAAAACTAGGATTGCCATTGTTTGCATTAGACTCGGCTACTGTGCCAGTGATAGCAGGGAAACTCGCAAAGTAACTGCTGTTACATTGCGAGCCGAGTCCAGCTGTCTTCTCTGTGTGCAGGCTGCCAGCTCCAGGGTCCTAGAGCCCGCCTGCTCACAGACATGATGTAGCAGTGCTGAGATTGTTCTCAGTCTGCTCATTCCCTGTGCATAGACATCTATATTTATGCACAGGGGATGTAGCAGAGAGGACATCGCGTTTTGGACTGCGTCGGACGGAAGAGGATTTTTTTAATTAAAGATGGAGTCCCTAATGGCTTTTTTTTTATTTCAAATAAAAATTTTTCTCTGTGTTGTGTTTTTTTAACCCTTTATTGGAGATTCTTAGTGGCTGGGTCAAACGTGGCCTGACATTAAGAATCTCGGGCTTAATACCAGCTTGTATAACAAAGCTGGTATTAACCCCTTTATTACCCAGCGTGCCACCGCCACCAGGGCCGCTGGAAGAGCGGGGTTCAGCGCCAGAGGATGGCGCTTCAATGAACGCGCCATCTTCTGGGGCGGCTGCGGGCTGCAATTTGCAGCGGGGGGTACACAGAAAGCTTGGGCATCCCTGCGCTGCGGATTCCAGCCCCCAGCTGCTTAGCTGTACCTGGCTAGACATAGAAATTGCGCGGAGCCCCACGCATTTTTTTTTTTATTATTTAATGAATTTCAGAGTCAGAGGCTCAGAGTCAGAGTCTCGGAGTCGGAGTCTCCTCAGAGCTGGAGTCTCAGAGTCGGAGTCTCAGAGTCGGAGTCGCCTCAGAGTCGGAGTCGCCTCGGAGTCGGAGTCGTCTCGGAGTCGGAGTCGTCTCGGAGTCGGAGTCGTCTCGGAGTCGTCTCGGAGTCGGAGTCGTCTCGGAGTCGGAGTCGTCTCGGAGTCGGAGTCGGAGTCGTCTCGGAGTCGGAGTCGTCTCGGAGTCGAGTCGGAGTCGGAGTCGTCTCGGAGTCGAGTCGGAGTCGGAGTCGTCTCAGAGTCGGAGTCGTCTCGGAGTCAGAGTCGTCTCGGAGTCGGAGTCGTCTCGGAGTCGAGTCGGAGTCGGAGTCGTCTCGGAGTCGGAGTCGTCTCGGAGTCGAGTCGGAGTCGGAGTCGTCTCGGAGTCGTCGTCGTCTCGGAGTCGTCTCGGAGTCGGAGTCGTCTCGGAGTCGGAGTCGTCTCGGAGTCGGAGTCATCTCGGAGTCGGAGTCGGAGTCGTCTCGGAGTCGGAGTCGTCTCGGAGTCGGAGTCGGAGTCGTCTCGGAGTCGGAGTCGTCTCGGAGTCGGAGTCGTCTCGGAGTCGAGTCGGAGTTGTCTCGGAGTCGGAGTCGTCTCGGAGTCGGAGTCAAAAAAATGCGTGGGGCTCCACGCAATTTCTATGTCTAGCCAGGTACAGCTAAGCAGCTGGGGGCTGGAATCCGCAGCGCAGGGATGCCCAAGCTTTCTGGGCACCCCCCGCTGCAAATTGCAGCCCGCAGCCGCCCCAGAAGATGGCGCGTTCATTGAAGCGCCATCCTCTGACGCTGAACCCCGCTCTTCCAGTGGCCCTGGTGGCGGTGGCACGCTGGGTAATAGAGGTTAGGGCCAGCTTTGTATTATCAGCTGGCCCTAAGCCCGAAATTTATGGCGGTCACGCCAATATTAGACATGACCGCCATGAATTTCTATTAAATTGTTTTAAAAAAAACACAACACAGAGATATTTTTTTATTAGAAATAAAAAAAAAAGCCATTAGGGACTCCATCTTTAATTAAAAAAATCCTCTTCCGTCCGACGCAGTCCAAAACGCGATGTCCTCTCTGCTACATCCCCTGTGTATAGATATAGATGTCTATGCACAGGGAATGAGCAGACTGAGAACAATCTCAGCACTGCTACATCATCTCTGTGCACAGACATTCATGTCTGTACACAGGGAATGAGCAGACTGAGAACAATCTCAGCACTGCTACATCAGGCAGCAGGCGGGCTCTAGGACCCTGGAGCTGCACAGAGCAGATAGGACTCTTCTCTTATCTGTGCGAGCTTCCCAGTGATTACTTACAAAGTAAACGAGTCCAATGCAAATAAATGACAAAACTCGGATTGCTTCAGGCTGAAGCTTCCGAGACACATCTGCGATTTGTAAATCTCACACTACTCGCTATTACTCGCTTCCCCATTCATTAACATTGGACTCGCTAGACTCGCAACGAGTAGCGAGTCCTGGGCTCGGACTCGCTAGAGTCAAGCGATTCCGAGTAATTTAGGATTCGCCCATCACTAGTCTAAACCCATTGGACATAGAGCTAACAGGGCAATTGGATAATGTGGCAGATGAAGTCACTTTGTGGCATCCATTTTGGCATTATCCACCTTCTTGGCCTGGCCAACTGCATTTGTGTCCCCACCTGATGTATGGCAAAAAATGCAATACGACCCTGGCTGAAAGGAGTTTTCCCACAAACAAAGATAATTTTAAAGTTCTTTTTAATCAAAAGATCTTATAATAATAATAATTTCCACAATTGGATGTATTAAAAAAATGTTTCTGTACTGAGATAATCTTCTAAACATGACCCAAGCAAAAAGTCTATTGGGAAAATGTTTTAAGGATGGATGAGACCAAAATAGAGCTTATTGGCTTAAATATGATGCATTATGTTTGGAGAAAGAAAAACACAGCATTATGACAAAAAATCTCATATCATACAGTGGGATGTAAAAGTTTGTGTACCCCTTGTCAAATTACTGTTATTGTGAACAGTTAAGCCAGCTGAAGATAAAAGTCTAAGGGTACTTTCACATCAGCGTTTTTTTAAATCGTGGCAGTTGCGGTGAAAAAAACGCATCTGCCGCGATTACCGCATAACCGCTGTACTTGCGGCACAGTTGCGGCAAGCCCCATAGAATGTCTATGGGGGCTTGTGGCAGGTGCGGCAAGTGCGGCCGCAAAAAAAACGCGGCTGACCGCGTTTTTTTTTCGCGGCCGCACCTGCCGCAAGTGCCGGAACTGCACTTGCTGCACCTGCCGCACACTTACCGCAAGCCCCATAGACATTGCATGGGGCTTGCTGCAACTGTGCCGCAAGTGCAGCGGTTATGCGTTAATCACGGCAGATGCGTTTTTTTCACCGCATCTGCCGTGATCGGCAAAAAACGCTGATGTGAAAGCAGCCTTAAAGGCATAAAGTCAACCTCTTTACATCCCATGATGTACTGAGTATATCATGTGCTGGCTCCCTCCCTGAAGGCCACTTTACACACACCAACTTCTGTGTCCAACTTCTGACCAACTTACTGGTTGCAGTGAAATCATGGACACATAGTTCCATTTGCACACAGCCACAAAATGGAGCAATGTGTCCATGATTTCACTGCAACCAGCAAGTTGTTCAGAAGTTGGACAGATAAGTTGGTGTGTGTAAAGTGGCCCTTAGATGTGAGCTGAGCTCACGTCATCCTCCCCACATCTCAGCTGATATCATCAGCTGAGATGTGTAGCTAACACCACTGATTGGATCAGTGATTCGATCAGTGGTATTAACCCTTTGAGTCATGCTGTCATTCATTGACAGCGCGATCCCAAGCCCCCCGTCAGGGATTGCTCTGTTCCCCGCCATGATCGTAGATTCCGCAAAGTGATCGCGGTATGTTGATATATTACCTGGAGAGTCTGGGGTCCTATGATGACCCCAGAAGCCCTCTGGGATCACTTCCTATGGATGGCTGACGAGCGCCA
Organism: Allobates femoralis; assembly: GCA_033576535.1. Classification (NCBI taxonomy): domain Eukaryota; kingdom Metazoa; phylum Chordata; class Amphibia; order Anura; family Aromobatidae; genus Allobates; species Allobates femoralis. The sequence continues at coordinate 405,599,804 of JARQOC010000004.1, read as the reverse complement.
GCATCCACAAACAGTGATCATTTGTGATGTGAAGAAATGTGCTCATCTCTACATGACACAAGCGATTAGACTGTGCAGCACTGAGGCCTTCTAATTACCAGTGTAAAATGAGAAGAAAACAAAAGAAGTTTTTAAAAATATGAAAAAACACAAAAGTTCAAATCTCCCCCTTTTGCCTCGTTCAAAATAAACTATTAAAAAATGAAAAAATACACATATTTGGTATTGCCGCGTCCAGAAATACCCAATCTATAAAAATATAAAAATCAGTAAATCAAATTGGTAAACTGCATAATGGAAAAAAAAAAGTCCAAATGCCAAAATTATATATTTTTTGGTCCCTGCAACATTACAATCGTGATAACGGGCAATCAAAACAACGTATCTACACAAAAAGGGTGTCATTAGAAATGTCAGCTCAAGACGCAAAAGAAAAGTGAGAACGCTATGCATCATGGAAAATGGTGACAAAAGTGCAATTCTTTTTTTTTTTTTTTTAAACTTCAGAATTTTATTTCACCACTTAGATAACAGTAAAAGTATGCATGTTTGGTATCTATGAACCCATACCAGCCTTAGGTATCATACTGACATGGAAGTTTTGCTATATAGGGAACATGGTGAATAAATACCTAAAGGACAAATGTGTAATTGCATTTTTTATGCAATTTCCCCGCACTTGGCATTTTTTCCCATTTTCCCGTACACTATATGCTAAAATAAATGATTTCTTATGAAAGTACAACTCGGCCCACAAAAAACAAACCCTCATATGTTTACACTGATGGAAAAAGGGGAGGGAAAAATGAAAAATGGAAAACAGAAAATCGCCAGGGTGAAGGGGCTTATAGATGACAAATTTCCTTTGTATTTTAGGCAAAAAAAAAAAAAACTTGTAAAAGATTAATTTTAAAAATCACAAAAAGGAAAATGTGCTGATGCAAACGTTTGTGCACCCTTGGAGATTTATGTGCTCAGATAACTTTGTCCAAGGTTTCAAACCTCATTTAGCATGTTATGGTTATGGCTTGTTCACTATTATCATTAGGAAAGGCCAGGTGATGCAGATTTCACAGTTTTAGAAAAACCCAGCTTCTTCTAATCTTGAGCTAAAAAATAGTGACCATGGATTCTTCTGAAGGCCACTTCACACACACAGATATCTGTGTCCAACTTCTGAACAGATCTCTGGTTGCAGTGAAATCATGGACACATTGCTCCATTTTGTGGCTGTGTACAAATGTAACAATGTGTCCATGATTTCACTGCAACCAGAGATCTGTTCAGATGTTGGTCACAGAAGTTGGTGTGTGTAAAACGGCCCTAAGTCTGGCTTTGCACCACGTTTTTTGGGATGTTGTTTTGTCCATTTTGAAAAGGACAGAACAGGATCCTGTTTTGCCTCCCGTGTATCCCTGTGATGCCAATGGTGCCAGTGGTGCCATCCAATCTGCCAATTCAGTCCCGGGTTCATTTCTGTCCTGTTTTTTCCCAGCCTCAAAATCGGAGACTGCTCCAGTTTTTGGCTCTGGTGAAAAAAACGGACAGAAACGAATCTGGGACGAACCGGCACTCATAGCATGGGTGTCTGTGGGCGCCAGATTCCAAAAAAAACAGGATCGTTTCCCGGATCCGGTTTTAGTGTACTGAGCATATTCCGGTGTCACATCTGTGTAATTCCACTTTAGCAGTGAAACTCTCAGATTTCAATATTTTTCTATCTACTGGCTAACATGGTACAAACATTTTTTACCGCAACATAAGTATGCAGAAGAATATCTAAACAAGCCTGATGCATTTTGAAAATAAATCCTGGGACCAATGAGGTTAAAATAGAACTCGACCACAATAATCAAAGGTATATATGGAGAAAAAGGGCACTGAATTTCAGGAAAAAGAACTTCTTGCCAGCTTGTATCAAGCTGTAGATTTTTTTTGGAGCTTTAAATTCATTTTTTTAAGCTTTCTGAAAATTGTAGGTGTCTTCACACCCTCAGGGTGTGACATTTGGGAACAGTGACAGATGTGGTAGCAGCTGTTAAATCCAGGAAGCTTACAATCTTTTTAAAATATCCATTTAAGAGAGCATAATATTTTGGAGGGAATTTATTTCAAATTTTTTTTGTTTCATTTATTATTATTATTATTACTATTATTATTATTATTACTACTATTACTACTAATAATAATAATAATTTTATATATATATATATATATATATATATATATTTTTTTTTTTTTTTTTAAATCAAGTATTTTTTTTATTTGCAAATATCCAAACAGACATAGCAGTATATACTGCCAGAGATTCACAATTTTCAAAAACAACTCCAACATAGCGCAAACCAGCCCCCCAACACGTCAACACTAAGGTATAAGGATCCTGGTTAATCAAATCACTTCCGATTCCGTGCATAAAAATGTATAAGTAAATTCCTTTCCCCCATTACTCCTATTGGATTACAGTCCCAATAATCTGTCTCTTAATAAATCGAAGGACGCCAGCCCTGGGTAATGTAGCCAACCCCCCTAAACATTTTCATACTGACTCAGCTTGCCCCGTTTAGTGTAGATGTTACATTCCATGAGAAGTTGACTTCATGTACAAATTCTTTCCTCGTCAGGGGATTCTCATCAAGCCAATGATTATCTTACGCGCAATATATAGCATTCTCGCAACTGCCAACTTTCCTTATTCATGCGTCATCAGATTGCCTACATGCCCCAAAATGCACATCAGTGGGTCTTGGGTCACATTCACACCCATCACACCTTGTATGAGATTTAAAACAATTATTCAGAAGGCTTGCAGTCGAGGGCAGGACCAGAGCATATGGACAATATCCCCTTCCTCCAACCCACACCGAGGACAACCCGAGTCCTCCTGCTCTACGCATTCATACAGGGGTACTGTACACTGTGTACTTTGAACAGTTGTGACATTCGTCTGGATTCACTCATGGAGATCAGAAGGCCACTTCACACACACAGATATCTGAGTCCAATATCTGAACAGATCTCTGGTTGCAGTGAAATCATGGATACATTGCTCCATTTTGTGGCTGTGTACAACATGGAGCAATGTATCCATGATTTCACTGCAACCAGAGATCTGTTCAGATATTGGACTCAGATATCTGTGTGTGTGAAGTGGCCTTGAGGGATATATTGCAGAATGTGTTCCCATTGTGTGTCTGATATAGGCCCCAGGTCTTCGGACCATTTTAATCTAGCCATCAGTGGGTGTCCTTCCAGGAAAGTCTCTAGCAGGCCCAGGTACACCAAGGAGATAAGGCCCCTGGTGCCTCTTTGTCACCCAATAACAAGTTGTATGCTATCTCCCTGGACCCATATCTGTGACTGTCTGTTTTGCTTGAGAAATTCCTGTCACAGCTGCAGATATTGGTAGAACATTGTGCACTCTTCCCTAACTCTTGAAATGATTTGAGTGTGTTACCATTCAGCATCTGCGAAACATACTCATCCCACTGAACAAAATTCTGCAGTTCCAACAACTCAGTCAATCTGGAGTCATGCCAAATGGAGGTATATCTGGTGAAACAAGTAACCCCTTTCCACTGTTTAATTTTCTGCCACACCTTCAAGATCATCACATGCTAGCCAACAATAGACCATTCCCCACCATATGCATAAGAATCATACCTACGGAGCTGTCAAAAGCTGGGTCCCGCGATCCCGCCAGATGTTGTCCCTGAGATGCAATATAGGAGACCCACGGATTAGGGACAGCCAGACCCCCATCTTCCTTGGCATACTGAAGATACTCTAGTTTGATGCGTGCCTGCCTTCCCTTCCAGATCAAATGCCTGAAGATGGCATTGATTCTATAGAACCTGTTTTGTTGTAACCACAACAGAGCGTTATGTAAGACATAGAGGAGCTGGGGCATAATGATCATTTTTAGCAGGTTCTCCCTTTCTGCCACTGAGTGGTATAGTCTGCACCAAGCCGCAATCTTCTGTCTAAATTTACTCAACACGGGATTTTAAAATTTGATTTCACATAATCATCTATATTAGCCAATATTTGAATTCCAAGATAATAGAATTTCCTGACTACTCGTATCGGAAATAATGGATCTATTTCTACAGCCATTACTTGGTCCAGCGGGAGCAATATTAATTTGTCCCAATTTATTAAAATCCCTGACACAGCATCGTAACCATCCAGCATCCTCATAACTGGTCTCAAAGAGCTGCCCGCATCTCCCAAAAACAGGAGCCCATCATCCACGTAAAGCGCGACCATAAGACTGCCACCTGCAACTCGATGGCAATGGCGAACAACAGAGGGGACAAAGGGCACCCCTGTCTCATCCCCCGAAAAAGGGGGAAATCATCAGATTACTGTCCATTGACCCGCAATCTAGCTCTGGGGGCAGTGTACAGCAATTGAGACCATCCTATAAATTTCTCCCCAAAACCCATATGTTGCATGGTGGCCCACAGGTATCTCCACTCCACACTGTTAAAAGCTTTGGCAGCGTCCGGGGAGAGAATAGCCCTTTGTCCAACATTGTCTGCCCTGGCCTGCATATTAAGGAACAATCTGCGGAGATTGGTGGCTGTGGATTTGTTAGGCATGAAACCTGCTTAGTCAGGATGTATGATAGAGGTATAACCCTGCCAAGCCTGTTAGCCATCATTTTGACCAGAAGCTTGATGTCTACCGTTAATAAGGAAATCGAATGATACGAGGCTGGTGCAGTGGGATCCTTGCCCTTTTTGGGCAATAGTACAATAATCGCTTCCCGCATGGACCATGGCAACTTCCCCTTCTGCAAGCCCACATTATACACCTTCATCAAGTTTGCTAACAGAGGCCCCTGAACTGCTTATACACTTCACCCAGTAATCCATCCACCCCCGGGGCTTTGTCATTAGCCATAGATGTTAAGGCGGCCTCCAGCTCCCCTATGTTACATGGCTCATCCAGCAATTCCCGAGACTCAGCAGACAACTGTGGGAGCCAAGCTCTATCCAGAAAGTCCTCAATCTCCTCCTTCCTCTGACTCACTTGTGATCTGTACAACTTTGCATAGAAGTCAGCCAGCACCATCATTATGTCCTTATTTGTGGTCACCTCCCTACCATCCTCAGCTTTTAGCCATAGTATGAAGAAAGCATCCCTCTGAGCAGCCACCAAGGCCAGGAGGTGACCAGTTCGTTCCCCCTCCTCATAACATTTTTTAGTGTAGAACATCCTCCTACGTTCTGCTGTCCCCAGGGACATTTTAGTAACACTAGTCTGAGCTCGTTTAGTCTCTCTTGAGCCTGTGTGGAAGGGCACAGAACCAGGGCCACCTCCGCCTCCTCAAGCCGCCTCCTCAAGTTCCGTAAAAAGCAGCTGATCCTTCTCCCTTGTTGCTGTCTTGACCTGGGAGATCTCTTGAACACATAGGCTCCTAAGGAATGCCTTCAAGTCTTCCCAAACAGTGCCAATGGCTGACTTCCCTTTATTGATCTCAAAATATTCCTCCAGCTTCCACTTTACATCTTTCCCTGCATCTATAAGCTGCAACCAAAAAGGGCTCAACTTCCACAAGGGTCTAAAAGTGGGCAGGGACTCCTCATTTTGAAGTGTCACATACATAGGGGAATGTTCTAACACTGTTCTAACCAAATACCCAGTCTCCTCCATCCATCCCAACATTTGATCATCCCCCAGTGCTAGGACAATCGTGGCTAACAAAGAGAAGGATTTTGAAAACATGAGAATTGGTGTGTGGTTGGGTGCCAGACCCTCCACAGGTCAACCATGGCCGTCTCCCTTAGCAATGAATCAAATGGAGTACAGTTACCTATTTGCATGGAGGTCCTCCCCTTTACCTTTATCCCAGTGTGAATCTGGAACTTTATTAAAGACCCCCATTATTAAATAAGGGACACCCGGCAGGCCCGCAATCACTTCCACTACCTTGCGTATCACTATACTACTGCACGGTGCCGGAATGTACAGAGACACAATGAGCAGAACCCTACCATTCAACTTACACAGCAAGCTAACATACCATCCCTCAGAGTCAGTGAACACCTGTAATTTTTGAATTGTACTCCAGATCAAACCAGTATGCTGACCCCTCTTGAATAGGTGGAGTAAGTGGCATGATAGCCAACCTGCATCCAGCGCTTATATAAAGTGCAGGTTTTCTCTTGGACCATGTGGGTCTCCTGCAGACAGATCACAGTTGTTTTTTTTCTTGACGCAGTAATTGAAACACCGCTGGCTGCTTAGCACCAGATGCCAGGCCTCTAACATTCCAGGTCACAATTTTAAGATAACGTGCCATTATATTGCAAATCAGTAAACATTTCAGAATCCTTACTAACTAGAACATTTCCCCCAATACATGACATGCCCAAAAAATTCCTCCCTCCCCAAAACATTAGCAAAGCAAAGCCTTATTAATATGGTATGCCCTTTCCAGCAAGAAAAGGCGGGCATAAATTATCCTTCACCAACCCCCTTCTCAGAGTCCGCTCATGCACAAGTCCCTGTACACAGGGATCGAACATGTCCTGAACAAATATCATAAAGAGAAAAAAATGTTCCTTAGTGAGACACCGGAAAATTCAGCAAAACACTCCACCATCCTGTGCCCGCAACCATCAACCCTTGGAGCTTCCTGCCTTCTTCAGTCGCCGCTGTTTCTCATTGCAGTCCAGCCAGCAAAGTGTATTCTTAGCCTCGGTAAAAAAATGGACCTTATCATCAGCCATGACCTGTCACATCGCCATTGGACTCGGTGGCTGGTGTTCCTGCCTCGGCCGCTGGGAGGAGCCAGATTCCTTCGGCTGATGGCGCCGGTGATAGGAAGGCCTTGTCCTCATATGGACCTGCTCCTGCGACGTCTGCCTCTGTCGCTGAGCGCCGCCGTGTTTCTCCTTTGGGTGGTGTTGGTCGTAGAGGAGCGGGCCCTGCAGAGGTGTCTTCGTTCTTCTGTCAGAAGTGGGGTGGGTGGAGCCAGTCGTGCATCACAATCTGGCCTGGTTCTAGGGGCGGTCCGGATGGGATCATCAGGCTGTGAGCTCCAGCCTATGGGAGGTTACCGCGCCCTTCAAATACATTGGAGCCTGTCTTGCAGGCTGCCAGATATAGTTTTGGTTCCCCAGTGATATAGTGTGTGTTTAGTTTTGTCTCTGACCTTGGCCTGGATTTCTGACTCTGCTTCAGCCTGTCGATTTTGTACCTCAGCTGCCCTCTTGGTTTTTGCCCTTGACCCTTGCCTGGATTTTCGACTCTGCTACTGCCTGATGATTTTGTACCTTCGCTGCCCTCTCGGTTTTGACTCAGACTTCTGACTTCGTTTTTCGGGTCTTGATTTTTCCCCTGGCCACCTTCCTGCTCTGCATGCTCATAATAGGCAGCTACCCCCTGGGCTCCACTGTAATTCCAGATCCCTGTATAGGGGTTAAGGGTCTCGGGGTTTCTCGGGGTGCTGCCTTACCAACAGCTCAGCCTCACAGCGGATGGTCGTCGCATGACCCACAGCTTGGCCGGGTACAGCACCAATCTCCCTCAGCCGCTTTTTGATGCCAATGAATTGGGCATGTTGTTTCTTCTATGGAGTAATGCGGGTAAATGGACACACTTCAGCCATTTATCATCAGATCCAGGTGATCCCTGGCGAGCCACAAAATGGTATCCCAGTCGCGGTAGTGCAAATCTTGGCAAAGACAGTCGTCGGCAGGCGACCAGGTAGGAGAGGAAATGTAGGGACCCTGTGAGCTCGTTCTATTGCAAACATACGGGACAGCTTGTCAGCACCAATTTTGTATAGAAGCCATTGTTCAAAAAATTCTGAAGTGGCATTGCCCTCAACCCTCTCCGGCACCCCAACTAACGACAGGTTATTGCACCTGGACCTAGTCTCAGGGTCATCCATTTTAGCTTGGACAGTGGCCAGACGTGTTGCCATATGTTTATAGTCCTTTTTAGCTTTACAACTTCTACCATCCTTTCCTTCACCACATGTAGGGAGTGCTGCATTTTGGACATATTGGCTTGAAAACTGCCTAGCTGAGTTGCCATACTAGTAATAGGAGTCACAGTGTATAATCGCTCTAAACAGATCTCTCAGGGTGGGTTCCCCTAGGAACAGTATGTTTCCCAACTTTCCCCCTGAGCAGCTCCTCAGCATCTGCACCCTTTTGTGAGTCACCTTCATGCAGGCTGCTGTGACTATCTGCCTAACTCTCTTCTCCAACCTCCTCCTCTCCTCGGACAGTCTCCCTTTCCCCTCTCAAACTTCCACTCCTCCTGCTGATTCTTATCATCATCAGTGTGGGCTCGGGATCCCTCAGGATGTCTCACATACTGCTGCAGCTTTACCACTGCATCCAGTCTCCTGCTCTCTCTCGGGACCGCCCCCTCCTACAGCTCCACACAGGGATAAGCACCATCTTGGCAATTCTTCGCAGGATCCCTGGTGAGCCTTTTCACACTCTTCCTTCCAGGCATGAGCTCTGCTGTCGCAATCCACCGGTCCTAGAGGTTATCCACACTTCAGGGATCACAGCTATATGTGCCAGCATGAGCCCTGGTGTCTCACATCAGGTTTTAGCTATGTGCTGTGCGAGAGCTATCCTAGACACAGCCGGTCACATCACTCTCCAGGCCACGCCCCTCTTATTATTATTATTTGTTATTTTGTATTATTATTTTTTGGGAGAAAAAACCTTTATTATTGCAGAGGGTCAGCAGCGTGAGAGGTCATCTCTTCTACACTTATGTGATAGCAATATATACCAAAAGAGCATATGGCCACATACATGGTCTTACAGATCTGCTCACACTCATAAAACACCATACTATGGATATTGCGTATTGAAAATGTATAAGTCAGATTGAAGTTGTCCCTGCATTGCTGCCCATTAGCCTTATTCAGCATTTCAGATGAATTGGTGATTGGTTGGTTAGCTGAATAAACTTATTTATTTTCATTATTTCTCCTTCAAATATGTCAGGCTTCAATAATCACTGCACCTAACTGCAACCCTGTTGTTACATTGTGACATGGGAAATTGAATTTGTGAGTTAGATTTCTTCGGCAGCTCACCCCACCCCATGGAGGGATTAATGAGGAGCTAGGCAACAAGATTGTGCAAACAGTAATATCTTGTAGTGATTGTTTGTGTCTGACTCCTGGCACTGGAAGAGGTGGGTCCCTAGGCAAAGCAAACAGGCATCATTGTGGAGCTCAATGAGTCAGCACCATCTTAGAAGTGCAGTACAATCCAGCTAGTCAGCTTTAGCTACACTCTGATACAGTTGCTGTGCTGTTTGCTACCATGTGCCTTCAGTACCCAGTTTGGCAATGGATCTCCCACAAGACATGCCATCTGAGACCAGGAGCACCAGATGTTAGACTGCAGTCGATCTTGCAGCACGCCAGGCTGTATTCCACCTGGATGACCAATTCCACCAGGACCAGAAGCATTATGAAAATGATGAAGAGGAGGAGATAAAAGAAGCAGAAGGCTCTGTTTCCTAGCCATGTGTATCACCCCCGCCAGAGGCCTTTGACTGGGAGAATACCATGTGGGGATTGCTACCCCCTCCAGGCAACTATCCAACACTGCATGAGCTAACCCATCCTGTCTCCTTTATTGAGGAGATTCAGTTTGTGGATAACATCGTTCACAAGTGGTTGCATGGGCAACTACTTCCACACTCAGTCTACCTGAAGGAAGGTGGTGGAATTTTTCTAACATAGGTGGTTGCGCTTCCTAGTGGAACAAGGTATGGGGCATTGGTGCTACATTAACAGGTCCACGCTGCTACTTGACCATCTTCCCAAAAGACTATGCACCATCTTTTTTGGGGAGGAGGTCACCTTCATGAAAGTTATGGGCAGCAAGGGGTGGTTCATGGTTCGCATAAGTTGGGTTGCCACAACTGAGGACTTTGAGAAGTGGCAGGAGGAGGCCAACCGGGAGATAATGTGGTGTCAGTTGGAGGACAGGCCTCTCTTGGTTAGCAGTTAATTATCATTCAAAGACCAGAGTTCAATAAAGAGGCAGGCAATAACAGACAGTGAGGAGAATACTCAGTGTACAGTCCGGCCCCTGTGCACCGAAATGTCATTACCAGAAAACTTCAAATAAAGATTAGGCCTTGTTCACACATACCATCCATTTTTGCCTTAAATCCGTTTTTGGGAACATTTTGAACTGTTTTTTTTCAAAGTCCAAAAACGCATATGCGTTAACGCATGGTTCACTTAAGTGTCAATGCGTTTTTTAACAACACATGCGTTTTTGTTCAGCATCCCAAAAAACACTGCAGGCGTTTTTTTAACATGGGGCCCTATGGGAAATGCATGCGTTAACGCATGGCACATATAGGCACCATGCGTTAACGCATGCGTTTTTGGTGAAAAGTCCCAAAAGTTCCAAAAAACGTTCAGAACCTCAGGGGACACTATTGGCACCCTTAGAAATACAGATCTGCTTAAAAAACGAATTGGTATGTGTGAACAAGGCCTTAAAGAAGAACAACAAGTCAGATTTCTTCACTGAAAGTACCAGTTACCAAGTACCAGTATTAGGCTACATTCACACACAATGCTTCTGATGTTTTTTGAGGGTCAGTTTTTCTGCTGCAATAACAGATCAGCTTTCTAAAAAGCGGATCACTTATTCACACTGCATTTTTGATCCATTTTTACTGTGTTTTTAGGTGCTGTTTTTTTTTTCACAATTTACATTGGTCCTCTATGGGAAAAGCACAGAAGAAAAACACCCAACAAATTGACATTCTTGAGTGACAAATCTGGAAACCAATTGGTTTTGCTGGGATACTATGGGGCACTGTAAATCATTGCAAAAAACGCATCCTCAAAATATGCAGCCAAAACGCTGTGTGTGAATGTAGCCTTACAGCGCCATTACATCAATGACTTTACTTTACATTACAAATCGTGCTGCCAAGTTCTCTTTAACCATCATGCAGTTAGAACCTATCATACGGCTGGCAGGATTGAAACACATTCATGATACCTTTTAGTCTCTCAAGTCCACTAATGAGCTCCACTTCATTTTTTGTTCAGAATCATGCCATGTTAGGATGGCATTTATTTTATAAGGCATGATAGAAACTTTTTAATAGGGTAAGGTTCCTGAGTCACTTAGAAGTGGTGACAGAGGCCAGGTCCATAGGTAATAGTAGCATCTTGCCAGTACTTTCACAAGTGGCAAATGCTAATCTCTGAACTATTTGGCATTTTGGACTGGAACACTTTGCAGACCTATGTTAGCAGGAGTAGCAATGCTTCACTTTTTTGTTTAATGACAATACAGCTGTGTTTCCTTTTGCATTCTACAAAAAAAATACGTTGTTTACCAGTTATATGTGGCAATATTTACCATAGTAAATTTGTATATACCCTATATGAATGAAGTATTGGGATGCCTTAACATTCCATCGGCAAGTCTATATCAGCTTTTATGATAGCTCACTCTAAATCCATACTAATTATTATAGTCTACTTTTCGGAAAGAGATTTCACAGTATGCCTATGTGAACTTTGCCCATTCATCCATGTGAACATTTTTTAGGGCAGACACTAATATTGGACATAGTTCCTGGCTCACAATCTCTATTTTAGTTCATTCAAAAAGTGCTCAATAGAGTTGTTGTTAGGGCTCTATAGGCACCTCAAAATAATTTAATACAAGTTAACCCAGCCATGCTTTTATGAACTTTGCTTTGTCTATTGGGGCACAGTCATGCTGAGACAGAAAAGAGACTTCTCCAAGCTCTTCCCATAAACTTCGAAACATCATTTTCTAAGTGGTATATTGAACCATTAATAATTCCCTTTACTGGAACTAAGGGTCCTACCCATTTTAAAGAACTCCATATTCTTAGGCTAGGGTCACACTTGGGTTGTACCATCCGCTTGAAGGATGCATTAAAGGATGCATTTTTTTGTCCTTGCGTTTACATGATGTGTGTATTTATGTTGCCTACATTAACAAAATAATTAACGCATGGTACATGTTTGTACCATGCGTTAACGCATCCATTAACGCATGGTACATGCATGTACCATGCGTTAACAGATGCATTAGCCATACACTGCCATGTTAAAAAATACATCCGTTTTCCATAACAGGCCCAAAAAAGCTGCAGATGGCGTTATGATGTCCGCTACAAAAAAGCGCATAGCGCCAAACACATAGTAATTTTTCAATGCATTTTTTATGGGTGCGTAAACGGATCAGTTTTTACACATTTGCACATGGAAAAACGCATCTTTTTAGCCGGTGCGTGGCTCAAGTCTGACCCTAGCCTTTTCCCTCTATAACCTAACTGTATAGACAGCATAATGCAGTCAAGCAGGTTATATTCTCATGGCCTTCACCCAGACCGTCTATCAGAATGCCAGAAAAAGACACATGATTCATAACTCCACAGAACATGTTTCCAGTACCCAAAGTCCAGTTTTGGCATGCTTTACACCATCTTATTTAGGAGCTCATGCACAAGTCAGTGATTTTCTTGTGCGAGAAAATGTGTCTGAATTATATAAGTGTTTTTGATCAAATTTCTATCAGAGTTTGGTCAGCTTCCCCAGTTTTTATCAGTCTGTGAAAAAAGATCAAATAGCGCTAGAATGCCATCTATTTTTCACAGTTCCATAGACTTCCATTGCCGAGTTTGATCAGACAATCACATCAACATCGGACATGTCATCGCGATTTTGCGTCGATCATTCGATCTCAAAGAAATCGGGTAAATGTCAATAACCCCAATGACTACTGTGGGTACACATACTATCTGTGAAAAACAGAGAGAACATTCATACTGTACATGAAAAACTGATATTTGAATACGCTGTAACGTTTAGCATTGCGCTTTGTAATGTAAACCTTACAATCAGCTGCTCAGCCATGTAAACCCATGCCTTGAAGCTCTTGGAGCTCAATTTTTGTGCAGATGCTAGAGGAGATTGGGATTTCTGCAATTACTAAATCAATAGAGCTGGCCGCTTTTGTGCACTATGTACATCAACATTTGTTGACACCACTTTAAAACTTTTCATGACCTGTCCTTTTGTGGCTGATTTTCTTTGGGTTGTTTATATGTTTAAAAAGGCTGACTGCAAGGCTAGGTGCATGATTGAATGGACTCTGATAACCGAACTTAAGAAAAATGTAAATTTAACATTAACAGATAAGTCTCAATACTTTTATTCATATAGTGTTTGCAATTTGGGTGCCAATTAATTTACGTGTTGATGTCAGAACATCCTAATAAGTTGCAATATTTTTGCACAACTTAGAAGTTTGACATTTACAAGACCATTTTGACTAGCAATGCCAATATAATGTAGCACCATCATTGTCATCTGCTATTAAAGTTTGCTATACTCCGAGTATGCTTCCTCCTAATTATCTGTTACGCTGACAGAGATCTGTCCCTGATTGTGTGTTGAAAAAGCAGCCATATGCTCCCAGTCATTCACTTGTGTGCTAACTAAGCTTACACTTATTGAATTCAGCAGGAGTTCAAGAAATGATGGCATGTGCTCAACCCAACTGCAAGAAATCCAGTCGAAAGTACTTATTGCAGAAGGGGTAAACATTCTGTGCTCTCATATGTAGGAAAATGTAGGCCACACTCCTGACTTATCTTTGATTTTCAAAGTGCACTGCACTAGACACCTGGAGCAGCAACTATGGGCAGGGACAATATAGAGTTTCTTAGCCCTCTTAGGACGGCTTCACACTGTGGCACGATCCGGTCTGGGGCTGTCTGGGATGACCCTGACAGCCGCGGACTGGATCAGCACGCAGAACCGGAGGGCTAATATGCCCTCCGGTCTGGTGTGCAGCCACACGCAGTTCCCGCTGCTGATAAGTCAGGACCGCGGCGCCGCAGTCCTGACCTGTCAGCGGCTGCAGCTGCGTGCGCTGCACACCGGACCGGAGGGCATATTAGCCCTCCGGTTCTGTATGCTGATTCAGTCCGCGGCTGTCAGGGTCATCATGGACAGCCCCGGACCGGATCACGCCGCAGTGTGAAGCCGCCCTTAGTGAATGTTATGAGCTGAACTAGTGCACCACTTTAAGCATAACTGGCAATGAAAGCTTCATGACATGTCTTTTCCCCCCACTAGCTGGTAATTATCTGTCCCCTTCTAAATTTGTCCTATTCAACAGACATGACCCAATTCCGAACAGCGGCAAGATGCAGCACTCATTCAGCACACCATTCATTATTTTCATTCATGCAGGATAAAGAATTGCTACCTCTGTCTCTAACTATCGCCCCATATCTCTTCTCCCATTCGCCTCTAAGCTACTTGAACAACACGTCCACTCCGAACTGTCCTCTCACCTCTCCTCGTGCTCCCACTTCGACCGCCTACAGTCCGGCTTCCGACCCCTCCATTCCACCGAAACAGCCCTGACCAAAGTCACCAACGACCTACTGACCGCCAAGAACAAACACCACTACTCCATCCTGCTACTCCTTGACCTGTCTGCCGCTTTCGACACGGTTGACCACTCCCTTCTTCTCCGGATCCTGGAATCCCTTGGCATCACCCACCTTGCCCTCTCCTGGATCTCCTCATACCTAGCGGACCGGACCTTCAGCGTCCCCCACTCCCACACCTCCTCCTCACCCTACCCCCTTTCTGTCGGAGTCCCCCAAGGTTCGGTCCTGGGACCCCTACTTTTCTCCATTTACACTCTCGGCCTAGGGCAACTCATCGAGTCCCATGGCCTCCAGTACCACCTCTACGCCGACGACACCCAAATCTACCTGTCCGGCCCTGACATCACCTCCCTACTCTCGAAAATCCCTCAATGCCTTTCCGCCATCTCATCCTTCTTCTCTGCCCGCTTCCTTAAACTCAACATGGACAAAACTGAATTCATAGTCTTCCCCCCAAGAAATTCCACCCCACCTCCCAACCTATCCATCTGCATCAACGACTGCGCCCTCTCCCCAGTCCCCCAAGCCAAGTGCCTCGGGGTAATCCTCGACTCCTCCCTATCCTTCAAACCCCACATCGAGGCCCTCACCACATCCCTCCGGCTCCAGCTCAAGAACATCTCACGGATCCGCTCCTTCCTCACCCACGACACCGCTAAAACACTCATCCATGCTCTTATCATCTCCCGCCTTGACTACTGCAACCTCCTTCTCAATGGCCTCCCGGCTAACTCCCTCACACCTCTCCAGTCTATCCTCAACTCCGCTGCCCGACTCATCTATATGTCCTCCCGCTACTCCCCTGTCTCCCCCCTCTGCCAAGCCCTTCACTGGCTCCCCGTCTCCAAGAGATCCCAATTCAAAACACTAACCATGACGTACAAAGCCATACACAACCTGGCCCCACCATACATCTCCGACCTGGTCTCCCGATACCTACCCTCACGCAACCTCCGCTCCTCCCAAGAACTCCTCCTCTGCTCCCCCCTCATCACCTCTTCACACAACCGAGTTCAGGACTTCTCCCGGGCATCTGCCTTACTCTGGAACTCCCTACCCGAACACGTCAGACACTCTCCTACCCTGAGTAACTTCAAGTGTCACCTGAAGACTCACCTGTTCCGTCAAGCCTACAACCTGCCATGAGACCCAGGCGAACGCCCCATACCTGACATTCCCCCATCCTACTGTATCCTAACCCACCCCTCATAGACTGTGAGCCCTCGTGGACAGGGTCCCTGCCCCTCCTGTACCTGTACGTCCTGATCGCCTAGATTTAGTGTACTTGTTCTTGTCTCCCTCATCCTCATGTAAAGCGCCATGGAACCCAATGGCGCTATATAAATAAATAATAATAATAATAATAATAAGTGACATCCTGAATTTAATCGTGTGGCATTTCTATCAGAAATATACATGCTTGAAGCAGGGGGTGGCTATGACCTGGGAATTTGTTTTCTCATTTCAAGCCATCTAGGGCTTTTCAAAAGAAGAATGGTCTGCCAAAACCGCCAAAAATGCTACAGCCATGTGTATACTGAGGCCAATCTTACACTTTGGGTATTTTGTGAGATTTTGTATGTCACTTTTTCTTTAAAATACAGCATGCTTTGTCTATGACTGTTTTCTCGTGGTTTCTTATAGCCAAAGCTATAGAATTTGTAAATCTCCAGAGAAAATGTTGGTCGACAAGTAAATCCAAATATAAGAATCCTTTTTTGAAATTCAAAGGCTCTGTTTAAGAATTCATCATTAGAAGAAAATATTTAACTTTTTCCATTAAAATCAAATAAAATGAATTACTTATAAGCCAATGGGTTCTGCTGGTCACCATTTATGTCCAGTATGTGGTATTCATTTCCTGCATGAATTCCATTTTTCTATGCCCTTAACTGAATAAAAAAATACAGTTTTTAATACTATTGTAAACCTAGCCTGGCTTATGTAATAAATTCAAAAATATACTTGTAATTCCTGGTATTTTTACAAGATAAATATACCGTAAGTGAAAAGGTGTGTATAAAGAGGGCCTTGGTATCTAAGTGCATTAAGTGTTAATCACCGTGTTCACTTCTTCCTTGATCATTTGTAATGTATCCAAAAGTAATTCCGAAGCTTACGCCTTGTTTGCTATTTATCTGTCAGATTCTTATTTCTCCGGATATTGTGCTGGTAATCTATCTCCATTTTATCTTGAATTAAGAAGAACAGCAACTGCAGAATCAATGTGCGATAGCATTATTCTTCGCGAATGGTTTGATTTTTTTTTAAGCACACAGAGAAGCAAGAGATTTGTATTGCCTTACTACAACACCTCCAGCCCAGAATGCTTTTCTTGATATCTCCCTACTTAAAGGAGTTCTCCACCTTTGTAGCCAATTTATTTAAATTACTTTAATGCATGCATTTGGGGCTCAGTTTTGCTATTGGGTTTCATAAAAACACTTGCATTGTTTGTCTTCTATAGCCTCTGTATTACACAGTTTATCCTTGTAGCACAATGAGATAACGGGGATAGGCACTTTTTTTTCAAGAGGTGTTGTAGACATCTTTTTTTTTAAATCTACTACTATAACGATATGGCATGTTCTCCTCATGCTCTATTACTGCAGCTTTCCTTATGGGGACGTCACACACGTCAATGTCGCCAGCGATCTCATCGCTGGCGACATTGAAGGCTGATCGCTGGTGAGCTGTCACACAGGCAGACTCACCAGCAATCAGTACCAGCGAGAACGCTGTTAACCATGTAAGGAAGCAGGTAACTAAGCACCGTGCGGTGCTTAGTTACCCACTGTTTACCATAGATACCAGCTCCCAGCGCTTGCTGAGAGGCACTGAGAGCTGGCTTCTCGCTCATCTCCCGGTGTCACATGCAGCGATGCTGCATGTCCACCAGGCGACCATCGCCAGGTTTTAGAGCAGGTTCTAAAACCTGGCGACCATCAACCAGCGATTTATTGCTGGTTGATGCGCCGTCACAAATGTCAATCGTCATGTGCAGCAGCGATATTGCACGCGATATTGACGCGTGTGACATCCCCATTAGAGACTGCATAACAATTATGTCCATAAAATGTCTGCTGGTGGAGGAGCATGTGACTAGATCTGTTCAATAGATAGTGAAGGAGCATGTGAACAGACCTGTCCTAACAGCCATTTTTTGGACTGAAAATCTATGCAATCTGTGAGGGAAGCTGCAGTAATAGAGCAGGGAGAGAACCTGTCATACAAATTATTTTAGTAAGTGCCACAAAATCATGTTCCAAACATATCTGTTAAAATAACGGGGTTGGCACCATTATCTTTAGTTCATTTTGTTGCCAGCAGTAGACATTGCAGTACAGCGGCTATATATGATTTTTAGCCCATACTGCACGCATTTAAGGAAAAAAATAGTCCCCAAAGGTGGAGAACCCCTTTAAAGCTTAATTTTAGACGTAAACACTTTTTTTAACTGTTTTTTTTTTTCATTTTACAGAGATGGGGGGTATGAATCTTCAAACTATTTCACTGGGTCAAGGACAAGGTCCTATTGCTCGAAAAATGATTGAAAAGGTAAGATCCTTTCCCATAATTATATGACTATACAATGTCCAGTTTTACAGATCCATATGGTTATATGTATGACAACTGGGGAGTTGATGCTCACTCATAAGGGAGCTTTTGATGTTGTTTTCAAAGCTAAAATTAGGATTGTATTAAGGTGTCTTCCTCATATATATTTTGTTCTACATATTCTCCCTTCACTCCTTGTATTAGCTTCAAAATCTGTGTCAAAACAGCATATGTAAAAGCACCCTAACTAAATATTAAAAAAGAAGATTTTGTACTATATTAGAAAACTGCAGAAACCATCTTTATTAGGTTTAGGCCAAGAGACTTTAGCAAATATATGATCCTTTTTTCATGCCAAGAAATGACAGAATCTAAAATCACAAATTTAGACACATGATCAAAGAACGGTCTTCTGCTTGTCCTGTGCTTTACTGCCTTTGTACCATTGCAAGTTCTACCATGACGGTCTGATTCTTTCAGAGTCTTTTCTGAACTGTCAGAGCTAAGATGTGCCTGCTGTTTTAGTTCAGTAAGTCATGTATTTAACCTGTGTTAAGGAGCTATTAGAAAAAAGAAAAAATGATGGGGCTATTCACATAAATCCACTTATGATGAGCAAAGAAATGTAACTCTTGATCTGCCTTTCCTGTGATGATCCTCAAACAAGCTTGTTTGATCTTGATATAAAGTGGGAAAATATAAGTATTTGATACACTGCCAATTTTGCAAGTTTTTCCACCTACAAAAAATGGAGATGTCTGTAAATTTTATTGTCGGTACACTTCAACTGTGAAAGACAGAAGAATCCCTTGCAAAAAAAATCCTGAAAATCACATTCTATGATTTTTTCATAATTAATATGCATTTTATTGCATGAAATACGTATTTGATACTTCTTTTTTGGTACAGAAGCTTACATTTGCAATTACAGAGGTCAGACGTTTCCTGTAGCTTTTGACAAAGTTTGCACACACTGCAGAAGGGATTTTGGCCCACTCTTCCATACAGATCTTATCAAGATCTTTCAGATTCCATGGCTGTCACTGGGCAACATTGAGTTTCAGCTCCCTACAAAGATTTACTATTGGGCTCAGGTCTGGAGACAAGCTAGGCCACTCCAGGACCTTGAAATACTTCTTACGGAACCACTCCTTACTTGCACTGGTTGTGTGTTTTGGGTAATTGCCATGCTGTAAGACCTAGCTGTGACCCATCTTTAATGCTCTTACAGAGTGAAGGAGGTTGTTGGCCAAAACCTTGTGATACATGACCCCATCCATCCTTCCTTTAATACAGTGTAGTTGTCCTGTCCTCTTTGCAGAAATGTACCCACCAAGTATGATGTTTCCACCTCCATGCCTTACTGTTGGGTTAGTGTTCTTGGGATTGTACTCATGTTTCTTCTTCCTCCAAACACGCTGAGTGGAATTCATACAAAAAAGTTCTATTTTGATCTCCTATGACCACATGGCTTTCTCCTATGCCTCCTCTGGTGGCTCCAGCTCTTTTCAGCTTATTTGACCAGGTCTTCCTGTGTAGTTAAAACATTTTTTTAGAGCCAACATATAACAGCAGGGGTGATTCCAATAATACAGAATTCCGAAATGGAACATTTGGGTAAAATTGTATGTATACATGTTATGTCAAACTAAATAATACAGAAACTATTAGGAAATCATGGAGTAGCTGTACAGGATAAGTACCAGTTCAGAAATAATACATTATGGTTGCCTTATCATTTCATCTCATAAATGTACGAAGGAATAGAAAATAAAGACAGATGTGTGTCCTACGATTTCAAGGAGTATAGCAGAAAAAGCTACCGTATTCATAAGAGTACACTAGAGGTTTTACCAGTGGAACTTTTCAGCATCTTATAACAAACAAAATCTACACTACATGTTTATTAGAGAAAATATAACGCCTTAGTGACTGAGCAAATTTTGACCTTCATTATCTAGCCAAATTTTAGAAATCTGACCAGTGTCATTTTATATGGTAATAACTCTTGGATGCTTCAGCAAAACAAATGATTCTGAGATATTTTTTGTGACACATCATGCTTTATGTTATTGGTAAATGTAGGTCTTTTTTGTGTTTATTGTAAAAGTATTGGAATTTAGGCAACAAAAGTGAAAAAAATTGTGAGAGTCCTCAGTGGTTTATACCTTTTAATGGCTAACAGAAAAAATGGTAACAAATATCAAGCTTTCAAGACTCTAAGGCAGTGGTCCCCAATCTGTAGCTTGGGAGCTACATGTGGCTTGCAGTTCCATGATGTGTGGTTCACGTCTGTCTTCCAGCTTGGTGCATTAGCACCAGGTCTAGCAAACAGATATGAAGAGCAGGACTCCATGGTGACTTCTGAAAAGCCCCCACAGAAGAAAAGATATGTATGGGGGTAAAATAGGAACTCCTGGATCTTGGTATACTGCCTCAGAGTGACTTCTGTGGAAAAGAGTTGTCTGTCATTATATCATTAATGGGGGCTTTACATGTCACTACAGTGTGGGGCGCAGAAGCTGGATGTGGCTCACGAGACTTTGTCAAAGATGAATGTTGCTCTTAAGATCAGAGAGGTTGGGGACTTCTGCTTTAAGGCCTCTTCATCAGGCTTGTAATAACACAAATTCTGAAGACAGATATGTATTCACAACGTGAGTGTCTTCAGAATTTGTGTTATTATGACCCTGATTAATAGGACTTATGGGAACGTCACACACGTCAATATCGCTTGCAATATCGCTGCTGCACATGACGTTGCAGCGATATTGACGTGTGTGGCAGGGCGCATCAACCAGCGATAAATTGCTGGTTGATGGTTGCCAGGTTTTAGAACCTGCTCTAAAACCTGGCAATGGTCGCCCGGTGGACATGCAACATCGCTGTGTGTGACACTGGGAGACGAGCAAGAAGCCAGCTCCCAGCGCCTCTCAGCAAGCGCTGGGAGCTGGTATCCATGGTTAACAGTGGGTAACTAAGCACCACACGGCGATTAGTTACCCGCTTGCTTACATGGTTACCAGCGATCTCGCTGGTACTGATCGCTGGTGAGTCTGCCTGTGTGACAGCTCACCAGCGATCAGCCTTCAATGTCGCCAGCAATGAGATTGCGGGCAACATTGATGTGTGTGATGTCCCCATTAGAGTCTTCAAACTTGCTGTTTGTTACCATCTTTTCAGTTAGCCATTAAAAGTTATCAACCACTGAGGACTCTCAGATTTTAATTACTGGCTACAACGGTACAAACATATTTTACCTGAAAAAAATGTGATGTTTTTAAAACTTCAAATTTAACCAGTTAGTCATGCTGTACAAAATAGCTGTTAAATAACATTTCCCATAAGACTACTTTATATCTGCATCACTGTTCATTGTTCAAATGTCATTTTATTTTGTTAGTATGTTAAAAGGGTTGAAAGTTTGACAAATATTTGACATTTTTCAAGAAATTTACAGAACCTGTTTCTTTAGGGAACTATTCAGATTTAAGGACCAATATATTGAAAACTCCTCAAAATGGATACCAATTTAAAAATTGCACCCCTTAAACACATTAACACTGGAAATGTTTTAACACTTCAAATGCTGCACAGAAATTAATGCAAAATGGAATGAAAAAAATATACACATTTAAATTCATCTAAAATTTTGGTTCTGCTCCAATTCTTTCACTTTTACAAGGGATAGCCTGACAAATTGGACCCCAAAAATGTGTTATCCAGTTTTTTGTAAGGTTACTGATGCCACACATGGGGTCAGAAACCTCTGTTTGCACAAACAGCAGAGCTTAGAAAGAAAGAGGGAAAGAGCGCTTTTTGAATTTTGGAACACAAATTTGGCTGAAATACATTGCAGACACGATGTTGCACTTTCAGGGCTCCTAAGGTATCTAAATAGCAGAACCCTTCACACACACAGGTGACCCTATTTTGGAAATTAGACCCCCTCAAGAATTATATCCAGGGGTATAGTGAGCATTTTCAACCCACAGGTACTTCACATACTTTGATAACATTAGGTCAATCATTTTTTTCATAAAAACGTTTCTTTAGCCTCAAATTTTTCACTTTTTCAAGAGGTAACACCACAAATTTGACCATGTAGTCTGTTACCCACATTCTTCCGAGAGTGGCAATACCACACTTGCAGTTAAAAAATTATGTTTGGACAAACAGCAGGCTCGGAACGGAAGGAGCAATATCTAAATGTTGGAACACATATTTGGCTAAAATAGATTACGAGCACCATGTCGCATTTTGTGAGAATTACAGCATTTTATAACATTAGGTCATCACATTGAAAATTTAGATTTTGTTCACAAACAAATGTTGCTTTTGCCCCAAATTTCTCACTTTTGAAAGAGGTAACACAAAAAAGTGGGCCTTCGTTATCCACCTTCTTCTAAGCGTGGTGATACCCCAAATGTAGTCAAACGTTCTGTTTGGAACTAAACAGCTTAAAGGGAACCTGTCAGACTGTTTTTGCCCCTCCAGTTATCACTGTCTGTACTGTAGCTTCATAATACTATTCTAATCATCCCTGTCTGAGCTCATAGTGTAATGTGAAACGTAAAAAAAAAAGCATTTATACACTTACATTTCCTTATGTAATGAGGCAGTCAGTCCCCAGCTTGGAGGACGGGGACTGTTTGGCAGGTTAAGGGTATGTGCCCACAGGACGTTTTTAAAGCAGTCCTGAACGCAGCAAAACCTGAGGATCCTAGAGTCCTTGACAGGAGATTAGCTATGATCTTGTCTGCGGTTTTTGTGCATTTTTTGCGCATTTTTTTGCGCGTTTTATGTGCGTTATTTGTGCGTTTTTACTGCGTTTTTTTAGCTGCGTTTTTCCTGCAGTTTTTCCATTGACTTTAGCAAAAACGCAGGAAAATAATTAACAAGTCAATTCTTTCCCATACGCACCAAAAACGCAGGTATTTGACAGTTCTTGACACTTGCAAATCTAATGTGTGGGCACAGTGTTTCTGTGAAATACATTGGTTTTGCTGGGAATCAAAACCGCAGGAACAAATTAGCATAAATTACCATAAAACCAATGGTTTTCTGCCGCAGAAACCGCAGGAAAAACTCAGCAAAAACGTCCTGTGGGCACATACCCTTATAGTTAACATATCAGCCTTGTGCTAGAACATGTTGGGAGACCTGATGTGATGTCACAACCATGTGACTACAATAGGCGAAGCTAAGTTCTCATAGAACATAATACGTTTGCTGGCTTAGCTCCGCCCACTGTGGTCACATGATCTTTACATCACACAGGTCCTTTAGCCATCCAAGTTAAAAGTGAGTTAACTATTATCCTGCCAGACAGTTCCCCTCCTCCAAGGTGTAGATTGAAATGTAAGTGTATAAATGCTTTTTTCTCTCCTTTCACATTACACTATGAGCTCAGGCAGGGATAGAATAGTACTATAAAGCTGCAGGTACAGATAGTGATAACTGGGGGGACATAAACCACCTGACAGGTTCCCTTTAAAGCCTCATAAATGACCACATTTTGGAAATTAAGCCAATCAAGAATTCAACTAGGGATGTATTGAGCATGTTGAACTTGTAGGTGCTTCGCAGAACTTTTTAAAATGTTGACAAGAAAATGAAATTATTTTTTTCTGCTATGTTATTTTAGTCCCAAATTTGTAATTTTCACAATTGTAATAGGAGTAAACAGACCTCATAATTCTTTACACAGTTTCTCCCGAATGTGGTGCTGCCCAAGATGTTGTGGTACCACGGCAGGCCTGAGCTAGAGTGAGCACTATCTGGTTTTTGGAGTACAGATTTTGCTTGAATAGTTTGCGGGCAACATTTGCAGAGTCCCTGAAGTGCCAAAACAGCAGAAAGAAACAAAAATGACCTTATTGTAGAAATTACACAATTTCAGAATTAACCTCTGACTGCAGTGACTATTTTGTAACATCCACACAACATTTTTTCCTGGCAAATATGTTAGCTTAGTGCCGATACTTTGTGCACAGCTTGTACTCCTGGCGATATGCACCCTGTAAACTGTCAAATGCGCTCTCCCCACTACAATAATGTCAAACATGTTGCCACTTAGGCCTTGTTCACACATACCATGCATTTTTGCCTTAAATCCGCTTTTGGGATCATTTTATGCTTTTTTTTTCTAAGTCCAAAAACGCATATGCGTTAACGCATGGTGCACTTAAGTGTAGCTGCGTTTTTTAACAACACATGCGTTTTTGTTCAGCATCCCAAAAAACACTACATGCAGCGTTTTTGGGTGCTGTAAAAAAACGCGTGCTTTTTTTTAACATCGGACCCTATGGGAAACACATAGCATGGCACATATAGGCACCTGCGTAAACGCATGCGTTAACGCATATGCGTTTGTAATGAAAAAATGACTAAGTTCAAAAACTTGCCAAAAACGTTCAGGACCTCAGGGGACACTATTGGCACCCTTAGAAAAACGGAACCGTTTTTCTAAGGGCTTAAAAAACAGATTGGTATGTGTGAACAAGGCCTAACTCGGTTTTTCTCGGGGAGCTCAGACAGAGGAGACATTTAGATTTGGGAGCGCAGATTTCACTGGGTGGGAGCTTTCCAACTTCAACCCCATTCAAGTCCTTAAAGGGACCCAACCACCTCAGATCACCCTAATACACAGTTAGTACATGTCCCTGCACCCTAAGGATACCTTTCCAGCACTGTTTTTGTGTAAAATCTTGCATTAGTATAACTGATATAAAGAGTTTATAAACTTACTAGCCTGGAGACACCTGGGCGTATCCCTCCTTCTGTTATACTTCAGGGCTGTGCATTCATTGCATGGCTGTGCTGCCCCTCCCTCCGTGCAGAGGAGATAACGATCACGCCCATCAGGGCAGGGCAGCAGGCACGGAGGGAGGAGGAGCACAGACATGCAATGCACAGCCCTGAAGTATAACAGAAGGAGGGATACGCCCAGATGTCTCCAGGCTAGTAAGTTTATAAACTCTTTATATCAGTTATACCAATGCAAGATTTTACACAAAAACAGTGCTGGAAAGGTATCCTTAGGGTGCAGGGACATGTACTAACTGTGTATTAGGGTGATCTGAGGTGGTTGAAACTTTAAGGACTTGAATGGGGGTTGAAGTTGGAAAGCTCCCACCCAGTGAAATCTGCGCTCCCAAATCTAAATGCCTCCTCTGTCTGAGCTCCCCGAGCAGGGACATGTACTAACTGTGTATTAGGGTGATCTGAGGTGGTTGGTTCCCTTTAAACTCCCAATGCGAATGTTAGGGTTTTTTGGTAACAAGTAGGGGTACATTACATTTTTGATCGCTTTCAATATAAATCTTGCATCACATTCTTGTGTTCTCAGCTGATCACAAACATTGGAGTTTCTGTGTAAATTCCTCAAAAAATGCAATTCAGATTAAACCCTCGGTGGAAATGGTGTCTGTTCTTGTGATAGACATCTTTTTAGGTGTGAACAGGAGTGTGGTCGTCCACACGTATGCGCTAACAAGTCGCCTAAAATGATGGGACACCAATGGATTAGAGATCAGATGGCGTTGAAAGTGTCTTTATCTGCCTCAATCTATTGAGTTTTTCTATCATAGGTTTTGTGTGAATCGTGGTTTTGGGGAATTACACTGTAGACCTGATGTAAATCCTCAGCAGAATAAATGTGAATCAAGCCTAAATTCTGAATTTGAGAGGAAGAATGGAGAAATAGACAGCTGTACAAGAATAGTTCTTATTTTCATTTTTGCATAATTAACCCTGTGGTATTAGTGATAACACAGCTTTTTTTGGGGGGTCGGTACAATTACAGATTTGTATTATTTTTATGATGCTGTTACACAGTAAATATACTATTTTATAAAACATATTTTTTTCATCTCCATGTTCTGATTCTGAGAACAGTAACTTTTTTTTATTTTTTGTAGAACCTCACTGTATCGGAGATGATATTTTTGCGCAATGACTTTGAGATTTTTTTGGTACCATTTCACAGAATGTATCATATTTTGATTGCTTGCATATTTTGATTGCGCTGCCTAGATACCCGGTGTTTACCCTGGTTACCAGGCTGTGAGATCTCTAATCGTTGATCTCTCGCTGTCACACGCAGTGACGTGTGCTGATCAGTGGGAGACCAATGACCTAAAAATGACCCAGAGCACTTTGTAACGATCAGAGATCTCACAGCAGGGGCCTGATCGCAAATAAGTGTCACACTTAGCGAGATCATTAGCGAGATCGCTGTTACGTCACAAAACCTGTGACGTTACAACGATCTCGCTAATAATCTCGTTATGTGTGACTGGGGCTTTATACTCCCTACAATGCTCAGAGCAGATAAACACTAGAACTCTAGGGCCTCCTCTGTGGGGTAGCAATCCTAAGGCTGGAAATACACTTTTCGTGTGATATACGAGTCACTCATTAACCCTGAAAGACCTCTCCCTGTCCGGATGGGAGAGTGGAGTAGCTGACAGGGAGAGGTTATTCAGGGTTAATGATCCGACACTCGTCCGAGTGACTCATATATCACATGGACAATGTGTTTCCAGCCAAAAGTAGAAATTGAACCCTTGGCAAACATTGCCTCATGACTTAGAATAGAAAGCCAAACCAGATACTCAAGTTACAAACATATATTTGCACATCTGTGCAAAGCAAGAGTTCTGATTTGGCTAAGTGAAAGGCCTCTGATAAGGAGTCTAAGGGATTATTTTTCAGAGAAGATTTTTATGATTTACAAGTCTCATTTCCTCAGCTTGGCACTAGTGATGAGCGAATACCAAAATGCTCGGGTGCTCGGGCCGAGCGTCCCAAGATACTCGTGTACTCGCCCGAGCACCGAGCCCAATGTTATCCTATGGGAGACCCGAGTATTTTTGTGAAATTACCCTGTACTTTTGCAGTGTAACAGATACACTACAAAACTACCCTAAAAGTTAATCTAAGGTGTTAAAAACCATAAACATTAATACTCACCTCCTGTACTCCTGTACCTTATTTAACGGGACAGGTACCAAAGACCTCCGGCTGTTACAGGACCTCCGAGACCACCGGGAGAAGATGGGGAAAAGGACCTTGCAGTTCAGCCAATCAGCATGCGGCTAGCAGTCACATGGGTTTGTCATGTGGCCGCAGTGCAGCCGCGTGACAACCCATGTGACCGCTAGCCGCGTGCTGATTGGCTGAACTGCAAGGTCCTTTACCCAATCTTCTCCCGGTGGTCTCGGAGGTCCTGTAACAGCCAGAGGTCTTCGTTACCGGTCCCGGTACATAAGGTACAGGAGTACAGGAGGTGAGTATTAATGTCTATTGTTTTTAACCCCTTAGATTAACTTTTAGGGTACTTTTGTAGTGTATCTGTACAGATACACTGCAAAAGTACACGGACTACCCCCAAGCAGGAGCATGCACCCGAGTATCTTGAGATTACTCGGTACTCGCCGAGTAGCCCGAGTACAGTGATACTCGTGCGAGTACCGAGTAGTGACAAGCATACTCGCTCATCACTACGTGGCACTTTCCCCGAGGAGAAATGTTCCCTCCTTATTGCCCCTATCAGAGGCATCTCACTTGGCGAGAGCAGACCTCCTGTTTTACACTTATGAGAGGGCTTTTCATTCTGATTTCTACCCTCCAATAGGTGGCACTGGCGTTTAGTTCTCTTTTTCATTGAAGGGGATATTTGCATATACAAAGTTTACAGCATCACACAGTGTGTACTACAGTCATGGCCAAAAGTTTTGAGAATGACACCAAAACAATATTTTCACATGATCTGCTGCCCTCTGGTTTTTATTTGTGTTTGTCTGATGTTTATATCACATACAGAAATATAATTGCAATCATATTATGAGTACCAAAACGTTATATTGACAGTTAGAATGAGTTAATGCAGCAAGTCAATATTTGCAGTGTTGACCCTTCTTCTTCAGGACCTCTGCAATTCTCCCTGGCATGCTCTCAATCAACTTCTGGACCAAATCCTGACTGATAGCAGTCCATTCTTGCATAATCAATGCTTGTATTTTGCCAGAATTTGTTGGTTTTTGTTTGTCCACCCATCTCTTGATGATTGACCACAAGTTCTCAATGGGATTAAGATCTGGGAAGTTTCCAGGCCATGGACCCAAAATCTCTGTTTTGTTCCCTGAGCCATTTAGTTATCACCTTTGCTTTATGGCAAGGTGCTCCATCATGCTGGAAAAGGCATTGTTGGGCGTCAAACTGCTCTTGGATGGTTGGGAGAAGTTGCTCTTAGAGGACATTCTGGTACCATTCTTTATTCATGGCTGTGTTTTTAGGCAAGACTGTGAGTGAGCCGATTCCCTTGGCTGAGAAGCAACCCCACACATGAATGGTTTCAGGATGCTTTACAGTTGGCATGAGACAAGACTGGTGGTAGCGCTCACCTCTTCTTCTCCGAATAAGCTGTTTTCCAGACGTCCCAAACAATCGAAAAGGGGATTCATCAGAAAAAATGGCTTTACCCCAGTCCTCAGCAGTCCACTCCCTGTACCTTTTGCAGAATATCAGTCAGTCCCTGATGTTTTTTCTGGAGAGAAGTGTCTTCTTTGCTGCCCTCCTTGAAACCAGGCCTTACTCAAAGAGTCTCCGCCTCACAGTGCGTGCAGAAGCACTCACACCAGCCTGCTGCCATTCCTGAGCAAGCTCGGCATTGCTGGTAATCCGATCCCGCAGCTGAAACAGTTTTAAGATACGGTCCTGGCGCTTGCTGGTCTTTCTTGGGCGCCCTGGAGCCTTTTTGACAACAATGGAAGCTCTCTCCTTGAAGTTCTTGGTGATGTGATAGATTGTTGACTGAGGTGCAATCTTTGTAGCTGCGATACTCTTCCCTGTTAGGCCATTTTTGTGCAGTGCAATGATGGCTGCACGTGTTTCTTTAGAGATAACCAGCATCCTCCTTTTAAAGTGTCCAGTGGTGTCATTATTACTTAATCATGACTGACTGTTCGCCAGCCCTGTCCTCATCAACACCCACACCTGTGTTAATGGAACAATCACTAAAACGATGTTAGCTGCTCCTTTTAAGGCAGGACTGCAATGATGTTGAAATGTGTTTGGGGGTTAAAGTTCATTTTCTAGGCAAATATTGACTTTGCAAGTACATGCTGTTAAGCTGATCACTCTTTATGACATTCTGGAGTTTATGCAAATTGCCATTAGAAAAACTGAAGCAGTAGACTTTGTAAAAATTAATATTTGTATCATTCTCAAAACTTTTGGCCATGACTGTACAATACATACAAAACATTAAATACATTAATTGTAAATGGCATCACTAAGAGCACAAGTTGGCCAATTCTTGTGTGTTCACAAGTCACAACAAGGTGTATCTTTTCTTCAATGGGAGCCTACACTTTTTTTTATCACACATACTTCTCCTAGGCCAAAAAGTCTTTACATTTAAAAGGGCTGGTAGGGTCCAGCACTAATTTAAAACATCTTTAGACTGATGAGAGGGGTGCTCAGCCAAAAATAGTTCCCTGAGGAAGGAGCTCGGGAGGAGGCTCCGGAACGCGTCGGAAAATTAAGGCTGTAGCTGATCCAGACATTCCCGTGTCTGTGTTTCATTGGTCTCGGAGCAGCAGCGCGGACACTGAGGCACTTTGTCCAAGAATCTGCAGCCAAAAATAGTGGCACTCACAACTTCAATTGTATATTACAAAAAAAAAGATTGACTTGCACCTTCTAACAGATTGAGGCAATTGTGACCGGGTGTAAGCTGCTATAACTGCAATATATATGCAAATCAAAACGTAAAGCAGCACTGTGCACATCAAAATATAATCAAAGAATAAATATATGAATTGGAAATGGCGTCACCACCTTATAGACTTTATTTATAAAATGAAGGTACTTATTGGTACACATATTGGCCAATTCTTTTGTGCCCAACAGCCCTGACAAGGCATACCTTATAGACTTGGTACTAATTCATTCACAGAACCCAATGAATCAACCGTGTCAGTAATCTGTTGCTGCTGAATGAGAATCCTGAGAGTCGCCTCTTACCTTAAGACATTTTTGGCTCTTCATCCAGCCTGGCACAACGTCATTGTTGTGGCATGTCACGTGTGATGTCATGCTAAACCAGCCAATCAAAAGAAGAGCCATGAATTCC
This sequence comes from Allobates femoralis, assembly GCA_033576535.1. Classification (NCBI taxonomy): domain Eukaryota; kingdom Metazoa; phylum Chordata; class Amphibia; order Anura; family Aromobatidae; genus Allobates; species Allobates femoralis. The sequence goes on along the minus strand of JARQOC010000004.1, from coordinate 405,569,635 downwards.
ATCAGGTAAGAGGGGGTCCTTAATTCTCTTATTCAGCAACCAATGATCAAAGATGTGGCTAATGGACTGGGTCCTACAAATCACTTCACATTAACTCTAGTAATTTTCCATCTATCAATATTTATCTTTCTTTCTGTTTGTATGTTGGTATATCAAGCTATATACAAATAATTTTCATGTCTTTTATAAAGGACTAGTAAAAAGGCCCGATGCAATTGCATCGGGAGAGCGGTGAAATGAATTGTGTGTATACAGGCGGGTGAGTGGCTAGCAGAGTATATATGGGGCTCTGTGGGTAGCAGAGTATACAGGCGGGTCTGTGGGTAGCAGAGTATACAGACTGCTCTGAGGGTAGCAGATTATACAGGCGGCTCTCTGGGTAGAAAAGTATACAGGCGGCTCTGTGGGTAGCACAGTATACAGGCGGGTTTGTGGTTAGCAGATTATACAGGCGGCTCTGTGTGTAGCAGAGTATAGAGAAGGCTCTGTGGGTAGCAGAGTATAGAGGCGGCTGTGTGGGTAGCAGAATATAGAAACGGCTCTGTGGGTAGCAGAGAATACAGGCGGGTCTGTGGGTAGGAGAGTATACAGGCGGCTCTGTGGGTAGCAGAGTATAGAGGCGGCTCTGTGGGTAGCAGAGTATAGAGGCAGCTCTGTGGGTAGCAGAGTATACAGGCGGCTGTGTGGGTAGGAAAGTATACAGGCGGCTCTGTGGGTGTTAGAGTATAGAGGGGGCTCTGTGGATAGCAGAGTATGATGTGGCGGGAGGCTGGAGGAGTGAGGGGAGCAGAGGCTGGAGGGGTGAGGAGAGCAGAGGCTGGAGTGGTGAGGAGAGGTCCAGATGGAGGGGTGAGGAGAAGTCTGGCTGGAGGGGTGAGGAGAGATGCGGCTGGAGGGGGGACATCACCGCTCGGCGGCAGGACGTGGCTGCGTGCTGGGGCTGATCGCAGCCCCAGTCACACGGCATTGTCCTCTGCGGCGGGTTGGATGATGCAGAGAGGGATCAGTTCTTGCCCTCAGGTCACACATGTGACCTGAACGGAAGGAGCGGATTGGGCGGTGTGTGGTAAAGACAGGACGGTCATCCGATTGGTCTAGGACGCCAAGTCCTGGGCAATGGGATGGGCGTCCTGTGTGTACAACACAGCGCCCAATCCGCTTGCAGGGGCAGGCAATGGGAGTGAGCGGGGCGTGTCAGGCTTTGCAGGCTGACACGGTCCGCTCACTCCCATTGGCTGTTGCCGGCCACAGGACGACGTCCCTGGCTCCCGGCACCCGGCCACAGCCCGTAGACCGCTACTCCACCAGCATGGTGACATTGAGAGCCCAGCGGTGAGAGAGTGGCGAGGGGCGGAAGGCTCCGGCGGCATCCGGGCAGCATGGACCTCGCGGAGGGTGCGAGGGCGGTGGCGATGGTGCGGGGCCGACGGTTGGCAGGATGGCAGCGGTGTCAGGTAGTGCGGCTGAGGATGGAGGAGGGTGAGAGGCTGGAGGAGGCTGTGAGGCTGGAGGAGGCTGTGAGGATGGGGAGGCTGTGAGGCTGGAGGAGGGTGTGAGGCTGGAGGAGGATGTGAGGCTGGAGGAGGCTGTGAGGATGGGGAGGCTGTGAGGCTGGAGGAGGCTGTGAGGCTGTAGGAGGCTGTGAGGATGGGGAGGCTGTGAGGCTGGAGGAGGATGTGAGGCTGGAGGAGGCTGTGAGGCTGGAGGAGGCTGTGAGGATGGGGAGGCTGTGAGGATGGGGAGGCTATGAGGCTGGAGGAGGATGTGAGGCTGGAGGAGGCTGTGAGGCTGGAGGAGGCTGTGAGGATGGGGAGGCTGTGAGGCTGGAGGAGGCTGTGAGGCTGGAGGAGGCTGTGAGGATGGGGAGGCTATGAGGCTGGAGGAGGATGTGAGGCTGGAGGAGGCAGTGAGGATGGGGAGGCTGTGAGGCTGGAGGAGGCTGTGAGGATGGGGAGGCTGTGAGGCTGGAGGAGGCTGTGAGGCTGGAGGACGCTGTGAGGCTGGAGGAGGATGTGAGGCTGGAAGAGGCTGGAGGATGGGAGGCTGTGAGGCTGGAGGAGGCAGTGAGGCTGGAGGAGGCAGTGAGGCTGGAGGAGGCTGTGAGGCTGGAGGAGGATGTGAGGCTGGAGGAGGCTGTGAGGATGGGGAGGCTGTGAGGCTGGAGGAGGCTGTGAGGCTGGAGGAGGCAGTGAGGCTGGAGGAGGCTGTAAGGCTGGAGGAGGATGTGAGGCTGGAGGAGGCTGTGAGGCTGGAGGAGGCTGTGAGGATGGGAGGCTGTGAGGCTGGAGGAGGCTGTGAGGCTGGAGGAGGCAGTGAGGCTGGAGGAGGCTGTGAGGCTGGAGGAGGATGTGAGGCTGGAGGAGGCTGTGAGGCTGGAGGAGGCTGTGAGGATGGGGAGGCTGTGAGGCTGGAGGAGGCTGTGAGGATGGGGAGGCTGTGAGGATGAGGAGGCTGTGAGGCTGGAGGAGGCTGTGAGGCTGGAGGAGGATGTGAGGCTGGAGGAGGATGTGAGGCTGGAGGAGACTGTGAGGCTGGAGGAGGCTGTGAGGATGGGGAGGCTGTGAGGCTGGAGGAGGCTGTGAGGCTGGAGGAGGGTGTGAGGCTGGAGGAGGCTGTGAGGATGGGGAGGCTGTGAGGCTGGAGAAGGCTGTGAGGCTGTGAGGCTGGAGGAGGCTGTGAGGATGGGGAGGCTGTGAGGCTGGAGGAGGGTGTGAGGCTGTAGGAGGCTGTGAGGATGGGGAGGCTGTGAGGCTGGAGGAGGCTGTAGGAGGCTGTGAGGATGGGGAGGCTGTGAGGCTGGAGGAGACTGTGAGGCTGGAGGAGACTGAGGCTGTAGGAGGCAGTGAGGATGGGGAGGCTGTGAGGCTGGAGGAGACATTTACTGTACTGAGCATGCTCAGTACAGTAAAAGGTCTCCAAACAGGAAGGCAGGGGTTAAAAAAAAAAAAAAAAAGTTAATGCTCACCTCTCCCCGAGCCACTGCCGTCTCCTGCCATCTTCCTCCAAGATTCCGGTGGCTGCCGCAGGCTCCCAGTGTCTGCAGAGCTGTTCTAGTGCAGTTCAGGACCTGCGGTGATGTCACAGTCACGTGACAGCAGGTTACCATGGAGTAACCTGGTGTCACGTGACTGTGACATCACCACAGGTCCTTGACTGCAATAGAAGAGCTCTGCAGACACTCGGAGCCTGCGGCAGCCACCGGAGGCTTGGAGGAAGACGGCAGGAGATGGCGGGGGCTCGGGGAGAGGTGAGCATTAACTTTTTTTTTTTTTTTTACAGTAGTGCGGGTCTGCGGCTCGTGATGACGCTGCGCGTCATCACTCGCAGTCCCGCAAAGCATGTTGGGTTTCGGCTACAGTGCCCGAATTCCCAACTGCGGATTATATAAGTAGATATGAACTTCATTGGGCATATTTTATTTTACTTAAATATACGTGTTATTTTTGCTATTGGATTCAATACAAATCTTGCATTGTATGGCTTTCAGAGGCTGTTTGTTGGCACATTCCTGGGTGCAGAATGAGTTAGGCCACGTGCACACACTGAGTGGATAATTAAATACAGAAGTGGTGCAGGTGTTTCTATTAGACTTTTCCTCTGATTGCTCCACTCCTGGTTTTGTCTACAAATTCTGAGGTAAAAAACTCATCAAATACTCAACGTGTGCACGTGGCCTTAAAGAGAAATTGTCCTCAGAAAATGATCTATTGTTAAATTTCATTTTCTCTTTCTCTTGTTTCCCCTCTATTAACAATGACCTTTGAAAATGCTCATCCTCCAATATTAAAGTTAGTGTCTAAAGCCCCTTTCACATCAGCATTTTTCGCTGAATTCGGCGCTTGCCACACCTGCCGCAAGCCCCATACAGAATTAAAGGGGGCTTTTCGCAGGTGTACCGCAAGTCGGCTGTTAGGTCTGCTACATTCAGCGAAAAACACTGATGTGAAAGGGGCCTAAGTCAGTTTTTTACTGCTAATGTACATGTGAATTTCCTGGAACAACAGGAAGTATGAGTCCAAGAGGCAAGTGTGAAAATTGCAAGTTTTCTAACTTTTATTGTAAGTACAAATTGCAACATTAATAAACAACATTTCCAAATTAAAAAAATAAATAAATAATAATGTAACACAAAATCTTGATTTAAACTATAGATCATTTTAGAATGACACTGTCCCTATATACATGCACAAAAAGAAAATATAGAGGGGGCACTCCTGGGTGATACTTGGTGATTTAGTGGAGGGGGGAGTTTGTAGTACACTGACTTGAACGGATTGTGCATCCCTGAATAACCCCAGTAGAAGCCTTTGGTGTATACCGCACGCCGCGCAAGTGTCTGGGCTGCTGCTGGTCACATATGCTGGAGGGCATCACCAAGTTCCTTGAGCACCATAGGTCCTGCGATTACGGTCTGCTCATTGCTCCCGTGCAGCACTGGCTGCTATGCCATCACAGAGGAGGGATAGAAGTTTCAGGAAAAGAGAAGAAGTGGTCTTGTAGGCGCCGCTTTGCAAAGGCAGGGATAGATGGTTATGGTTATAGAATATTTCTTTATTACTTAGACATCACTACGTGACTCGGTAGTTTGGCTGCAACTGATTGCAACTTTCAGCATGTTAAGTGTTAACGTTACTGACTGCACAAATGTTCTTGATTGGTCAATCTTGCTATATAAGCTCCCCATATGTAATAGCATCCCTCACCTGATGAAGGTGGCCAGGCCACCGACACATCATAACGTCTAACTAATAACGAAATATTCTATAACCATCTCTCCCTGCCTTTGCTACCCAGTACCTACAAGACCGCTTCTTCTCTTTTCCTGACAGTTCCTATATTGGATCAGTCATGAGCTTGTTCTTATGGGAAAGTTTGCAACTCTCACTTTTTTACTGAGCTCTTCTGTGCTCATTTATTACCACAAAGCTCCACTTAACTTTGATTTCATCTGAGGTCATAAATCAGCACCAAGGAGCTCAGAAAAAATCAGAAAAGTTATAAAACTAACTGATTGCTGAATTGTATAACTCATTCTGCAGCCCACAATAGACTGTGCAACACAAAGGCTATCATAGGCAAACAATGCAACATTTTTAATGAAGCAGAGTAGCAAAAATTATTTTAGCCCTAAATACATGTATTTAAAAAAATCCTCCTAATGTGTCCATATCTTTAAGTTGCACCAACCTTTGACAAGTCTTACAAATGAGACAAGTTATGAAACAGTAAATTGTCATGATAATTGATGTCCATGACTCTCCAGGCAGCATTATCTAAAATGTATATTAATTTAATATTCTGCATAAAGTGTTTCGTCTAGTTATAACTCTTCATTACTGTGTGAAAGTTATTATGGCCGTAACAACAGCAACATCATCTACTTCTTTTACAACATTTCCCATAAATATTTTACAAAGAATTTATACCAAAAGGCCAAGAATCTATTATTTCTTCCCCGATGACACTCATTTACTGGCCATTAAAATGCAAATACATCTATGGTTTTTAGATCAGGAAAATTAACATTAACAGTAGGATGATTGATTAAAGGTCGCATAGACTGTAGAACTTAATTTTCCAGATAATGATTGTGTTTGGGTTTCCTCCAGATTGTCAGGGATTCCTAATTAATTTTATATGAGGGCTTGGGAATATTAATGTATTTTTCATGACTTTTGGTTATTTTTTTTATAGGCAGCCGAAGAAGGTACATGGGTTGTACTTCAAAACTGCCACTTGGCCATTAGTTGGCTCACAGATCTGGAATATATCTGTGAAGAAGTTATTACAGATAAAGAAAAGACAAAATCCAGTTTCCGCTTGTGGCTGACCAGTTATCCTTCACAAAATTTTCCTGTATCTGTATTGCAAAATGGAATAAAAATGACCAACGAATCCCCAAAGGGACTAAGAGCAAACTTGTTAAAGTCATACCTCAGTGATCCAATTTGTAATCCAAGTTTCTTTAATGGCTGTAACAAACCACAGGTAGGTTACCTTGAATGTGTTACTGCACTGAACACGCTCATTAATATCTAGGCCAAGTATTCACGGAGCTTGACTAGACCAGGGGGTTACTGAAGTTAAAAGAGTAACAACTCAGTAGAAACTAAAACTTACATCGTTCTTAATGACCTGCTTATTTCATCTCATTGATTCCAAGTATAAAGTGAATTAATTTGTTATAAATGAAAAATAAAGAATTTTCCCCCCCAAAAAAGTGACTATATAACCTATAAATGATAATTCACAAGAGTATAAATTGGCCTTTAGTGCATTACAACAAAGTCCACGATGTTTCACAGGAAGACACTCTGTTATTGTGAAAAACAACTTTAAAAGTGCAAATTGTGTTATGTTAATTGGTCAGGACTAGTCCAGCTTTAGTTTCTATAATTACGTCCTTCATTCTAGCACAACACATGCATTCAACATGCCTTGTATGAAAAACTGAGAACTACATAAAACTCAATAATAGCATAGTATGCAGTAATCTCCTAGGCACCTCTAATGGTGGCTTCAGACTGCCAGCAAGTCACCTGGTAAATCTACAGCAGATCTGTAGAAATGCTGCCCGTGGGCAGCATGTAGCCTGCCGAAAGATGTTGAGCCTGCAAGAACTGGGAAGCTCTGGTCTCATCTTCCTATATTCAGCCATATTCAGATCTTTCAGAGCAATAGTTGAACACTTTGATGCCAGAACTGAAGCAGAGGAGAGAATCACTGTGTGTATCAGATGGATGAGGTGATCACCTGTAATCTCATCACACTGCTGCTGTCGCTGGCACTGGTGTGCAGAGGACTAACCGGAAATAAAGTGCTCCAGGAGGTGATAAGGATTATATATACACTAATGTAGAAGGAAGGATGGGGACTTGTATTGCTATGAGGACACTTTATGGACCAATGTGGGACATATTACGAAGCGGTGCAGGGTGTGAAGAACGTTTTAAAATGTTGCAGGGTGTGGGGGATATTATGGAGATGTTCAGTGTGGTGGGATATTATAGAGGGCCAGGGTGGGGAAATATTTATGCAGGAAGCACAGTGAGTGTCAACCATGTATTTAGAGGCCCAGCATGTGGGATATTTTAGTTATTTAGCAGTATAATGATACTTTAATTATAAGGGCACCATGTCGGGATGTGCTACAAAAAAGCAGAGAAGATGGAAGTCTGCAGAGATGAGCTGTGGATGTGAAAAGTTATCATAGTGTTGGTACAGTGTCTCCTTAACATTTTTTAAGGAAATATTGGGAACTGCAGGCTTATGTAATAAAAGTGGAATCATGGAACTGACCTAGAACTGCAATTAATCACTGTACTAAGCTTGGTAATTTATTCCTGCATTGACGGTGGTTCTGATCATGCAGCAATCCATAGCTTCATGTTAAAACTGAATTGTCCTCAAAACTTAGTTTTGAAATTATAGTGATGAATTAGTTGATTTTCTGCTCCAAAAACTCAGTGCACTGATTTTTTTGTTAGCAGAAATAAAGCAGAAGCTCTCCAAAACCTTCTCAAATACTCAAAATTTGGTTCTGCTGATGTATTATTGTAAGTACTCCTATAAAGTTTTTTTGCAGCCCTTCAAATTGGTTTAGTAAAGCTAGGGAAACACTTGGAGGGTGACCCACACCTGATGCCTCCACTAATTTTCCCCTGCAGCACATAGCGTTAACGCTATGAGCTGCCTGCCAATGCTGCACCATAGAAACCCGCTGTTTACCTTAGCAGCGGCAACACAGGACGTGCGCTTTAGCTGAGCGCACAGGAAAATGTTGCAGACAGCGTCTCCTGTGCGCTAGCTAAAGCGCAAATACTGTGTGGCCACTGCTAAGGTAAACAGCAGGTTTCTATGGGACAGTGTTGGCAGGCAGCTTCTAGGGTTAACGCTATGCACTGTGGGGGAAAATTCTAAGTTGTTAGCGGAGACATCATGCGTGGGTCACCCTCCGAGTGTGACATTAGCCTAAGGGTCATATTTGTGTCAGCCCTTGCGGCTGATGGACCCCTGAAGAACTT